>JABJVR010000036.1:1362980-1399148 GCA_025773905.1 Chitala chitala
CTGGCCCCAACCCTACCCCTAGCTCCAGCCTCTCTCCTGGCCCCAACCCTAACCCTAGCTCCAGCCCCTCTCCTGGCCCCAACCCTAGCTCCAGCCTCTCTCCTGGCCCCAACCCTAACCCTAGCTCCAGCCTCTCTGCTAACCGTAACTCTAACCCTAGCTCCAGCCCCTCTCCTGGCCACAACCCTAACCCTAGCTCCAGCCTCTCTGCTAACCGTAACTCTAACCCTAGCTCCAGCACCTCTCCTGGTCCCAACCTGAACCCTAGCCCCAACCCCTCTCCTGGCCCCAACCCTAACCCTAGCTCCAGCCTCTCTCCAACCCTAACTCTAACCCTAGCTCCAGCCCCTCTCCTGGCCCCAACCCTAACCCTAGCTCAAGCCTCTCTCCTGGCCCCAACCCTAAATCTAGCTCCAGCCTCTCTCCTGGCCCCAACCCTAACCCTAGCTCCAACCCCTCTCCTGGCCCCAACCCTAACCCTAGCTCCAACCCCTCTCCTGGCCCCAACCCTAACCCTAGCTCCAGCCTCTCTCCTGGCCCCAACCCTAAGCCTAGCTCCAGCCTCTCTCCTTGTCCCAACCCTAACCCTAGCTCCAGCCCCTCTCCTAGTCCTAACCCTAACCCTAGCTCCAATTCCTCTCCTGGCCCCAACCCTAACCCTAGGTCCAGCCTCTCTGCTAACTGTAACTCTAACCCTAGCTCCAGCCCCTTTCCTGGCCCCAACCCTAACCCTAGCTCCAGCCTCTCTACTAGCCCTAACTCTAACCCTAGCTCCAGTCCCTCTCCTGTCCCTAACTCTAGAATTGCACTGTGAAAAAATCCTACCACGTACAGCAGAGTAGCATGGTTTCACGGGGAGAATTGCACTATGAAAACATCCTACCACTTACAGCAGGGCAGCATAGATTCACGAGAAGTGCACTGTGAAAAAAATCCTACCACAAACAGTATAGCAGCACAGTTACACGGAGTGAAGTGCAGCAGGGTAGCATAGATTCACGTGGAGAACTGCACTGTGAAAAAATCCTACCTTGTACAGCAGGGTAGCAGAGATTCATGGGGAGAAGTGCACTGTGGAAAAAATCCTACCAGAAACAGCATGGTAGCACAGTTACACAAAGTGAAGTGCAGGAGGGTAGCACAGATTCACGGGGAGAAGTGCACTGTGAGAAAATCCTACTTCGTACAACAGGGTAGCACAGTTTCACGGGGAGAATTGCACTGTGAAAAAATCCTACTTCGTACAGCAGGGTAGCTCAGTTTCACGGGGAGAAGTGCACTGTGAGAAAATCTTATGTACTGCTGTATGTGGTAGGATTTTTTCACAGTGCACTCCCTGTGAATCTATGCTACCCTGCTGTTTGCTACAGTGTTTTTGTAAAGGATTTCTTCCTGTAAAACTGTGCTACCCTGCTGCACTTCACCCCATTTAACTGTGCTACGTGGTAGCATTTTCTCACAATGCACTTCACTCCTTGAAACCGTGCTACCCTGCTGTTTGCTACGATGTTTCCATAATGCACTTCACCCCGTGAAATTGTGCTACTCTTATGTGTGTCATATGATTTTTGATAATCAAAAATACGCGTTCGTTCATATGGGTAGGATTATCTGATAAGGTAGGACAAATGGATGGTTACAACTATCATTCTGTGCTATGGGGTAGGACATTCTCACGGGGTAGGACAAAGCGTTAGAAAACCGGCCTTGATTACTAACCTGTACATCTTCTACCCCGTCTGAGGGCAAACAGCCTCGCTGTTCTCTGGGTGACTTGGGAGGTGTTAAATCTAGGGAGAGGTCCAGAGTGGAACCTTTGGGTTTCATTCGATAACTTTCTGGCCACATCTGCAGGCCAAGACCTTCCTCGTGCTTCACACATCTCCCTTCTCAGCGAGGCCCTCCTGGTGCCCAAGCTAAGCCCAGGATCTCGACATGCTTCCACAGTGTAGTTCAACATTGCAACTCAAGACCAGCTCTGCCAACATACAGGTTCGACCAATGTGAATGGTAAACATCCGGCAGAAACATCACCAGCTCCAGTCTGACCAACCCTGCTCCTTAGACAGCATCCTTGCTTACCAGCCATTTAAAGTTGAGGAAATGGGGAGGTGGGTAGTAGTTGTTCTTTTGCATGGTGCCACCTGGAGGTACCTGGAGAAACTGAATATGGGTTAGGTGTTTGTGTGCAGGTAATGACAGCGCTCAAGGGGATGCAGGTGGCATAGCAGTTAGGACCACAGATGCCACGGACAACACAATGAACGCCCTGGAGGAAGGCAGTAATAAGAATTAATTAGATAAGAATTTTATTAGACTTACAAATGTAACAGTGCTTAAATGTAAAACGGCGATTACGTGGTAGATCTGATAAAACGAAGGAAAGGAATCAGGGCTGTACATCGCCGCAACTGTTCAAGTGAAACTGGAATGACCTGGAACTTTTCCAAGTGAATCGTTTAACAAGTCAGCGCAATGCCTTTCCTCGTAAAGAATCAAGGCTATTTTTACTCGATAAGAGAAGGGAACGGTTTCATTGGCAGGCATTAACATTTCTCCTGCTGGTTTAGTGTTCTCGGAAGAAACACCGGACGCAGTGTAAAACTCGCGTAGTCCTAATGCACAAGGGAGCGATGGGAAGAGTGGTGTACAATGGGGCGAAATGAGATTTTTTATTACATTCCGCTCCGACAGCTCATGCTTTTGTTTTTTACAACCTCAAATTCGGTGGTCAAGGCCGTTGGTTTCGTCTCGTCTGTGCTGCAAACGTCGGATCGTGTTACATTTTAATCCCCTTAAACTGATATAATGCAGTACATCGAGTGTGAAAATCGCGATCACTTAATTTTGTCAACAATAAAACTCTAGCACCGAGCACAGCGTGTTATTCAAGAAAGCCTCTTAAAATAGCTTGCAAATTCATGTTTGGTTTTTTTTTTTTTTGGATGACAGTGATGTTCAATTTGGGAAAATATTTAATGTTAAGTAAAGTAAGCAGCGCGTCGTTTTTCATCTCCTGAATAATGCCCTTTGGAGGTATCCAAATTGTATAACAAGCGTCTGAACTGTAGACGTATTATCTCAGCGTGCATCATGGGAACAGCAACAAGTAGTGTGATGCTTCCAGAGTCTCGTGCATGTTTAAACCTCGTGCTTATGTATGATCCGCTGTTGTACCCGTGCACGTAACATCACATGGTTACTTGGGTGACTCCGTTAAGCAGCCAGTAAAAACGATTAACAGTAACTCGAACGTTTTACCAGATCATAAATGTTACTGCCGTGACGTTAAGGTAGGGCACGTGCCCTGAGCGTAATTTGTATGGGGCAGACATTATAAAACACCGTCAGCAGCACCCCCCAGCACCACCAGAGACACGCCCCCGGGATGCAAAATTCAATGCTGCCCCAAGACCTATTTTCCCTAGGTACGCCCCTGATAATGTCAGTACTAACAGTGATAAACTATGTGCACATCACGTGCTTCCTCCTTTGGGTTAAAATGCAATTAGAACGCCGTACTTCAAAACACAGAGATAATGTTATTGGCTTTATATGAGAAGTGTTGCACGGAGCCTGACCATATAACCGGCAGCAGCTTTAATTTAATCAAGCACGGATATTACTGCGCTCGTGCAAACTACGCTCCCGTGATAAAATCATTTGACTCGCTGTTTTCAAACAACGCAAGGCCTCGCTTTACACAATTAGTTTTTACATTTGTATTTATGTAATATGCTTTTAAAAGGAATGTTGCCATTGTAGTGTAATCTTTCAGCACCAAGTTGCAGTTGTACCCTTTCTGTACAATGTAATTTAAGTGTTCCACAAAAGCACACTTGTGAAAATGTATTGTCAGTTTGCCACCCACAGGAAGTGTCTTTTGGGAATCATAGAGCCAATGTTAAACTATACACTTTATATAGTTTACTTTATGAACTACATGAAGTTTATAACCGACTTGTGTTTAGCTACAATTTGATTGTCTGGCACGTAAGCGGTTAGGGGTGGACGTTTATTGTTATGGAACTGTGCTGCACGTGATGGCCACTTGAATAAATGGATAAATTTCAATGGCCAGAAGATGTAGTGATTTAGGGAACCCCGGGTGGCAGCGGGTCCGCTGCAGTGATGGTGACGTCACCCTCCAGGGGTCGAGACAAGAGGCCAATTAGCTCCCAGAGATAAAGACTTGAGTCTCTGGCTAATCCTCCTGTGTGATGTGCTGGCAACCTGGGCTCAAAACTGCCTGCTCCCTTGGTCTGTTACAGTACGGTTTAGCACAGTGTATGTTTATTTCTTCTAACTCAGGGGTCTCCAAATTTTTTTGCACCATGTTCTTTCTGTGTGGTTTAGTACTATAAATGGTCCACAGCCTGGTACCAGTCTGTGGCAAGATGGTTGGGCAGCACTGTGTTGTAACACAGCCAATGGAGTTTCCTTTAGTTTCCATTGTCCACGTGACATTACGCTTCTGACCACTTATACAAGGAGAAGCAAGCAGTAATAACTAAGGACGATTGAAATGTGTTTATTTTCATTTTTCCTCACAAACAGTATTCATGCCCAAACTTTTAACCATGCATATTCAGGAAAAAAAAAACATTTTCTGACAGACAGCACACAAAACTGTAGAAATCAACACGTCTCCTTCCTAATTACTTCTACTAACAAATGTGGACAACCTTCCAGGAACACTGAACAGAACAACACAACTGGAACAGCGTTCAAGTATTTTGGTTTTAAAAAGTTGTAGTAACATCGTGTAAAAGTACAAAGAGCAAGTTTACAAAGACAAAAGAATGATATTACAACTATCGGACATTAAAAATGCAAAATAAGGACTAAAAAGGGGATTTTATAACCGCGGCATTTCAGGTCTGTCCTAGTATGGCATCACCTTTGTACAGTGTATGGTTTGAGAGCACCAGAACTCATGTTGAAATAAACACAACAGTATTAAGTTCAAACTGGGGACGGGGGTTAGGATGTGCAAAGATACATTAACCAACTCTAAAAATGAATCCATCAACAACTCTACTTCTACAAGCAATTACCTTGGCAAATTAGACATTTTTATGAGATACAGTTACTCGGTAACTCAGTGATTCTGCTCACTCAGTAACCATGTCCCGGATGCTTTTTTATGTCAGTTATAATCACGTGATATTAACAGACATACCTAAAGGTGATTTTGCTTCTTGAATCATGGTAGTCTCTCGAGCAAGAGTGGGATGACCTTTGACCCGCACACGACGGTGATGACAGCAGCGACGTCAGAAACGCGCAAACGGAAAACGCATATTTAAAACGGAACGGAGAACGGTCACTGGATAAATTTCAGTTGCAACAAAATAGTACCTACATTGTTTAATTGCTACAATGAAGTTGAATAAATCCTTTTTTTACCTGTAGGAGCTCTATCCTATGTGCATGCTCTGGATAACGTGACAGATATGTGCTGTAGGGATGAGGGCTAGTTACGTAAAGCTGAGTACAGTAGATAGGTGAGTAGGTTTAATGTATGTAATGCACGTGTGGCTATTGAGAAGCTTCACACAAAATGATGGTGAGCAGGTTACGTCTAGTTTATACTTGTCCAGGACACGGACAGTTTTGGGAGTTCAGGAAGAAGCCCAAAAGCAGTCTGCTTGTAGGTGCCGTGGAAGTGTAGGATCATGACAGGGAAGAGATATTTGATTTGCCACCAGGGGGCGCAACAATCCTTTGCACGGTGCGCCTTGGGATGTGGTCGTCCATCTGGGAGCCTGAAAGATGGAAGCGTAGGACGGTTTACCACCTCCAACCCTCAGCGGGTACATGCTGGACATGTAGGGAAGCAACACAGCTGGGGCGCTTCGAATTCTGCGCTGGACTGTATCGGACATCGTATTTGCTAAGCAAGACCTGGTGGGTGGCTGTGGGACACCAGGAACAGCAAAGGAGCAGTGTCCTCGGGCACTGCCGGGAGGTGTGAATATTTACATATAAAATACAAATTGTCCCAGTCTAGCGTATTGCTGTATGTCACCCAGCACCCCAGACGCATCACACAACAATGTAGATGCAGAATGTGATCCCCACTTGGCTCTTACCGGCCAGTGTAAAACCCGACTGGTGCAGGTTCCGAGCTGGGGCAGTCTGGGCCTTTCCAGGACAGGTGGGCCCCCGTGTGGTGGGTGTGGCCGGTACCGACTTGGTCGCTCCGATCACATCGTGTACCGGTCCATCATACTGTCCTCTTGGAATGCCGCGAGCATCGGCCATCTTGTGGAAAAAATTATAAAGTAAACGCTCAGCAGATGGATTCTAAAAGAGAATCCATCTCAACTCATGTACATAACAGAAACATAAACAGTGCGTTATAAAAACATTACATTCTGAAAGCATGTATCCTTTTTGGATCTAGACGTCTGGCATGTGACTATCCATGACCCCCCCCTTCCTGAAAAAGGGTGCACAAACTTGTACATTCACAAAGCCACACAGCCTGCCCTGATAGGTACACTGCCCTGTGTGGGGGTGGGGCACTGCCAGGCCACACCCCCTAGCCAACCCTTACCCGAGTCCTGGCCTTTATGCGTTTGTAGACATAGTCTGGGAAGGACTTCCTGGGTATGAAGCGTCCGGAGCCCTCGGTGACACTGAGCTTCCCGTCCTCCAAGACGACCCTCCCCTGGCTGATCACTACCACTGGTGCTCCGTGACACTCTGCGCCCTCAAAGATGTTAAACTCCACCACCTGGGGGGGAGGGGTGGCAGATATGACTTGACAATTTGTCATATTATACCTGCAATGTCACATCAGTATTTAGCAGACTTGTTACCATAGCTACACAAAACGTAAGCCTTCTTATATTGCTTCCAGATAAAAATTCCTGTGCTTATTCCTACCAGGTTGTGTGACTTTGCAGAAAATATCCTGGTCTCCTTAGGGTTCCAGATGACTATATCTGCGTCAGAGCCCACGGCGATGCGTCCCTTGCGCGGGTACAAATTGAAAATTTTTGCGGCGTTGGTGCTGGTTACCGCCACAAACTCATTCTCGTCCATCTTACCCGATACCTGGAGAAGAATGGCAGGTTCATGTCAGCAGGGTGCCTCGGAAAAACGGGAGGCATTGAGAAATGACCCAGCGGTGTCGCCTGGCAATAGCACTGTACCACGGCCCTCTCCCAGACGACCGACATCCGCTCCTCAATTCCGTTCGTGCCCTCTGGGATCAGGGCAAAGTTGTCCTTCCCTACAGCCTTCTGCGCGGTGCTGAAGGTGCTATGGGCACTGCCAGTCACCTGCAGGTCGCCGCTGGGCACAAAATGTGAGAAGTCAACAAAAAAAAAACAATGCGAACCTTATCCTCAGGATGCTGCTCTGCTGGGAAAAGCAATTATTCTGTCTGCCTGTGAGGCAGCGTCCAGAGTCATATACAGAGTCATATACAGAGTCATATACAGCCTTGATCAAATAGAAACAAAGGCGAGGAGTATAAATGAGTTTTGGGCAGCGGATCTAATCCTCAGATGGGCATACACTGAATATATTCAGTTTCAGAGTTCAGAGCACTGCAGGAACCGTGCAGGAACTGGACGACATTTGGCCCAATTTGGCCCACTGTTAAAATTTGCTTACATCACGACAATAGCCTCATAAAAAAATGTATGCACATTATTGTGCTTTTTAAATAAAAGTATGTTAATAAAAGGAAATACGTTTGCAGCACCTACCAGGAGAGCAGAGAGGTGAGGTAATCAGGTGTGCTGGGCTCTGGGTTGATGGGAGGAGACATGACAAATGCAGCTGCCTTGGCCCAGTTCTTGCTCCAATAGTGTGAGCCATCAGTGCCCAGGCTGGCCGTGATTGGCTCTCCGTAGACCACCATGCCTAGAGTGACAAATGAGCAGGAGGGAGAAGGAGATCGGTGACACGTGTTTTTACACCTTGCACACACTGGCGTGACAGCAGGATGTGGCCCCTGCTGTCTACGTACCCTTCTTCCTGGCCTGCGCAATGACGTCTGCAGCTGACTTGCTCATCACCTTGGTGACGTAGAGCGGGCAGTTGGCCTGCTTGGCGATGGTTATGGCGCGGTACACGGCTTCGGTCTCTACCTGCACGGGGCATGAGAGATTTCAGCTCTGTGTGATGCTATGTTTCTGACTTTCGTTAATGTGACATCGGCCAATTGCAGGAGAGTTTGTTTGACTGTCAGAGGGGCACCGCACTGGACAGCGGTCTCTTTGAAATCCAGGCTGTAACTGTGGTTACCTGTGATGGGTTAACCCTAACCCCGACCCACCTCCTCTGGGTGACTCAGGACGTGTCCCTCGGGGCCGGAGACGCCCATCTCCCTTACCCTCTTTTGCTCCTGTCAGAGAGTTAGACAAAAGGTCTGTGTATACATAAATACCGTGCACCTGTGCATAAATGTATATGCATGCCCTCTTGTCATCATCTCCATAAGCAGTTCTGACTACTGTATTTAAACTCTTTCCTTAGCGACCACCTCCAGCAGTATAACATGCCAGGAGAAGTTAATGTCCAGGATAAACAGAATGCTAATGACAGATGAAGCAATCTGTGCTTATTCAGCATTTCACCTTAGCCAGCACTCTGTCTTTTCTGTAAAGTCAAGCACTTTAAGCCCTTCCTTGGACAAACAGCTTAAAGTGTTACACAAGCAACATCTGGGTCCCACTTCAGCTCAATATGTGCTTGTATCTGGGTAGCACTTGCTACAGAACAGTGCTATTGTTTAAGGAAATTTGTCAAACCTTGTGATCCTATGTGTCACGATCTGCCCCTGTGAGTTCCCTCTGTGTCCACTGTGCCCCTGTTTCTCCCATTCCCTTTGTGCTAATTGTCCTGTTAATTATATCAGTGGTCTCCACTTGTGTCTCGTTACCCTGGGCCTCCTATATATACTTCCCTTCTCTTTCAGTCCTTTGCCAGTTGTTGTAGACCCTTGGCTCTGTTATGGTGGTTGTTCCTCGGTTCTCTATACCTGTACCGTTTGTTGTAATAAAACCCCTTTCAAATAAAGTCAGCCGCTGCCTCCATGCATCTGTTCTCCTGAACGTGACACTATGGCTTATACCACTCCCTCGGCACCCTGAACACACTCTCCCAGTTTATATTAGGCCTGTTTTCTTTAAGGTTTTATTATTTTACCAGGTCTGACTAAAACAGAAATGCTGTTTTGTCACTGACTAGGATATGCCCTACTGTAATACTGAAAAGTACGCAAAATGTTATTTTCTCAACTTTGCGTGCTTCGTGTTTTTACGTATTTTGATATGAAAATGTTATGTTAAAATGTACCTCCTCGATGATGTCACCGTTTTCAGCATGCACCTGGGCGATGGCTCCCAGGTCTCTGAGGATACTGAATACTTCATACATCTGTTAGGTCAAAGCCCAGAATTAGAGTTCGCACACAACTGGGCCAACATCTTAGCAGAATAACGAAAGGAATTTGGACGGAGTCCGCCTCACCTGTGTGTCCGAGCTTTGGAACTTGTCTTTGTAGGACATGAAGACCAGAAAGGAATTCACACCTGGAAAACAGTAACCTTTCCTTTACTCATCCATCTGACAGGCATCAGGATGCAGCACAGCCGAAGTGAAGTAGAATTGGGGTGTGAAACTGGGGAGTGTGTGACTCTTAAATCCACACACACGTGCAGCTCACACATAAGTGCAGGAGTGTGATGTGAGACATGGAAGGATCTTGGAATAGGAGTGCTGCTTCTGTTGTGTGTGTGTGCGTGTGTGTAAACCTGTGATGGGCCAGGAGGCTTGGCTGTCTGGACAGATTATCCAGTACGAGGCTCAGGAGCTGAGACCTTTAAGGTATTTGAATGGTCTTTAAGGGTTTGACCCTTACGGAAATCCTGCTCATTTACTAGAAAGAGGACAAAAAATTAAGGACAGTGCAGAAAGGAGAACGAGGGAAGGCAAGACCATGACAACCATGTGTGCCTAACTCTTACATACAGCTTTTGTAAACGAGCTGCTTTAATAGCCACGTGTCTAATTGTTGCATGTTCTGTCTGTACAGGGTCTGCTGGAATAAGACACTGTATTATTAGGGAAAACAAGCTATATTACATAATGCTTTTACACTGGTTTGGTGTGATGAAAATGGTCAGCACAGACCACTAGGTGGCATTGTAGTTAAGGACACGTGCATCTAAGTAATCCCACGAAAATGTGTGTTCCTTTGAGTGAAAGGATCAGTTCTGAGTACATGTATATAATGCACTGAGAGCTTCTCACGGGGCCGACAACGCGTTGTGTGAGGTGCGTTACGGCATGTGAGATGTTTCACCCATGTCCTTGACCAGCGTCTCCAGCTCCTCGACCAGGCTTTCGTGCCAACGCGTGATGTCGATGTGCAGAGAGTAATCGCAGCATGACTTCTTGTCGGCAAAGTCCCGCCACTGGTCGTACGCACCCAGCAGGCTTGTGCCCGGCTCTGGAAGGACATGGTCGACTGGGGGGGAGGGATCAAAAAAATCAAAACGTCAGTTCTTTTAGACTGAACAAACAATGTTGTGTAAGGGTCCACTAAGATTTACAGCATGTGTTAATTAGTACTTTATCTGGTACACAGGATGACAGCTGAGGTATGTAAAAAATATATGTTAAAAATACTAAAGTAAAACAAGCTCAAGACAGAAATATTTGTTTATTAATGTAGCACAATCGATTTGTAGATGTTTTCCTATTGCGTTTTCTGTCATGCCCTTAGAGGTTTTTGTTGTCTGCCAAGAGCGAGAGGCGAGCTGGCGAGCTGAAGTGAAAGACTCCGACAGCCCAGCAAGAGCCGGTCTCGTTTGATCTAACGATGGCTGACGTGTCCCCTGAAAGCCCCTTTTCGCTCGAGTTATTCTGGCTCGCTAAGAAAGCCTGCCTCTCACTGAGTGAGCCAAAGTACCTCCCCCCCCCAAACGTCGCGCCTCCTGTCACAGATAATGGCCGACGTACTAATCATGGTGGTGCCCCCTGCCAGGGCGGCCCGGGTCCCGTGGTAGAAGTCATCTGCCGGGTGCATGCCCAGGAAGGGCGCGTGGAGGCTAGTGTTCACGTCTATGCCCCCTGGAATGACGATGTGGCCATAGGCATCGATGATCTTCACCCCACCCGGGACCATCAGGTTCTCCCCAATCTGCCTGGTGGTGGAGGATTGCGAGGTGAGAGCAAATACAGCAAGAAGATACTGCAGATTCCAGTTGGATCGGTCCCAGGCTTCTGACTGGCATTGGGGACTGTTTCCTCTGAACACGGTCCAGCCTTGAGCTAGCTGAAGATACCCGGCGCTCTGCTCACACGACTGCTTTGAGAAACGTGCGACGTAAACATGGCACATTTACTCTCCAGAGAAGCGAAAGAATAATTTATCAAGAACCTATGCTGCCCAATCCGTCCTGCCTCCCACAGTGCCTGTTCAACATTGTGTTGTAAACTTGAGAAAACTGTGACTGATATTCGTGGATAGAGGTTCACAGGTGCTGTGAACGTGCCACACCGCGTCCCTCTCTCCTGTTGCGCTTGCATGCTCAGTGCTCTGTATATTTTACTTGCTATTGTAGGGACACTACTTTACAAACCGCACCACTCTCGACGTGCGTTTCCACCTCCGTATGCAGAGCGGCACATGGGCTGTATCTGTAACGACGTTGTCAAGGACGGACAGACACTTACCTGATGACCCCGTCCTCCACATATATGTCTGCGTAAAACGACTGGTCGTCATTGACGATCTTTCCCCCTTTGATGACAAGACGGTCGCTCTGGAAATAAAAGCATTGAAAAGCATGACTCTTGGAGGCAGAGTAAGTTACAGCTCCCTCCAGGGTCAGGCCTGAGGTGCGCGGGTCAGGTGTGTGGTGGGCTCTGAAAAACGACTGCTGATCCACATGAATATTACTCACTATGTTAATGCTCGCATATTAATGACCACAGAGAGCCCATTACTTGACGTATGTATTATTCATTAGGGAACAGAGGATTAATTATTCGTCATGCTGAACGATGACTACAAACATGCAAATGCATGTGACGGGCGTGGCTTTAGAAAGAACATGGGAGAGACGGGCCTCGTAATGTTTGTGCTTCAGAAGACGACATGAGGGACGTACAGTTAGCCTGAATAGCAGCTAATATCTGTAGGGTACAGACAGGTTGCCCTGTTATCACCCCCCTGGAGGATTCTTACCTGGCATCTCACCACCTTGGATTTGAACTTTCTGGTTGCCTAAAGTATGACCCCCTACAGCCTCCCTCTCTTCTCCTGCTAAAGTTACTTCAACTCCTTACTGTAATTGGCTTATTGGCAGTTTGCCATGAGAAAGGGTTACATGATTCATGTTAAAATGACTGCGGTGTATTTGGGCTGCATGTTTATTTGGGCAGATGTATGCAGTATGTCAGCAACAAGGACATAACAGGTCAGAGGTTTGGGATTTGTAAAATAAGCTAAATATACATTTATTTTTCATCGGTAAGCATCTTGTGACCGTGGCAGCTGGCATAGTCTCGGGTCGCATGTCAGAGTACGGTCAAGCCCTTAAGGTGTGGCACGGAACTCAGGGCTGACCTCTGGGCGGGGCAGGGGTGAGGTGATGACATGCCAGTGGGTAGGAGGGGGCACGCTGGCATGCAGGACCACAAATTCTTGTAGTGAAAGATGCTCCTTATTCCACAGCATCCATCTAGTGTTTTCGTCCACTTACTTTACACGGGTTTGGCTTTGTTATATCTGTGGCACGTGTGTTATTTTACATACAACCAAAACACCCATCACTACACTCATTCTGCCAAACTTGAGAAGCTTTCAGGCAGAGGTCAGCAATGATAAAACTTTAATGTTGGAGCACCGCCAGGCCAATGGCAACTTATATAGGCGATTAGTCCAGGTAAACATGAGAAACATGAAAAGGCAGCCCCCCCCCCCCTTATAACTTAACATTTATGCAGGAAAAACCACTGTCAACAGCAGAAACATTAAGGCAAATCACACAGTGAGCTGGTCAACCAGAGACAGGAACTGGCAAGAAGACGAGGAGTTTGACAGAGCAACCCCCACACCCTGCCACAGGACCTGACCTCCCACAGCAGGGGTGGAGAGGCGGTCTACTCTTGGCCCATCTTGAATACTGCTTTCCGGCAGCCCTGTTTCCATGGTGTTCTAGGGTATAATTATGCCACCACACTAAACAAAAGTTGCGTGGGATTTGCAGCTGCGGTCACGCGCTAAAGTGCGTAAAGTCAGACAAAAATTTAATTAACGGCACAAAACTGCGTAAATCATATGGATTCCTCCCGACACCGGTGCTAAGGCTAGACATGGGAACGACTGACGATCGATTTCTTTCGAACATTATACCTGTAGTTTGTGCATATTAAAAATCATGTGCAATCCTACTGCATACCGTTATTAACTAAATATTTGTTGTCTTCGATACATCGAGCAGCCACAAACCAATCTGTCATAGTACTGCAATGTCAGTTTGTCAGCAGGCCAGCTGGCCAAGGGCTCCTTTTTTCTACATCCCATGGGATTTCGTTGGTTTTTATTCTGATACAAATTTTAAAACGACTTTTATGATAACGATGCTGATAACAGCATGTTTTCTCTTCCCCACGGTGACATTGTGTATTTAGGCCATTTCTCCCATGCTAATCCATACAGTGTTTTGCATTCACCAAACGTCCTTCAGTAAAAAAAAAAACCTATTCGTTTCTGATCAGGAGACCCAGTCCGTAAATGCAAAATAAGCGATGCCTTTAAAACAGTCGTACATTTACGAGTTATTACTGTCTGATCTAATTGCTAAACTTACCATTGTGATGGCAGGCGGGTTTATATGGTCAGATATTGTTAATACGTGTATACAAGAATACTGAATGTTTCTAATCCGTTTCTTATCGAATCTTTGTACATCTATAATCAGTACTACTAATTAACAAAATTAGGCCATGCGTTTATTGTGTAATATCACATAATCACAATCTGACGACAACACATTTTCACAATTCCTTCATAGCTCAGCACAAGCTGATATCCAGCTAAAACATTAAATCATGGCTGTCACTGCTGCGACAATGGCTTCTTACCGTTAACCGAGGGATGCTCTTCTTGCCCTGGAACGACATGCCGGCCGGTTCGCGATATCTTAGGCAGAAATTATATTTTTGGCACGAGCGTAGTGTGCAGCGAATTGCAACGCCGGTGCGACGCGGTGTCGATGTGTGTTGTGTGTGTGTGTGTTGTGTGTGCGCGCAGCCTTGTTGCGTGAATAGGGATTGCTTTTATTTTTGTTGTCTTTCTGTTGCGGCGATAGACGGAGCGGTCCCCAGCTCCCCTCCTTTCTTTACCATCTGCCTGTTTAGTATTCAGGTCTCATCCCGTCGGCTGATCGAGAGCAGACGGACCATTCAGGGGCCTTTTCTTAGTCTAGAATCTAAAACATTTGTCGCGTCTCTAAAGTAGTTCCAGAAAAAATATGAATTGAAATGAAATAAATATATGAGACACGTCCTGTTTTTCACACATAAGTTTTTCTACACACTCGTTACAGTGTTGGTATCGAATATTTTAGTTCCCAATTTACTTTTTCAGTTTGTTTTAGTGGTTTATTATATTTCTGTATACTTAGACCAATTAACGACTAGGGATTTGTTTAGTACAAAGGAAATGTTTTTAAAACCTTTTAAACACTGCCAATTGGCACATAAGACTTGTAGTAAACAGATTTGCATAGGGCCATTAATTGTGTTTTTCGTTACCGGTGAATTTGTTAGAGAGTCGCTTAAAATGGTAAACAAATCTGATGGTGCAATTTTTCTAGTCTGCTGAACTAAGTCAGTCATTGGAATGCATTTCAAACTATGCAGAAAGTGTTTTGTAGCATATAGGCTTTTTACAGTTTAAGGATTCCGAGTATTTGTAGTATTTAACAGGAATTGTTTTACCAAAATGCTGTATCAACCTATTTAAATTCATAATAACAAATTAAAACTGAACAGTAGTATAAATCTCAGATTAATCTAAATTCACTATCAGATTTAAATGACCTAATGATTACATGTAGGTGTTTAGATGCGTTATGCATACTTGAATTACGTAATTATCTTACAACTACATATTTGATCATATGCTGTCTGGCATACATCGTGAAATATGGTGTTTCTGATCAATTCCTAATAATTGATAAATGACAAGCGCTCGTGAATACGCATAACCACATAACGCATAAACTGCTGCACCAAATAAAATCATACATGAAAAATAATATGTTGAATTAATTATTTTTCTTCCGAACAGTGGTTCTTTATTTTATTGGCTTCCTTAAGGCGCAATTGACAGACATCAGTCAAAATGAAACGGTTTCATGTAAAATAGGTGGGGCTAAAGGTGTTCATGTATTTTGCATCTAATCTTCTTTAGAACGCACGCGTTTGTACAAACAAATTGTACATTAACACACTTCAAAGGCAGAATTCTGAGAACGTACCAGACGCCTTTTATGTCCGATTTGATGTCCGGGAGGCAAGACTATTTTTGGTACCCGACTGAAGGCAACGTGTTCGGTTCGGATGTTAGTCTTGCTGGTTGAAGAAAAGTTGTTTGCTTTTTTAGCGGTCTGTGTTTCCGAAACAGATGAAACTTGCGTCTCTTGCGGACGATGCGTTGCACCTTCACCTTCAGGACTGAGATTAAATGACTCAAAATTTAAAGTCTTATTTTCAAACGCCCCTTCCACGTTGCAGAACATTCCTCCGAATTTCACTCTTGGTTTCGGACTATGCGTCCCCAATTTTGAGAAGAGGGATCCTTCATCCTCATCCCTGATAATAAGTTTCCGTTCCGCCATTCTTAATATTTTTTTAAAGTCCGGCGAGTATACGGTCGTTTAACCATCAATTTAGCAGAAAGAATGCGAGTTTCTATAAGCAAAGAGGCGGTATAAAGCACGAATATGTAGTGGACGTCGTTATGATGTCTAAGCAGATAGTACAGTAGGACCTGTCCACTGAGGCGTGGTGCTGAAACACAGAAGATCCTCGAGGGAGTTGTCCTCGCGAGCCGGTGGTCGAAAACTCGTGTGAACAGCCGTGTAAATGTGAGGTCCTGCCCTTTGTACGGTTTGTGCCAGAAATAGGTATATTACAAGATTTATAAAGTACTGTGGGTCTTTGTATATACATTCCCACACCAAGGTCATTTAGATTAATTCTATATAACACATTTTTACATTTCACTCCCCCCCCCCCCAAAGAAAGCCAGCCCTCATCATCATACATACCACACACAAAAGCATGACCAAATCAATGACAAATACGTTTTAATTAAGTTGACTTTGCATCAACTATGCAAAGTGCATCAAAATTAACCCTTCGTGCAAAAAAGTCACAACGTTTGTTACTTTTCTCATTGTCTCCAAGAAGACCAAAGTCAGAAGTTCCTCACAAAAATAATTTAAATTAAGGCAGTTATTGAAGCGCCTGCATAGTACAGTCAACCGCTCAGAGCTTTAGCTTTCTTAGATTATTGACATGAACCGTATCGGAGATCAGAGACTTTATCACGGACGTGTGAAGTGGGCAGATAAATGTAATCCCACCATAATCGTGAACAGCAAAAGCTCATGGAAACACATGCACAGGTGACGTAAGGTGTAGCAGATGACACTGAATCACACAGGCAGAACCTGGGAAGGAGGAGTCAGAGTGTACACCACAACCCGGGTGACCTGCGTTTGCATCTTGTGTGACCCCAGAGGACTGACACACTGTGTTTACCCAACAATGCTGACAGCTTGATGGTCGACTCCTGATGATGGGACAGGCGTGAAGTGCAGCAAAGTGGACCGTCGCGTGTGGCTCTTCAATGGCTTTTCACGCCCTCGTTTCACCAGGGGCGCGACTGCTGAAAAACGTACGTACGGACAGTCACCGGACAGTCGATACGAGATGGTGCAGTTAGAGGGCGAAGCAAGTCAAGAGACGTGGGCGATGTGGACGGGGCGCAGTGGACAGTTCGGTTTCCGTGGAAACCTGCTCCTCATCCAAAAACAGAAGCAGAGCAGACCATCGAGCCCCAGAATGGAGCGGTCCCACCACTGAGCCCAGTCAGCAGCAGTTCGTCAGAAAGGGCAGGAGAGCCTGGCAGTGTGATCAGCTGGGTAGGAGAACATCCTCTTTCCTCTGTTACTGAGACACATCCCCTAAAAAAGGACACGTGGAAACACCATTGGTGTCGATCCAGAACAATGTAACAATCAGCTACACCTTGCATCAACGTTGGGTCTAATTACTCATTTCAACATTAATATTAAAAAACTGCTTCAAGTGTACCTACAGGGGGTTTGACACAAGTAGCGTAACCTGATATTTGAGATCTTGTTTTCATGATAAACCTGAAGAGCTTCCAAACCTTTGTGCACTTAATGTAGGCTTCCGATTACCTTAACTGACATATTAATTTGAAACACTGATGAACACCTTAGATATGCCTTACAGCCTTGTTTACTGTTCATTCTCTTTTGGTCCATAAGAGCTCTAGCTGGGTGAAGAGGTTTATAAAAAGCTCAGGTTTCATCTCTAAATTTCCCGGTCGATCTTGGGCGTGCACATGCAGCAGAATGGTTTTGTATTGCAGGACAAAGTGTGTGGCACGTTTTGACTGCTTGATTGTCCATTGGTGGATCTGACAGATTCAACAGCTGATGTCAATTATCTCCTTCCCACGATCAATTAAGAGTTAGTCAGCATCCATCTGGCGGGCAAAGGGGACGCCGAGGGGGAGGATACATTTTGGTGCCATATGGCGCAAATTATAAAAGGCTTGGCAATAGCTGTGTCAGACTGGGTGCGTAAAAGGGCATTAAGTGAAAAAAAAAGAAAAAACGTATGCTTTTACATGGCTGGCCATATACCATGAAAAAGCTAACGGATAAGTCAGTGTTGCAGCACAGCCAAAAGGAGAAGAGCAAAGGTGACATAATTGTAGTGTGTGTGAGAGAGAGAGACCAAGTCATCTGCAGCAGTAACACTGCACAGTTTAGGGGTGAGGGGAGGCCCTGCAGGGTTTCCTTCATGGGATTATTCATCTCGCGTGTTGAAGGAGATCATCTGAAAAACGCGTCACTACTCAGTCCTGGTTTGTAACACTGAAGGTAAACAGACATGATGGCCACCTTGAATTAGCTATAAAATGTTAACTTTATATTATGGGCACTATCCATATAACAGAATGAGCAACCTAGATTTCATCTTTGAGAGCAGGAGGAGAATCTAAGGCTTAATTTGGTAAGGCCATGTCTAAGAAGTTCATAAAATATAACAAACATAGTAACAACTCTAAGAAAATAAAATAAATTTCCATCCTGTCTCACTGAAAGAATTCCTGTTCTCACACTTCGGAATACCAAATAGTAGTGGGCTTTTTTTTCTTTTTTAATAGTAGTGTGATGCGCGTCACCTTTAGCAACAGCCTCTCATCTCATGTCGCTCCTTGCCTGTGCTCAGTGCTGACTCTGGAAAACCCCGCTGGCGGAGACCTACATTTTACATCCACTTTCCGCCTCGTTTGTCCAGACAGGCATGAATTTGTCTCCTCTTGTAAAAGACCAAGGAATCTTCCTTTCAACTACTAATAACCAAAAATCAATAAAATGTGCATGAACTCATAAATATATATTACCGAATTATTTTCCCAACAACTGAAGGTTGATAACAATACCATGTAACATAAAACCTGGTACCCAGCCCACTGTGGTCGATTACTCGAAGTTATATTTCTAACGAAAGCTTCTAATTGTGTCACACGTTAGGGACCTTGCCTTCCCACAGCGGTCCCTCAGAAAAACACTTAAAAACATTTTCATAAAACATGAAAAAAGTTAACACGATTTGACGTTGGTGCTGCGAAGGCAGTGTGAGTTGGGGGACAGATGGGATCAGTCAATAATCCGTCATAAACGTGACATGGCTGTGATTGTGCTACTTCACTACAAAGCATATTTTTTCGTAAATAAACCTTTATAGTATAACTAACTAACTAACTAACTAACTAACTAACTAACTAACTAACTAACTAACTAACTAACTAACTAACTAACTAACTCAGACGGTCACGTACAAAAGACTGCAGTCCCACTGGCGTGATGCCAGTGGCCACACTTGAATTTATACTTTATAATGTTTAAAATTTATTACAGCTGATTGTTCATTTGGAGTTATTGGCTTGTGTTAAGTAAATACTGAGAAGACTGCACTCAATCAATCAATCAATCAATCAATCAATCAACATTTATTTATATAGCACTTCTTAACAACCGAAAATTGACAAAAGTGCTTTACATATCAGATAAAATAAATGTCAGCTCACTACCGGGAGCTAAAAGCCAAGGTAAATAAATGTCTTTAATTTGGATTTAAAAGAGGTCACTGTTATCAAAAGCTGCGTGATACCAGTGTCTTCAGTGACTCAGCACAGAGATTACCACCAAAAAACAGTCCTCAACTAGAATAGGTAGGATCCCTGCATATACACCAGAGGTGGGGAAAATGTGAATTTTTGCTGTTAAAAAAAACGGCTGGAAAAGCAGTAATAACCATGACGAGCAGCCTCGTACTTACTTATCTGCAGGAGATCCCTGGGTGTTGTTTTCTCATCCATCTCTGAGTAAGGAAAAGTGATCCGGTGGAAACTGAAGACTGACACGACGACTGCAACTCCTGCCAGAACAGAACAGAGAAAACAGACGTCAAACGTTCTCGCTTCCTGATGAAAAACTGACAAAATAAATGATTCGCAATGGCAGTACCTGTCGAGTGACTGACGTTTTGTGTTCTTTCTGTGAGTTTATACCGACTGCATTGTGAGGTGGATTTCAGTGTCCCTAATTAAATTAATCTGTTTGTAATCCACAAGATGCTGACCAAGTGAAAAGAGAAAGAAAAGAGGTATTGTTGAAAAATAAATTATAGAGGACAATTAGTGAATAAAGAAATTATGACTAATAATGGAAAACAATATAACACTGTAACAACAAACACTACTACTAATAAAAATAACAATAGTAAACAAAACAAAATTGCTATTTTAATGCCAAGAATAACGTAACTTAACACATTCTTGATTAGCGAACACTTTTTATTTCGTTTATACATTTTAATTTCAAATATGCTTTACCCAGTTGTGACAATATAGATGATTAAAAACTAACAAGTTTTAAGTGTGCTTACACTTGACGCTGATAAATCGAAAAACGTGGTAAGAAAAACAGGTTCATCATAAAGGACGGACAGGAAATAATTGATTTTTAAAACTTGGAATGCATGCGTCCCGATATTAAATCCTTTGAACAGCGCGCCCTCTCGCGGACCGTTAAGGCTGAGCACATCAAACAAACGGTTGTTTTGTTTTATGTTGCATCTGATCATTTTAAATTACATCTGTTGCAGATGAAAATCTCAATTTGATAACTGCACAAACGTCTGTGTGGTAATTATAAACGTGTGCGCCGGCCATTTCATTTACTAGTACACCAATGAATACACCACTTGAAAACCGCCACTAATAAATAATAATTAATAAACAATAAATAATGTAGTCTGTAAGAGATGCGCCCACTAACATCCGTACTGCCGCATCCTTACCTGTGAACTTATTTCAGTGCCAATGGGGATAACGTCACGGTACTGTGCAAGCTGGCTTTTTTTCCCCATACGGTAAATCCATTATTTGGCTTTTGACCTGCATTCACATTCATTTACACATTAAACATTTAATGTTTCTTATAGTCATATGTTGCTCCGTTCCCCTCTCTGACTCCTGTCTCGGATATGAGGAGCGCAGAGCAGATTCCTTACGACAGCACTTAAATAATTGTCTCCAAAGCACCAAGTGATTGAGGTAAATATATCGGGTGAAAAATAAAATATAAGCATTGAAAGCTCCGTTTTTTTTTTTTTTTTATTTCATCCATTCAAAAAGTGTCCGTTCGGATTTTGTTACTGTTCCAATATATTTTTATTGAAAAGTCACCAAACACATAAAAACGTGTATAATTCCACTGTTTGGCATACGTGTAGAGACCAACATTGAAGACCCTAACATGTTCCGCCGCATCCGGCAATCAGAAGCCACGTGGCGCGTGGAGCGCTCGTGCAGACGGCCGAGTGCCGGTAGGGCGGGTCTCCTGCGTCCGTCATGCTTCTACAAGGAAGCAGCCAGAGGTGCTGCCTGCTTAGCAGGGAGGAAAAACAGCTGCATTCAGAAATCCTTGAATTCCATGCACCAGAATGCGCATCACCCCCCAGTGGTCGCTCACCTCTGCGGATTTTGACAGGATATCTGCCAAAATAAGTTTTAGGCTTTTGGGGGACAAAAGGCGTATTTCTGTGGTCTCAATATCCTCCTTGGAAGGAAACGTAATGCACTTTCACTGCTTTTCCATAAAGACAGAGAATCTTTACAAATGTCCATAAAGACATTGGGGGGAAAACCATAGCCAAATCCAGTCTTCTTTTACAAGAGAGTCCTGCAGACCTGGCAACTAAAACAACAAAGTGTCGTCACATAACGCACATCCTGCGATTATAAATTCTTGTAATGTTAAAAAATATATATGTTAAATAGAAAAACCGTATCTAAGTATAACTGTATTTGCATGCTGTACTCAGATGTCGAAGAGATGAACATCACCGACCTGTTTTGGATTTCCACAAATCTAAGACCAAAGAATGAAGGCTAAAGAGAAAAACAAAAATAAAAATAAAAACTAAAGACGAATATGAAAAACAAAAGAGAGGAGAGAAAAAAAGGCCTAATAAATAAATATTCAGAGCACGGAAAGACCTTCATCTGTACATGCAAACGTTTGTATGTCGCATCTTATGTGGCAAAACAATGAAGTAGAGAACTCTGCAGGCATTAACATGCAGTTTGTGAAAATGTATAGATGCTCTTATAATCCCGACACTCCGGCAGGTACACTTACCTTTTCCTCCAGTTCTTTTATCTGTCGCTTCTGTGCTTCTATCCACTCTTCCAGCTCTTTAATTCGCTGCGGAAATTAAAGACGACGTGAAATGATGGAGGCGAATCAGGCAGGATTGATGTTGGAAACTCAGAGATGAAATTTCCAGATCATAAAACGTGACTGTACAAAAACACACTTGTGAAGAGCACAGGAGTATAAAGGCCACCTGAAATTTTCCATAACAAGATGATAGTGGCTACATACATTACCCATGCTTGCTCCTTATGAAAGTGCTTTGGTAAGATTATTTCTCTCTGGAGATTCTGCAGCACTAAAAACATTAGACTGCATCTTGACAAGAATGAACAGTAAATTTTTATTAGACAAGGGGCCTCTGGATTTTTAAATCTCATACTAATTCACATTAACATCAACCAGCCTCCACGCCCAGGCCCTGTCCGGCACGCTGCGCGATTCCTGCACTTCAGGGGAACTGTTCGTTTACAAGAATGTCCTCATGCTAATATTAATGTGAGCCAGTGCTGCTGTTTGGTTCCTTACAACAGAAAGCGTAAAACACGTCTGTGAGAAGGACTAAATATTTTCAGTAGCGACGCCTGCAGGGGGAATGGCAGGCAGCCCAAGTGTAGCTTTAGCAGCAGAACTTGCTGTAAACTGCATTTAGCGAAGCCGAACGACAACAAAAATGCTTTCACAACAACCACAAAAAATGTCCAGAAAAGACCTTAATCTCTTCTACCTCCCAAATTCCTCCATGGGGCATGACGCCCCAGGGCGTGTGCCCTCACCTGCTGGGCGTGGTGGACCAGCTCCATCCGCTCTCGCAAAATCTGGGCGTCCCTCTCCCTGAGCTCGCTCAGGGCCTGCCGCTTCCACTGCTCCACCGCCCTGCGCAGCGACTCCCGTTCGTCCTCCGATAGCACCTCCGACACCTTGGCCCCTGCTTCCTGCTGGAGGGCGTCAAACAGCATGGCCTCCAGCTCCAGGATCCTCTGTTGGGCGAGAAAGGGGGAGGAGTCAGGCGAAAGAGCCGCACACACTCACACAGGCGACCAGCAGGGGGCGGAGCGGATGCCAGTATAACACCGTGCTGTAACGTTGCATCTCCAAGCCTAAAACCCAAATGCTCACAGTGGTGAAAATGGAAAGGCGCGTGTTGCCATACCAAAAATGTCCACGAGGTGGAAGATGTGAGGCCATTATTACTTTATTCATCCTCACCTGACAATGAGCAATGAGGAATGTGGGAACACATATGTAGTTGCAAGGTTTAGGCACAAGGGGGAACTGTGGAAGCTAAACACACATAACCCGCAGTATTCCACATTCCAGTCTCACACACCCAGCACACATTCGAGAACTTTCTAGATTAAAGGTTAAATATCATTCCAGTGAGTCGCTGCAAGGTTATGCACGTTAGGTATGAAGGTCTAGCTTCATGGAGACATATGTGTTCCATTGCTTAAACCCTTAACTACTGTGCAGTAAAAATTCTTTCGTTAGGGCAGAACGTAGCATTAGCATGTGTGGTGGGAGCAGCAGTGGGTATGAGAATCACTCACTTTGTGTGCCTGATCCATCGACTGTTTCCTGTAGTCCAGCTCCTCATCCAGGTAGCTCTTCTGTTTGCTGAAGAGATTCTTCACATGGGATGAAAAAGTCAACATGTCACTGACGCTGTCCAATAGCAGATCAGGCGAACAGACGAGCAGAGCGAGGGAAACCCCCTCACCTTCTCGCTCTCGATGTCCAGCATCTTCTGCTGCAAAGCCGATTTGGTGACTTCAATCTGCTCGAGCCACTGAAAACCCATCAAATGTTGCCAAGAAGGTTACGGAAGCAGGAACACCAGTGTTTACTTTTAAAGTTTCTGTTTTACAAATCTACACAGAAAAAAAGTAGAACCACAACATCTCACAACTGAATTTGACAACGTTTGGTTGACCTACAGCGATACGATCAGTTGGAATTTTTCACTCACAGGAAAAACAAATAATCATTTAAAAATGATATATACCTTATTTAATACAATAACTAAAATGGTGACAAATAAGGCAAAGCAAATACCTTTTCGGCTAAGGTTAACACGGTCCTTGCATGAATGACGATGACCTGCTCTTCGTTGGTTAGGTTCTGTGGTGCAGGACGCAGGTGATGGGCGAGGCGTAAGAGAGGAGACACATGGAGGATGAGGAGCGCATGGCAGACACGCAGCGTGAGAACACGACGCACACGTACACACGTGTACATAGGAAATGCAACATACACTTACGGCGTTATCCCCCAGAATGTCCAGCTTCTTCATGAGCTCAGCGATGACGATGTCCTGAGGGTAGGGACACAGGGGTCACGTGACTCTTTTACACACAGTGCCCTGAGGTGGGGGGTGGAGGGTTGGGTGGGGTTACTTACAGTGACTCCCTCCGCTTCGCAGTACACCTGAAGAGGACTCACGCCCTCGTTGAAGTGGATGCTGTGGAAGTTGATGGCCGGAGACCTCCTCTCCCGCTCCTGTGCACAGGTGTTCCCATCATGCACCACAAGCATCTCTACTTATTAAATCCATAACCGGCCATTACACAACACCCACAGTTAAGTCCAGCGTACAAGCGAGCTTACACTTTCCCCGCTTACACGTTCACACGCTGCTGTGTGTCCGATTACGTGAACATTAACGCAGCAGAACGTCAGACCGCGTTGACGCTCGTGGTTCAGCCGCCCAAACATGGCCGCCGCCCTCTGCCCTGCTTTTTCCGTACCTCCAGTTCGAGAATTCGGAACTCCAGCAGCTCGTTCTGGTCTTTAGCGTCCTGAATGTCATGTTTCAACCGCGACTCGTCGGTTTCCATCTGCTTGATCTGCCAGTGGATGGCAGCAAACATGGAAGAAAAAGAAACTGGATTTCAGCAAACATCACTGGAGCGATCTGTTTCCTGTCCTGCCTTGTGAGATGGGGGCACACGTGTCTAACATTCTTACTTCCCAGACTTTGATATTCCCCGTATGAGTTTTGGACAGAAGACAGGAACGCTCACCCACCTTATCCACCAGCTCCTGGTTCCTTCTATACAAGGCTTGCTTCTCTTCAATCCACTTGGTGTCCTTAAATGACACAAACGGAGTGAATATTAAGTGTGCTACTCAGTGACTGGCACTGTCTGCCCGTCTGGGCATCAACAGACACCATCATCCCCCGAGATAAAGTGGCCCGCTGTTCTGCAGACTGGCTGGGCTGACTCACAGACCACTACCGTGATCTGGACTAAGTGATAATATCTTATTAACTTAATAACTTAATACTATTATTATTATTAAGAGGAGGAGGAAGAAGAAGAAGAAAACAGCAGAACACAAAGAACATGTATTTACTTCAAGTCAGGCTCCGACTGCCAAAGGGTTTAACTTCTGTGTGTCTAGTTTAGCATAACTTTTCAGTCTGCACTGTCAGAATGACCAACATAAGTGATAATGGTGGAGCAGTGTGGGGCGGGTGGTGTTTGGCGTGTCTGTAAATGAACCCCAAACTGGCATTTAGACAGACACAGACAACAGACACTGGTGGCGCTCAGCTCTCAAAACGCCTTTCAGCTGTAAGATATGGGTGGGTACCAGACTAGACCGCTAAGAGATTCAGCTCGAGGCAGGGAAGCAGACAGCCTGACTGTTTGAATGATGTCCTAAAAGGCTTTTTAAGCTCAGATCTTTGTCTCAGTCCAGGAATGCATGCAGCTACACAAAGCAAGACATGCTCTCCTCCTTAAGTAAGGTGTGCAAGGTATGAAAGGACACATTCTTGTCAGTAGATTTCAGCACTTTGTCTGATTAACTGCCATAAGAGCATCAGTTCCATTAGAACTAGCAAGAAACCGATGCTCTTATGAAGCAGAGTGAAAAAGGTAAAGCCAGATGACTGCAATCTGTGGGACTTTCAGGATGTGCACTGAAAGCTGCACAAATGTTAGTGTGTAACTTCCAACTTAGTGCACAGTGAGTGCGTTAGTTCATGGAATCATGTGGTTGATAAAGTAAACTACTTATTCTATAGCTTTTTCTAGTGTGGACGAGTCAGCGTTTGGCAGAAGGCAGGGCAGGTGTAGGTGTCCCCACCCAACAGTGGGTAGGCATGTAGAGTGTCCCCACCCACCAGGGGGCGGGGCATGTGTAGGTATCCCCACCCACCAGGGGGCGGGGCATGTGTAGGTGTCCCCACCCACCAGGGGGCGGGGCATGCGTAGGTGTCCCCACCCACCAGGGGGCGGGGCATGTGCAGGTGTCCACTCGCCTGGCCTTGCTGTGACAGAGCTGCCTCCAGGTCTTCTATCCTTGTTTGGTAGCGGATCAGTTCAGCTTGCAGCTGCTCTCTGGTCTGCAGAGGAGGATGGACAATTAGGCCAAAACTTTGGTCTTACAAAAAAAATCCCATCAATTCTAGACAATCAATAGAGCGCCGCTTGTGTGTCACTGATGTCTGATTTGACAATAAACACTGAAAATGGGGGTGAGATATACCTGAATATGTTTAACTGCATTTTTTGAGGGTGGGACCTGCTTTCTTACCTATGTAATGTTCCATGCAGTATTCTGCATCACTAGTCCAGTTAATATAACAATATTAAACAACAAAGGCATGTGTGAAGGTGGCTGCCTTGAAGGACATTGTTATTAGCGTCGCTATGCTAACGGCGGCCCTCCATTTACCTTCACTTCTCGCTCGGCGTCGAACGTCCCGCCAACCTGTTCCTGTAGAAGGGCGTACGCTCGCTGCAGCGCTTGGTACTCCATGGTGAGCTGGCGAAACCGCAAGTCCGTCTCCTCTTTGATCAGACCCTGGTCACGAGGAAGTGCACGCACACACACACACAAATATATGTGGTTTCAGTGGCTCTTTTCTCTCAGCCATGATAATACTCACACGTGACCTCTGGTAGTGTGACCCTATTTTGTATTCACCACGCATGTCGTTAACGCACTTAACAGACTGGCTTGTTTATGGTGCTGCACTACCAAGACAAACCCAACAGACCTTCATGTGGCCCATACATGACAGGTGAGAGAAGCACAAAAGGCAGCGTGACCCCCCAGCTCGTTAGCTGATGAACTCCAAGGTATCACCGACTCCTCAAATAACAGTTACAGAAAGGGCACTGGGAAAACTAATGTGGAAACGCCTTCCTGGAAAAACCTTTCTAAGAACTCTGTCAAGCTCATGACCAGATGATGGAATGAAGCTTCCGGTCCTCACCTCCTCCATGTCATCATCTGGGGTGCACGGTGTCCGGTCTGTGTGGTAGGAAATGGAGGAGCCGTCTGAGTCCATGGACGCTTCCTCATCGTAGCCGAAGAAGGTCTCCACCACCGACTGGTTGGCAGAAATGTAGGGGGGGGGGGTCACAATGTTTTCTGGTCCTCAGAGCCGAACTTTTATTCCCACCAGACTCGTGTTGCAGCTGTCAGGTTCGGCTACGTTTTTAAGCATCTATAGTTAGTGTACAGAATGGGGAGGACTTGGCTCTCCAGTATTGATCACATCCGATTGTTCCCTCAACACATTTTCTATGGTCTGCTGCACGTCTGCTGCACATCTGCTGCGACCGCTCCCCGCAGCCATGGAGAATCCAGAAAAATGCCTGTCTGGGCTTTTCCATTCAAAACACTCTTTTTGAGATTCCACATTGGGCAGCTTTTGCAAGTCAAGCACAACTAAGAGAAGCTGACAGCGTTGTGCTGCCTCCTCTGTGACTGCCATTAACCCAGCTGTATCTCAGCCAAGACGACTTCTACTAAGGAGGCAGTGCTCGTTTCACGTCTTACCTTACAGGGCTTTATCATCTTCTTCCTCTGTCTGCGATGCCTCAGCAGCATGTCCCGCTCCTGGGACAAAGTGGAGTCAGTCTAAGTGGACTTTGGATTTATAAACATCTACCTCAAACCCCACTGAGTCGCCATAACAATAATGGTGCAGAAAACCACAAAATACCAAAGCATTGAGGTCACCCAATATTTTGTGTTAACTGCAGAAATACAGCTTGCTAAGGTGTTAAGAATTAATTTCACTCGTCTTTGTGAGAGCCTTTAAAAAACATAACTTTGTATTATTTTCTAGTGCCATAATGTAGTACAGTCCTGTGTGCATCTTATGTAGGTGATTAAGTCTCCAGCGATGTGGACACATGACACACGGTAAAAATACCATACTTACTATCACACTTTTCACATATCCAGCTGTTTCCAATGCCTAAAAAAAACAGTAAAGTCATACGTTTAGAACCATAACTTTACCAATGAATAAAGATAAATAACACTTCAAAAAGCAGACTATCGAATTTATACACACAGATATTCGCCACGGGGTTTCTTGCTTGTTGGGTTATATAGGAAACCCCCTAAAAATCAGTAATTCAAGAAGAGAAACTGTAAAATAACAAGCCCCTAGGGTGCAACTGCACAGCTCCCGACAAGCGTTCAATGAAGTAAAAGTTCATCCAATTAAAACAGCAGTGAAAAGACTACTCAAGTGTAATTATGTTATTTAGTCAATTTAGTTAATTGATTAATTTGGCTTAGATGGCTGATTTATAATCATGGCTAATATTGGTGAAATACTGCACTGGTGCGGCTGTGCAAGGCGCTATATTGTCAGCGTATCTGTAGGGGGCGTGTCAGGGTGAGCAGACAGGTAGGTACCTTGGACAGGTCATCGATGATGCTCTGCTGCTCCACCACCTGCAGGCGTAGGAACTCGATCTCACGCTCCTCCTGACTCTGGTCCAGGTTGTTAAGAGAGCTCGGCCGCCTGATCGTCCCCGCCTTCTCCCTCTGCCGATCGGGGCGGAGACACGATTCTGTTTAAGTGCTCAGGCTTTCCGGTTACTTAACACTATACGACGATTAGCACGGCTGTCCGTGTCTTTCATCACTGTCTTTAGCTCGCCTCGTTAAAGACGTGGCTTATTTCTGCCCGTCTCGCCTAATGCAATGTAAAACTTTTAAGACTGTGGCAAATTTATGGGAAGGACTAATTTGTGTTATGGGTCAGAGTGCACTGATTTCAATAATGTATTCCCTTACAAGTAATATAGGGTTCTCTCTCTGGCTGTGATAACGTGCATTATGTTAAACACACCCTTTGGGCAGTGGAACACAACTTAGATTATGACATGACATTTGAGATAATTATCGCATTACAGAAATGTTAGCTCAAGAAGTTGGAGGGCTTGCACAGTTTTGAGTGTAGGTAAACGTTTGGTCAGCCCGAAGAACACTAAAAACGTCGTTCATACACGATGGGTCACGGCCGGTGTCCCGCGCATGTCGGCGCAGCAGTGCGGACTGCGCGGCGCCGCGTCAGCAAGCCGCACGGGCGACGCGTAAGATTTGAGAATGCGCACGTAAGCGAGAAAGAGTGGAGGAGGGGCGCACCATCTCGATGTTCTCCTGGGTGACAAATCTCAGCTTGTTCTCCATGCGTCTGAAGGCGTGGGCCAGCTCCTCGTTCTTCCTGCTCAGCCGTCTGTTCTTGTCCAGCAGGGGCTTGTACTGCGCCTCCGCCTCCCGCAGTCGCTTCAGCTGCGAGGACAAGCGTGCGCGGTGAGCGCGCCCGTGTGGCGCGTTCACACACGCACCAAACACCCACCCACACACAAGCATCAAACAGCCACGCAATTCATGCCTCCATCTCTAAGGCCACACATCGCAATAAAACACCGCAATAATACAAAACCCCCACTCCACAAACCCTTATGAAGGCTCAACAGAAGAAGAAAACATCTCTATCACTATGTTGTTGAATGGCATACGCTTGGTGAAGAAGGCCAGCACACAAGCTGTGTAAAGGCTTCTGAAGATTCTGTCTGAATCCCTCCACACACCTGGCCTCTTAGACAGCAGACCAGGTAAAGGACTATTAGTCTCCTGAGACTCCTCTTGTGCCAGTGGAACCCCTGTCACCATGATGGGCCAGCAGGGTCCAGTCCCAGACCAGAGCATATCGGCACTGCTCCGTTCAGCCCCTTGTCACGCTTCACCCACACAGCAAACATCACAAAGCACCGAACTGCGTTGTCGCGGGAAACAAAGCACCGAACCCGAACCATACATAACAACGTGCGTTAAAGCAGGCGCGGAAGCCACACCGTGAATCACATTCACAAAGCTGTTTTGTTCACTAACCTAGACACCAGATATTGTACATATCAGGAAAACAACAGGAAGTCATTCTAATGCGGTTACACACCACAAGTGCTACATTAAGAAGATTATACAGCACATTATTATTGTACATAAATATTTTCAGATCCAGATTTGTAGAGTTGTATATATTTTTTCTTACCCTACATTTATATTTCATCTGTAATTATCTTTCATGAACTGTTCTGCATAAAACGTAACACTGGAATGTCAAAACATTATAAAACATCTAACATGACCTAACATTATTATACTAAGACTGCCACACAAACAGAATTCTTATGTCTAGGTCGAGAGGAAACGTCTTCCTTGCATAATATATTATGGGCAATTTAATACCATATGTTGCTTACGATGGCAGAAATACTAGATAAAAATCACGTGGTGTCATGTGATCATGAAACTAGCCAATTTCTAATGTCACAGAAAGCGAGTTGCAGGAAAACAGCAGCGTAGATTGCATGGTCTTTGCCTTGTGTAACAGGACTTTGTTACCATAGTAATGTTGGCTTCCTCTTCTCTGTGCTGTCTGGCTATCCTCCTACCTACACTGTTAATATCGTACTAAACTGACTGCTATTTTGTTCTGCATACTCTAGCTGGAAGCCACCATTAATATGGACCTGAAACACTCGTGTCTAAAATGGACGCATCATTAACACTTAATCCATAAACAGAGGTGTTTCTATGGACACCAGAATTAATAGACAGGATAGAACTGCACCAACATTCTGTGAGAGAAGTTGATGTTATAGAGTGCAATATAACAGTGGTATTGAGGGGTTCTGTGAAGGACACGGGGGCAGTACAGGTGTTCTGTGAATGACATGTGGACAGTCATAGGCATTTTGTGAAGGACACATGGACAGTCAAAGGCATTCTGTGAAGGACACGGAGACAGTCACAGGCATTCTGTGAAGGATGTGGGGTCAGTGATAGGCATTTTGTGAGGGACGTGGAGACAGTCACAGGCATTCTGTGAAGCATGTGGGGACACTCACAGGCATTCTGTGAAGGACAGGGGACACTCACCAACTCATTGCGCTCTTCAGAAAGCAGTGCATTGCGGTCCTCCAGCTTGCGTGTGATGGCGCTCAGTTCAGCGATTTTCAGCTGGAAACGGCGTGCATCCTTTTCATCCAGCTGCTGTTCCTGAAACAAGGACCAACTGCAGGTAACTGCTCCCCAAGGGCTTGTCATCCTCATAGACTGGGGGGACGGGGTGGAAACACTATACGGCTGAGCACTACACACAGCCTCCGTGGGATCTACTGTGACTGTCCATCACAGGGCTGTAAGCTGAGATCAGAAATGCTTCATTGTTCAAACACAGTGGGCATAGAGGAAAAAGCAAGGGTGACCAGTAGAACCTCGACATGTGAAGGAAACCTTCTGAGGCGCCACACAGAGGGACAGACCATACAGCGTAACCCCAGGCAGCCCCTTTACATTGTTCTTAAACTACTACAAACTCAGTTTCACTTAAAACCATCAATGGCTACTGCAACCATATAAATAACTTAATAAAACCAAATATACAATCACGCTATGTTGTGCTCTGCATGTTCAGTCAAGGTTTCCAGTTTGTGCAAAACTTGCAAAGTTCGGAAGGGTACTGAAATTGCAGGTCACAGGAAGGCTAGACAAGGCTTGACAGGTAATGCATTAAAATGATGGACCTTTAGCCTGTGTGTAAACAGCCATATGAGTGAAATCCCATTATATGGGCCTCACATGGCTGACAATTACTCAGGCGCTCTGATGCTGCTTCAGAGCATCAAAATGACCCCTTTTGTCTGCACTGTGGAAATACATTTATGGGTTGGACAAAATAATAATTAAAACAACAAAAGCAAATTAAACAAGTCCTTATTCAGCTCGTGCACGAAGGGTCTTTAATGCGTTTTTGTGCAACTGTGACCAGTTGCTACGTAAAATGCCAATGGACAAATATCACATGTTCCAAGTACAGCACGTTTTTACCACTCTGGTAACATGATGAATTGCGTGTCCTTCCTAGAACATCAGGCCCATCACTGTCACTTGCTTGTGGCATAGCTGTCCCAACAATCTTCACCCACCTCTGGCACTTAGAAACACAAGATCCTGTTCTGTTCCTTTTCAGTTCCTGTTCTAAACAGCGTAACAAAAACCTCAGGCGAGCCTGCAACTTAGAAACCTCAACACGTTCACAGACACACGCTTCTTTGTCTAGACACACAACAAAACAGACATTATAAAGGTATGCTGCAAATCCCATGTCACATTTACAAATTGTGAGGTAGAACTGTAAAATATCTCTCATCGTTTAAGCAACTGACTGCTTAAAGTTTGGAACAAAACAGGAAGATATTTTTTGTACATCTGAGGTAAATTCAAGAAGAAACACCTGTGAGTGTCTGTAAGGATGCCAGCAGGCTGTGTGAAAGGGCTCTTGCTTAATTTTTATCTTGTGAAAATAAGATGAAGGTCAGCAGTAGGAGTGTGGTCACATGGGGGGGGGTGTGGTGCAGGCTTAAGCAAAGGCCAGGGGGGTGTGGGGTGGCTGGCACTGACTGTAGTGACACGTTGACAGCAGGGAAATGATTTTAAATGGTAAGACAAAAGCTCAAGCTACAGTAAACAGCAACTGAACACAGCGCGTTCAGGCACAGCCGGAGCTTTGCCGGGCTCTCGCTTCACCACATGCCACGCGAATAGAAAACGTCTCCTCGGCCACCATTTCAGCGGGGCTGGCACGTGACCGCCAGCTAAATGTCACAGGCGCTGGTGTGCCGGAGCATTCAGAGGCGTGTGCACGCAGATGGCACCTCCGGTTTTCGCGATAAGCACACGAATGGGAAAGAGATGTGCGAAAGGCTGTTAAACACAGGTCAACTGAACAAAAATGCAACGGAGTCATAGAAATGCGAAGCTGGCAAGGTTGAAGAAAAATAAATAAATGCACACAGGGCAAAAGGCTAGCGGTGGTGCACAGATGGGATGCTGGGGGGGGGGGGTGGCAGTGCCCGCTGGCCCTGCTGGCAAACTGGCAGCTAGAGTGCCCGTGCAAACAGAGATCGGGTGGAAGGGCTTACAGGGCTTCCTGAGCGGCCAGGGCCGTCTCCTGCACCAGCCAGGTAAGGGCCCTCTCGTTTGGGGACGGCCGGGAGCCGCTCAGCCTCCCTGCACGGGACGGGGTGCTCGCCTAGAGCCTCCCTCTGGAGCACGGGGCGCTGGGCGGGCCCAGGCCGGACGCTCAGCTCCTTTTCCAGCTGGCACACCGCTCTGTCTTTTACTTTAATCTCATCCATCTACAAAGGGCAGAACAGAGGACTGTCACAGGGGCCACCGTCGCCATGGAGAACCCGCCTCACAAAACTGGCAAATGCACGTGCAGCGGTGGTACCGTGAGCTTGGGGCGCGCGGCCATAGAACCCGACAGTTTCACCTGTAAAGTTACGTGGTGTTACCTCATCAGCAACTCGTGCCCCTGTGACACCTAGTCTTACTGTATTTTAACGACTCACGTGCACGTTTGAGAATTTATTATTTCAAAATATACACAGCGAGAATTTTATACATGTAAATGTGCTTCTTCTACTGTGTCAGTAATACAACATATTTGATTGCTTTGCAGAGACAGACAAATATGTTTGCACTAAAACAATTTGTGTACAATAGTAAAAACTGCTGTACAGCTGCATTGCATGGGTATACTGCTGTACAGCTGCATTGCATGGGTATACTGCTGTACAGCTGCATTGCATGGGTATACATCATCGCTCATGACAAATTAAAAGTCGTTTAAGGTAATCATACGTATGCAGTACAAGCAGCATGCGCGAAAGACTGAATGCAAAATGACTGCAAATACACTTCATAGTTCAGCTTGTTTTATTCTATACCATGTCGAGGTCAGGGGTCAGTATTTTGAGAACTGACCATTCACAGACCCTATTTCCATGCCCTTGTTAATTTCACATTGGGAGAACTGGAGCAAAACCACACTCACATCCACAAGAGATCTAGATGCAGAATGGAGCTCTGGAGCTGGTGTCACGGCCAACGCCGCACATCTCAATTTACCACAACGTGCCCTCGGCCTGTCCGCCCCCTGCCGGGTCTCTGCTAACCACCAAGCGGCACCGCGTCATGTGTGTGTCCGTCTACAGAACCACCACCCATTAGCATGAGTAAAGACAAACCCACGACAGCATACAAGTATCTCATTGCTTTGAAAGTCTCCCCTTCTTCTTGTGAAACTGCACTGAGGTGTCTCGGGTCCTTGAAGATGATTCAGCACATTACAACATGAAGGACAGAAAAACATCTGTGCTCTGGCCTTTCGCAAACAAACTATGTAAACCACAGTATCGTGTCACATGCTGTACTTCAAGGATCCATTACATGTCAACGTTTGTTTTTCATTGCACCCAACTAGCATTTCAAAAAACATATATAATGTTAACATCTGTTTAAAATGTATACAGAGCCCTGTTTAAGCATGCATTTGCACATCATAACATCAGTTCCCCGGCAATCAGATAACAAAACCGGTTGGCTTTATAAAGATAGCACAGAAGGTATGTTTAGTGTCATGTAGTTGATGTCATGAACAGGTCCTGCCCCCTTCTACCACGCTAAAAATAAGTGCTGCTGCTCAAAACGCGTGTGTGATTCAGGATGGGTGGTGCCTGATGTCATGCACATCAGCTGTTCTGGAGCCAGAGAACCTGGACCTTCAACAAACAGAACGGATAATGTGCGTGGGGAGATTCCAGTAAGGAACATGCTAATGATCCTTAGCATCGTGGCGTCCTCCTGCCCCCTCCCAAAGATGTTCATCCTCTGTCTCTCAGAAGAGAGAAGAGTATGGTCACACTCCGGACTTTCAGCCCTGCCACCCTACAGAATTTCCTGTAAGACAGGGAACACCAGTGCTTCAGTGTAAGATTAAAAAGTTACCGGCAACTACATTTTGTCCACCAAGTAACAGGACCTGTAAAGATTCGTTCTTCTCCAAAACAGGGTACAAACGTCCCATCTCCCTTTTCGACAAGGAACACAGGATTTACTGCCCTACTTCACCCTCACGCATTTACTCAGAGCTATAGGGCTGTCCATAATTAAGCATATTTGCACTTTTAGGCATAGCAACAACTTCAGGTACGGCACAAAGGTCAGGCACAAATAAGCGGCAGTATGACATTAAAGATAAGATATCACAATCTGAGTTAATCGATATGTTAATTTTAAACACATCTAGAGCCAAGAGGAAAAAAAAAATCACAGGGCACTCATTAACTCACTAAATAAACAATTACCTTAATGGTTCAGCCAAATGGCTAAAAACATCTTCCTTTCTGTCAGTCCGCCTTGGAACCCAAGGGCAGGTCTAAGGGACCGCAGGGTGACAGTAGGCCGCCATAACGTCACACAGATTTCATGACAAAAATTGAAGATGCAGCCAGTGTTAAGGCAATGTTGGTGTGAGAATGGCAGAGGCAGAACCCAGGGCCGTCTCAGGAGAGCACACTCGGTGCCATGCCTGCCTCGTGCCTTTTTTCTCATTTTTCCTATGCGAGCATTTATTTTGATTCCCGAGCCTCGTTTTGTTTGCGATGTCCTTAGGCTTTCTTCCACTGCGACGGTTAAGCTGAACGTAGCTCTGACCGCTGTGCTGTCAGTCACTGAGGGAAGCTGACCCCATGTGCACGGGTAACTTTACTGGCTTTGCTCACCACCTTCCCAGTCTGAATGCCATTCTCACTGGCCCATAACCAATGGCATAACTCAGGAACGTCCAATCATGGACCTGGAGGGCTGCAGTGAGTGCAGCTTTTTGTTTCAGCCAATTCATTCATCTATCCATTATCTTAACTGCTTATTCCAGGTGAGGGTCGCAGGGAAGCCTGGAGCCCATCCCAGGACACATAGGGTGCAGGGCAGGGGACACCCAGGGCGGGGCGCCAACCCACCACAG
>JABJVR010000036.1:1399248-1414998 GCA_025773905.1 Chitala chitala
ATTTGCACACCTTACCACGCCCTCAACCCCCCCCCCCCCCCCCGGAGCACTTGCGGTGTCACTGCAGCTTGCTGGACGGACAGCGTGTCGGGAGCGCTCACGGCAAAGGTGGTGGGAGGCAACATCATTAGATGCGTGGCGCTTTCATTACATGACCATCATAACGCTAAGTGGGGAAGACCCATCCAACCTGCCATGCTGGACCACGCCCTCGGGGAAAATCATTCCTATCATTTCACCAATCAAAGCAGTTTCTGTTCAGTGTGTCAGCGCAGGTCTCGTGGCCCGTGTTTTGCACAGCGTGTATTCACGCTGGCGCGTGTCAGAGTGCTGCTCTCCAGCAGCTGATCAGTAAGAATTGGACGGATATGGGCCACGACTGCAGTGATTAAAATGTAATACCAGTAATCCTAACAATAAACTAATTTTCATATCACTAAAGAAAAACAAAATTACTGCTACTACTACTACTAATAATAATTGTAGATTATGGATGTATTACCTATCAAACTTTCTGATCACATGCAGCTTCACAAAATGCTACATCTTAAAGTACAATTTTGTTTTACAGCCCCAGAAAACGTAATAGTGACCCTTATGTTCAGGTGCAAAAGGAAAAAAAAATTTCAGTAGTTATCACAGCGACACGGGTTTTTAAGTCAATATTATCGTAAAACGGAGACTTTTTAAATCCAGTGCCGACTTCCAAAAATTGAACGTTAAACACACCTTCAAATATACTCGTGGGTTTTCATAGGAAAGACCAAAGTACATTTTAAAATATATTCTGTACAGAACGCAGTACATACACAAGCAGTCTTATATATGCAGACAAGTAACTGATACATTCTATCGTATATAATATTGAATCCATATTTTAAAACACTTTAGGAAGCAAAGATCTAGACTGTTCTTTTAAAGTATAAGTGTTACCTACTCTGACTTAATGAGGATTGCTTTTTACCCTTCAAATGTACAAAGAGTGACCAGCAGTGGAAGAGAACAATTCAAAAGATGAAACACTTAAGTCGGTATTAGAATCAGAATTTTAAACCACACCTAAGGGTCCCGGACTGTTTTGGCAGGTTCGCCCTCTATTGTGTTATGGGAACTGTATGTCAGGCGTGGGAGATAATTTTCCATTGTAATACCACCAACGTTTAAATTTGGAGGGGGTTCGATTAATCAGATTCATACATAACATTGCATTACTGGGTCATGGACCTCATGCAAATTGCTGTACAAACGTAAGTACTATTATAGCACGATCCATTGTAAAATACAATTATTTTATCGACAGCTAAACGCATTAAAAATCTATGTGAAATGAAGCCAAGGCACAGTTTCCATAGAAACATTACACGCTTCCACAGTTGCTTGTGCCAGGTTCGACAGGAGGCGCTCGTACCGTTGTCTTCAGTCTGAGGCCAGTTTATTGAATTAATTTTACCATATTTTTATTTATGTCTCATTTTAAACGTACAGCCAATATGGAATTAATAATAATAATAATGTTTTTATAATATTATAATTATGTAATTATAATAACAATTCGTTCGTAACAGTAACCGTATAGACTTTCGTGTTCTACATTATATTTTCATATTTATTTTTTCACGATTGCTTTCTACGACAGGGACCGACGATCTAAATTAAACCCTCAATCAAACAATGCATTCATAATTTCAAACAATTTCACCAACACTTTATTAAGTGACACACCACACTTGCTTATCCTCTTCAGGTCGCATTTTTAAAAATACATTCATTTACGACCATTCTCAAAATAAAAAAGAAATGCACATACAAATGGTCGGCTCACGAATACAACATGTACAGACGATAACGACGAAGACGCCAACCGGATCTGGGATGTAATTGCATTATATCGTCAATTAAAGGGAACGTATTGTTCATGCATAATTCCATAGCGCACATACGTGGGAAAATACTAACTTGTCTAGTTTTCTAAAGGAAATTGTCTAGGTTTGGTTTAAGAAAACGGTTTGAAATATTTTGCACATCCTTGTAAACATGCCTATATGAAACATTCCTGGTCTGCTGACAGAAACTACGTGATTTGTGCAGTATAAATTTACCCGCACCCCGTGTTGAGAAAGAGTCGAGGTTGCCAGATAGAGTGATTCTTTTAACCACGGTAAATATGACGACTTGTGGGATTATCAGCAAAGTTTCGGAACATCGTAAAACGTCTTCAAGTTTATCTTCAGTATCAACTTGCAAACTGAAAGACAGCTTCGTTGGTTAATTTAATGAGTAACGATAAATGCGTTAAGTTGTAACTCAGTTTATCTGTATTATGTTTACAGAACAGGACGTGCGAGATAAACAGCTAACAAAAAAGTGTTTAGATCCGATCAAAAAAGGATAACGCAGTTGTATAAATTAATTACCACCCCTCCCCCCACAAACAGCCAAGACAGTACTGAATGGATAAGGAAAATTACTAAATACAGTACAGCTAAGTACAGCTGTTTACAATATGCAAATAACATACATAATGAGAACTATTAAAAAGTAAACTCGAAAACGTGTAGTAAAAGCCCACTGTTGTGTTGATTTTTTTTTTTTAACTGATTTAAATCCTACGAAACGTCTTAAACATAATTTATATGCCGCGTAAAACTAAATTGTTTCAGCGAACCTCAGTACTTCGAATTCAGAGACTTTTATGCAAATCTCAAATTGTTTTTAATTTAACTGTATCGATTTTCATGAAATCCAGTATAATCTAGAAACAATGTGACACTAAAGTTATTTATTCTGGTATCTAAAAGTGAACAATTCAGGCTGAATCAATAGGACGGCAACCCCTTTTCAAAGAGTGATGATTTTAAAATATTAATATCTCACATTTAATTCCTGAACCCATCTTCTTATAAGAACGTGTCGAAATAGATAAGAGGATGTTTTGTATATTGTATTTACATTTAAAACTACAAACATATACGTTTACCGGATAAAGCACCCTCCGGTAATTGGGATATAATATTTAAACTGATCAACTTGAAAGTATCACAGAATACTTGTAATTATACCGCTACAATACACATGAACACAGCTGAAATTAAAAAAACAAAGATTTTATTATCTATAGCCTTTGTTATTGCACCCATAAACATGCATTTTTCCAAAACCTGGCAACCCTCAGCAGTCCCTGTTCCTGTTTTGCAACACCCAGTGCGAGCGTGCCCAGCCTTACTGCGCGAGCAATTCCGCCACTTGTCAATGAGGGCACCGTGCCCCGCGTCACGCGCCGTGCCCACTGTTGTTTTTAATCAACAATAAGTAACAACGTCGCGCGGCCCGGGAGGCGTGGATGTTCAGCTCCTCTTTTACATTTCTCGGTTTATGCGACCTCAGCCGTTCAACGCGAGTCGAGTCGTTTATGTCGCTGCTGGTGAAGTAGCGGTAGTGTCGGGGCAATTTTTCATGCGCTGCAACGTGTAGTGTTTGTTACTGTCAGGCAGCATTCACTGTAAAATGTCGACCGAGAAGCCAAGTGTCCCTGAAGCTAATTTACAGGGTAAGCAAGTCGCATTCTTCCTGTAAGTGCTCGTTTCAGGATCGGAATCAAGACTCTCAGGATATGCTGATCTGACTGTATAGCCTTTACTGTGTTGGTTATGGGATACATTTAAGGGTAACAATGATGCACGTATTCACACCGTTTTAATTGCGATATAATACACCTGTTCATGTAAGACGCACAGTATATATCGTGGGTGTGTACTCAAAACTGTCTGAACGGTTCCTTTGTAGTGTGTACACGCAGGCCCGAATGCACTGTAATTGTGTTGGCGCACACACACACACACACACACACACACACACACACACACACACACGTAGCGTTAGTAAACATGCGTTGCGCGTGACTGTAAAAATAAACACATAAACAGCGCGATCGCCTTCATTTTGTGCTCAAATTGTTGCATGCGAGCGTGCTGTAGGACAGCTGTTTTTTGGTGTCTTATTGCTCAAGGTAGTTACGATAAAAAGAGCAAACAGTCTTGCACCCCCCCCCCAGGTCTGATGTTAGGGATTAGTGGGCGGGGCGGCACGTCATTCAGCATGACTGGGGCTTGTTCTGGTGTGGGGGAAAAAACAGGCGTCAAGTTCTATTTTTGGGTGATTATTGTTTTGCTTCGGATTAACTTGTTGTGAAAACATATAGTTGAGCGGAGGTTCTCCTGTCTTTTTTGCGGAAAAACATTCTATTATATGTTGCATTTTCATGAGCCGTGCTACGGATCTTAAATGCACGGTCGTAACACGAACAAAACGTTAGATGTAATTCACCATCACGCCTTTTTTTTTTTTTTTTTTGGTGAAAGGTTCCTGGGTGGAGCTGCACTTCAGCAACGGCGGGGGTAGCAGCGGTACCGCTAGCCAGCACGGCGGAGAGGAGCAGGTGTCTGCGTCCATCCACAGTGGAGACGTGGAAAAGATGCTCCTGGAGGCGCAGAACGAGTCTGGCCGCAGCAGCTCCAGAGGGAGCCTGCCTTGTGACAGGTGCGGGGCTTGAAATCGCCTGCGTCATGTCGCCTAGTCTGAAAAGCCCGGCTATTTTTGGGCACAATAAGTGCCGCCGCTCAGTGTGCAAACGTTATGGTTTGAAGGGTCCCTGAGTTGTCTGTAACTTACAACACGGTCTTCTCCAAACACAGTACTCACATTATTCAAACAGGACTCTAAGCACGCGCACACAGGCACGCGTGCAGTATTAAGCAGCTGAACAGTCTAAAGGGTGTTTTTGGTCTGTGGTGGTGTTTACATCAGATGTTTCAGTGTTTATCGTTTTTGGGCACGGAACAATTGAAACAATTCAGAATTATGCGGGAAAGCACGGTATAAGTAGCGTTAGAGTGAAGACTTTAAGGCTGAACAAGGGCCTATACAGTAATCTGTATGTAGGTTCACAGTTCCATCTCTTTTTCAGTCCACCAAGACCTCAGACTCCACAGGCCCACCGGGGCTCTGAGGCACAGAGCACCGGGGAGAGGAACAGTTTTCAAGTGAGGCTCGTTCTGGTGCCTGTTGGTAGCTATAGATGAGTACTTTTCATAGCTATGAACATGAGGCTCTCATAGGTTCAAACTCGAAATGAGACGGCTCCAGTTTAGCTCCTGGTAATTATCGAAATGTAGCGTGCATGTCAGTAAGTACTGGATGAAGTATACCTGTGTCGCTCGGCCTGCACGTCACACCGTGTTCTTGGGTTTTCTTCAGTCTGAAGAGGATTACCTTGAGAGGAGGCAGGAAGTGGAGACCATCATGAAGAAGAACGCTGACTGGATCTGGGACTGGTCCAGCCGTCCTGAAAATTTACCGCCTAAGTGCATACTTTTAACGTTACGCCTCCAGATGAAATGGCGGACGCCTGGTTGACAAATAAAAGTTATCTGACCCATTTTCCAGTCATTAGCCACACTTTAGTTAATACACGGTAAAGATTCTGATAAGAAACTGGAAAATAATGTGACCTGTGCCTTTTGAAGGGAGAAGTGTCAACATATTTGCTTCCTAGTTAATGAAGTAATTAAGGTTTGTACTTACCCAAGCCAGATGAGGGTACTTGTCATATGTATGGCCTCAACAAACAAAAGGAGTGAGATTAACATGCTGGTGGGCCTTAGGAGAAACGTGTGTGTATATTTTTGCTCATACACACTCCTGGCCCTGCCCCTATCCAGAGAGTTCCTCTTCAAGCACCCCAAACGGTCCAGCACTCTCAGCATGAGGAACACTAGGGTGATGAAGAAGGGTGGCATCTTCTCAGCAGACTTCCTCAAGGTCTTCCTGCCCTCGCTGCTCATCTCCCACCTGCTGGCCGTGGGTCTCGGGTAAGCGGACATCCTTCGCCGTGGCGTTTTGCCTTTCGCCGGGAGATGCATGGTTGGGAGAAGCTCATAGATTCGCTTCGGGTTTTTGTGCCACGCTGTGTCCGCGGCGACCTTTACGACTCCGCCTTGGGTGACGTGAAAATGCCGGTGGCCGTGTTGCGGCCTCTTGAGGCAGGGGTCAGTTAAAACAAGAGAGGGGTTTGCCAAGCCTGCTCTCACAGCTCTGCTGCCATTACAAGGTAGGTTTTGCTTAAGGGAAAAGTTGAAAGGCAAGCACTCAGGTCTGAAGGCCAGTTAAAATGCCATTTTTTTATTTTTAACAAGGGTGTACATTGGACGACGTTTGAGCGCTCCCACCAGCACGCTGTAGAAGAACATCTCGTTGACAAAACACCATCTTCACTACCCCTACCAGCACGCTGTCCGTCACCACTACCTTTCCAACCTACGAGGTCCCTGAGCAATGCTTCCTGGGTTCCAGTAGGCATTGTGTCACACAGAGCCCCTGACCACCCAGCATTACTACGCTCATGTCCTTGTAGCTGCTGTTGCCCTGGTTACTGCTCAGAGGTAATTTCAGGCAGATTCTCTGTACCAAGCCTTCTCCTACATCTTTCTGCTGTTATTACCATCAGACCCTCAGTAATTCCAGCTTTGAGACAGTCATCAACAGTAGTCATTTCTGTGGCTAAATGTCAGCTGTGTTAGTTTGGCAGGAGAACATTTAGCACTGTGTGACAGTAAGAGGGCACTAGATATTTTGAGATGAATTGGGGCCCATAAAGCACTTCTGGACGGGTGGGGGAAAAACATCTACAGTCACAAGAACGACACTTTGAAGAAAATGGAGTAAGTAAAACATCAATGTAAAACAAAAGCAAAGTTCAGTCACCTTCCTTGTAGTCTGAAACCAAAGGGACTGATTTTAACCAGTTACCAATGAAAGACGGACCGTAGTGCAGCTGGTAACTGGTTGGAGCCTTTGAAATAAAAGGATAGAAGTTTTAAAACTTCACCAAGCACAGAAAAAATGTGAGGATGCATTGTGTAATACTAGACTCAGGATGACGTTTGCCGTGCATGATTAGTCTCCTGTAGTCAACTGAACATTAATTAGCAACGTGTTGTATCGGCAGATAATGTGAATGTGAAACTACTGGCAATGCTGTAAACCGTCTAAATCAAGCTATTAGACATTAGAAGTCAGGTTTTGTTGCATCATTGGGAAATGTAATTGTTTTATGTAAAAATAAAATTTCACCTAATTCAGATTGGTGTCCTTTTTTCCCCACGTGCGTTTTTGAAGATGTCTATAACTGAGACACTGAAATCCCAGATAAAACAATATTGTATTGAAAAGGCCTCGGCAAATTCACAGATAGCACATCCATCCTACTCTGAGCAATCCATTTACTTGGCTTACATCAAACCTCTTAAGATTTACAGCTATGCTCCCATGTCGGCAAATGAAGTATTCTATTTCAGGTAAACACAATTAAAATTTATTTAACTTTGGTCAAAATAATCAAACAAGTGTATACATTTCCACCATGTTAGCATAATTATTTAACAGGGAACAAGGTCAAAGGAGAATGCTTCATTGACCGCAGAAGTTCCTGAATTTAAAGTATCACAACCAACATACAATAATGTTATACTGGCGATCTTAAAAATTTCCTTTGCATGACTCCAGCACTGGCCGTCTGCAGCGCTGAATGGCATCCCACGGAGGAAACAAGGGAGGGGGGGGGACAAAACAAAACAGGAGCGCAAGCATGTGCACACAGACGCGCGCGCGCACGCCCCACCTCATGCCAAAGTCGTAATGCAGCGTCTGGTTTTAATCGACGAAACATTCAATGTACGCACTATTCTGAGGGAGGCACTCGGCAGTTCGACGTGACTTGCGTTCTAATGGTACGTTAATACCGTTTAAGGATTGACTGTAGAATCACAGACCAGACACTGCTAGCAGCAATTTTAGGAAGGGGGGAAAAAATAAAATTAAAACCGGTATTAAAATGCACATAAGGTACGGGGTTTTATGTTAAACATTTAGACTGCGACTAGGACCTTAAATTGTAGTTGTTACATCTTTTTCCCCAGAAACATAAAAGGTAATAATTAAGGCTGCAGATTCCCTATTAAGAGGCGGCCTATTGCTTCCTACTGTTATCAGGCTATACGTTTAGTAGCTAAAGACGAAAACGGATATATTGACACTTAAAATGGCCAACAACCAGCTTGTGACGGAGCTACTGCAGCTTCAAGTAGTTCATGACGAGATCTCCCTAACCATGCTACCAAAATGTCGTTTTGTATTTTCCACTGCCTTTTCCAATCTACAACGCAAATACATGCAAAGCAATAAAGTGTTAGAATTCAATACATCTTCAGAATTTAAAAAGACATCTCTCTGTAGGTTTTGTTACTTTTATTAAGTGGTTTACACCAGATGGTGTCGTTATAGAGATACAGTCAAGTGAGTAGATGTTACTATGCATGAAAAAAGTAGAGGAGGGGGTGTATTGTCCACGGACCAAAATGGAGACCTGTTGTAAGTGCTCGAGTGATCATACCAAGGTCTGAAAAGAAAATCCTAGGGAGGAATGTTAAACAGGCATCATCTAGCAAATTTGTGTTTCAAATTACAGTAGAGACTACACTTTGACTATAAAAATGTCATTCCTTGGGTGGGGTGGGGGGGCATTTCATAGTTTTGGTCGTGAAATTGTAGAAGGAAGGCTCAGACTTGAATAAATACCCTAAGCTTTCGACAGTTTGGCCTGTGTAGAGTGCTGTCCGTCAATCCTGTTCTGCTCAGCCTTCCCCTGGTCAGGGAAAAATGTTGATGTTGCCTCCGTGATGGAGATCAAAACACACCACTGACGCAGAAAGGAAAAAAAAAAAAAAAAAAATTAAAAATAATAAATCGGGCCCACCTTTTCTCCCTCAGCTACACAAAAGGAAAAAAAAAAACCCAAAACGAGTGCATCGAATTCTTCATTACGAGGAGACGGCCGTTTCTGCTTACAGATGAACAACTAGGCTTTGCTATGTGAGTAGAAGAGCACCCCCCAACATGTCTGCCTCTAGTTGATTTTGTCCTGGAATATATACAGGTTGTTGGTGGCGGCGACGGCGATGACGTTCTCCTTAGGGTGCCAGGCCGTGTGTAGAATCTTCTTGTTGAAGTCCAGGCTGTCGACGCTAATCTCGTCCTTCTTCCTCTTGCCGCCGGCACACACCTTGCGTGGCTTGAGAGCGGCGCGCGGTTTACTGCTCTCCCGCGACGCCTCCAGCGTCACGTCCCTCCGGGTGTTTCGGTCGAACATCCGGAAGAAGTTGTTGTAGGACCCGGTCATGATGGCGCTGGGGAAAAACGAGAGGAGACCGCATGTTCAGATGGAGCTACGACAACTACTAGGGCTCAGATTCAGGCCGGTGGTCGATCACAGAGGCTACCGTTGACCTGCAGAGGACACGTTTTGCGTTTTTGTTGCCAGGTTACCTTTCTGGTTTTTCACTGAAAAAGCAGCGCACAACTTACCCATCCGACCCATTCCAACAGCACTCGAACTTGTCAAAAATGCAGTCGTTCTCATACAGTGAGCAGAGCTTACTGCGGAGGTATTCGTGCACCTGGACAGCAGCGATAAAGGAGAAGGTTTTACAGGAAGCGCTGAACAAAACGACATCCTTTATATGCACATTAAAATAAGGATGGTCAAAGCAGTAGCAATGAAAGGTAAAGGAATTGAATTAACTAAAAAAAAAAATTAATAAAATAAATAAATAAAAAGTGCCGCTAATGTTCTGCATGTTGCGTAAACAGGATTTTCTGGATCGGCGAGGAAGGTTAGGGCTTTTGAGAGTACCTGGTACGTTTCAACAGGCCTGTTCTCCATGTTGAGGTCCCACACCTTCACCGACAGGTAGTCCCGGGTCATCATGTAACGCCCGCTGTGGCTGAACTTGACGTCAGATATCGAGGAGATGATTTCGGAGAAGAACGACCTGCTGCTGGGGTCTTCTGGCTCCTCAAAAACTGGGGTAAGGAGGGGCAGCGTTTTATTTCACTAACAAAACGTCTGACTGCGGGCAGAAAACGTCCACTCTTACTGACTCTAGTGAAGCATCGGGATTTTAAAAATGTTAGCTTTTAGTATATCATTAATCGTAGCAGAAAAACAGTTTTAAAGCACCTGCTAAATAGTGGGGGGGGGGGACTTGAATTTAAAATGACACCAAAAACTGCAAGAAACGTTTAAGACATCCAGTTTGTCAATAATTGTAAGTAAACGGCTTTTTTGGTTATCCATTTGGTTTTGACAATCTGGAGAAAAAACGGTTCTGCTTTATGCAAATACTACTTAACATCTCTCACACACTCACACTCTCACACACTCACACACACACACACACACACACACACACACTTTGAAAAGGTTGGTGTATTATCCTAATCTGATTTACAATATCAGCAAAACATAACCTTAAAGTCAGTGCTGAGACACTGGAAAAGAAAAAAGACACGAGCTAAAAAAGTGTGGCAAACCAGCACACAATTATCCGCATGTTACACCACTGTACTGTAGGCACGCTGGTGCCGTCATGCGCACACACACGCGGCTGCTCACACTTGGTGTGCCTGTCGCAGAGCGCCGCAGCACGCATGTCACACAGGCGGATCGTGCCCTTGCTGCTGCTGTACACGAACACGTTGCACTGGTGCGGGTGGAACTCGGCCGCCGTGATCACCTCCGTCAGCTCCTCCATGTTGGCGGGCTTGATGTCTACAATGTCTGGGGTCACGGGGTCAAGGAGAACGGGCTCGGTAACGGGAAAACAGCGGGCAAAATTTGGGCGTTCGCAGAAGTCCCGACGCAAAATTTTGAGCTTAGAGCTCAGAGCTTTTTAATGCAACTTCAAAATGAATTTAAGAGCAAATTGTCTGCCAGAACGTGCTGCATTTGCCATACACTACATCCACTTTTCAATCAAGTTCGATTTAAAAATAATAATAATAAATAAAACTACCCCAGAATAATAAAACAAACTTTCCAAAGATGAAGGTATGGACTGAATGAAATCAAACCTAATCAAAACTAGTCAGTCACATAAACATGACGTTTTTTTTTTTTTTACACACTATGTCTATGACCTCTAAATTTTACAGAAGCCAAAGGGCCGCCGTGTGGGAATAGGATACTGAAACTCCTATCTGTGATTTCTAAGTGCCACAGGTTTATTCTTAGGTCGTCTGCAGAAAGGTAGGTTTCATGGTCGCTATTTACTGAAATTGAATTAATGTGATATGTGTGTGCGTTTGCAAATATTCTCCGTGGGCTTGCTTCCACCATCAGGTCCATGGGCATCAGAACCGGTACCTAGAGGGAGGAGGGAAGGAAAAAAAAAAAAGAAAAAAAAAAAACCCACACATGACCTTCAGAAAACAAGACAGGATGTTAAGCTCAGACCACAATTCAGGTATCTCTGAACCCAGACCGGTTTTGTTGATCAGACATCATGAGCAGTCTGAAGGTTAAAGTGACCCTCCCCCTTTAATGCAGTCCCCCAAACTCATGCTGGAGGTGCACTCTCCACACCCTCAGCATGGAGAGTAACTGTCCCCACAGCAAGTTTCTGTGTGTTTTACAGTGTTACAATCACAGCACTACAGGTTAGGTTGTCAGAGGAGCGCAGGGAGGGACTGCGGAGCTACGCTGGCAGCCAAAGCGGCTCGCCGGACCTGGCCCGGACTCACGAACCCGTAGCGATGTGATTCTGAACGGGTCTCGGAGGCGCCCGTCTTCGTCCTTCAGGTTGTAGCCCTCTGCTCGCTTGTCCCGTTCGCTGATTTTCCACAGCTTAATAGTTTTATCTAGAAGAGACACAAACACGGCGCGTTTGGCGTAGGGACTCACACAGACTCCCTTACAGGAGGCTTTGCAGCATCACACACAACAGGCCTGTTGGGAGGAGGTGCTACGTCAACTCCCTCCCCTGCCTCCTTACCGTTTGTTGACAGTAGAAAGTGAGCCGCGTTTTGTTGCGGCAACCACCGAATTTTGTTTATTTTCTCCTCGATTTCTAAGCTTTTCAAATAATCAAACTCGGGCTCGTGGCTCTGAAAGGTACTGTAGACGTTGTATTCTCCTCTCGAGTGAGGCCGGTTTTTACTCTAGGAGGAAGAAAAAAAAGAAAAAAAAGAAAGAAAAAACAACCAGAAAAGGAACGTTAGTGACCGTGAGAGAACTGCTCTCGGGGTGACCAAAACCGTGTCTCTGTGCAAGACTCTGTCAGAGCGAGGGCCGCGACTGCCTACCTCTTGTTCCCTCTGAAATATGACAACTCTTCCGCCTTTGTCTCCTGTAGCTAGCAGCTCTCCAGAATAGTTGAACTCAACCGTTGAAATAATATCCGCTGAAATTAAAGGGGAAACTCGTTACAATAACCTTTACAGCAAACCGTTTCTTTCACATTTTAAACCTTGCTTAGCAGAGACCTTCAGACAGAAGGGGGGTGGGGGGCTTGAATCAGATTACAATGTTTTGTACACAAGCACCCAAAAGCTGTATCACTGACAGAAGTAAATTACTCCACCAAAACATTGTCGCAACAACACTGTGGAACACAGCAACGTAAGCAATTAAGCTTGAAGTATTAAAGGCAACACGCAAAGATAAAATTCATGCTCCAAGGCCATCATGAGTGGTTTACAAGTAATGTTACTCAATGACAAAATTTCTGCATTTACGCAGTTTCATATCCTGTCACCCCCAGAGGAATGCAGCAATTAAATGGCAGCGTTACACAGTCTCCAAGCCTCCATCGAACACTCCTGGAGCCCCACACACACACACACACACACACACACACACACACAGCAGTTCAGAATAAGTTTAGAAAGCTGACTTGGTGTAATAATGTTATACACACAACTAACCAACCATCAAAGACAAATGGTATAAAATACGTTTTATTCCAACTTAACATACAATGTTAGCAACATTGAACCTGATACAAAAGATGAAATAAACTTATTTATCTATGCATGTTCCCCCACCTCATGTGCACAGTAACTGTGTAGCCCATTTTTGCAACTGTACGACACTGAACACTTCTGAGCACTGAGGGTCCTACTTTTGTTAATTGCTAAATTCAGCTCTCTACCTGCTGGTGTCTGAAAAGGCAGAAGCGACAAAGACATGTCTTTCTCTGTGCCTTCTCCTCTGTGCTCGGGCTCCCTGCAACCACAGGCCACCCCAGGTTTTATTTAGCGGTCACCTAACAGCGGTGGACTTGGCACCCGGCCAACCAACGCCGTCACAGGCTCACCTGTCAAGACCACCTTTTCAGCTCGGTCACCTGCCCTTTAGGTGCGTTAAATAAAACGACGCATTCACAACGCAGCTCAGGTACTAATGCAGTAAGCAAAAGTAACTCTCACACACACACACACACACACACACACACACACACACACACACGGCGGAAAAGATTTTTTTCTGCTTCTGCACTCATGCCCGTCAGAGTTCTGAGACAACGCCACGGGAAACAACAAGGGCCATGACTCACTCTGACGCCATCGGGCGAGAGCAGCTGCCTGAGGAAAGCCGTGGCGTAGGCAGGACGCGGCGACGCACGTAACGGAGGGGAGGGGGGGGGTACCAGACATGGCAGCAAAATGTGAAAAAAAATGTTCATCCAATGACATGTTTCACCAACAACACAGATAAGCAATGTTACAATGACATGTATCCCCAGTGCAGGTAAGGCGCTTCTAGAGACAGGCGACGAAAAGGTGCGAGTGAGAAAACCCTCACCTGGGCTGCAGTCTTCGCTCCTCAAGTAATCAGGGCACATGCTGGCCACCTCGATATTTAGCTTTTAGTTAGAACTGAATGACACTTGGTGAATGGAGACTATTGTCCATCGTTTAATGGCCACAAGACGCCTAACCCAGCTTGTGCAGCTCATGTGTGCCCCTTAACACACCCTGCCAATCTCCCGCTCTAATTAAACGTCCTAACTGTCCTTCTGACAGCAGATGCCAGATGCCCCGTTATTCAGGTCAAGAATAATGCAAAAACGCATCAGGGAGTCACCGTCAAAAGGAGATTAGCTGAAGGACGGGGAAGCAGCAACACACACAGTTCAGAACAGCTACAATTACGGCAATGATATGGATTATCACGCATAACAGCCGTGCCAACCACACATGTTCTACCACCATGAAGCTGAGAACATGTAGTATAACACAGAACAGAAAAAAGCCCAACTCTGCCAAAAACAGGGACCACAGGAGAAAGGTAATTTGCTGCCAACATTCTCAGTAACACAATGATTCCAGAGAAGCCACATCATTCAGAACCCTTTCACAGGCTTTGAGCTCCTGCTCTGATACTTTAGAAACCTTTCTAAGCACAGCACAACAAAACACCCAAAAAAGGACAAAGTCACAAATAACTCCACGAGAGTGTATTACACAGACAGCAACAAAATTAATTTAAGCCCGGTGACACAAAACAGTTATAATTAGCGTTAGGATTAACTCACCACACCTAGACCACTACTGAAAGTATAACAAGCACCTGAAAGCTGCTGACATCTCAGAAGCACTTTGGAAGGGCACTAAAGTGAGAGCAGCGTGTGGCCAGGTGACACGAAGGGCCCAAAGGACAGCCACCCTCTGCCGTTACTGCCTCTTTCCTCCTGTAAACTGACCACAGGACTGACCGTGTCCAAAAAGGAAACCGGGGAGGTAATGCATGGCTTCATACCTTGGCCGAAGGGTGCGGTGGGGCGAACAAGCGGGGGTCTAAGCGGCTGGGGGGGCCCGCATTGCGCCGTTTGTCGTCCCCACGCGAGTGGCGAGGTGCGTCCCCTCAGCCACCCGCGTTACTCAGCTCCTGCAGTGGGTGACGGGGGAGGGATGCGAGGGTCTCCGCGCATCCCGGCGTCCGACCTTCCTTCCGGTTTCCACGCAGCACGTCTCGTTCGTTTCCGCGACAGGGTTGCGAAGACGCACAGATTTTAAAATAAGCAGACAGCGGCGATGACGGCAGCTTCTACGCAATAAGCCAAGTGGCAGAGATGGCGCTTAGACGGGCAGAACAGAAGCGAGGCGTAGCTGCCGACGCAACCCTTCTGCTGCGCGGCGATCAGAAGCGGTTCTCGAGCACGAGTGAGGCGTGAGGTGCTGGACGGCACCAACTATCGCCGTCGCAGCCAATGGAAGCACTGCCAGAGCAAGCAGACAGCCCGGCTCTAGATACCACGACGTGTGGTTTTCCAACCACCTGTGTCAGCCCCCCTCCAACTGCACCACCTCATACAAACCCATAAAAAAGCAGGGGGAGGACGTTTATAACTTTCAGGTACCTTACATCCCAAGTGCAGTACACCGATACGAACACCATTAGTAATTAACGCCTACAAAACAAAACCCAATACATCCAGCCTGAGCAGTGCAAACTTCCCCTCCCTTTTTTCTAAGGTAACACCAGGCTACACACCAACTCAAAAAACAAAGAAAAAAAACACAGAAACTTTCAAAGGGATTTTACTAGTTTACATCCAACAACCTCCGAGCAAGTCAGAGAAACGCTCTCATTCCGGTCAAGAGAAACACAATCACCCAGCATGTAGCTTTTTAAAACTATGCACGCACACACTTCTACACCAGTACTCAATTATGCAAATGCACCAACTCGATTTTGGAGAAACAGCTGGCCGCGGATGGGAGCCCACGTCACCCGCTGGCATATCTTTGATGAGTGACCTTTGGAGGCCCCGCGCCCCCCCGGCCCCCCCCCCCCCCCACCCCCCCCCGGAGCCCCCCCGCCGGGGGGCGGCCCAACACCAAGGGGGGGGGGGT
>JABJVR010000036.1:1415098-1451280 GCA_025773905.1 Chitala chitala
GGTGATTGGATGTTGGTAACCAATAACCAGTGTGAATGGCAAACACACCTAAGACTGTGGTTAAATTTCCACCTTGTAGTATCATCTCAGATGTGCAAATGACAAAAAATATTTTATAGTTTACAGAACTGGTGTGTTCAGACTGAGATGTTTGGCTCAGTGGTGTTTCCTGTGTAACAATTTTATGTTTTTGTGGTACAGCTCTGTGGGTATAGAGCACAGTGTATACTGGCAGCACAGAAGTACACAGCGCTGTCTGCGGATGTCAGGTTACTGATGACCAGGGAGCCTGTCATGATTGTTGGTCTTTTGAGCTTGAACCTTTTGTTAAATTTGTCCTCGTAGCTGGGACTGCTTTTACTGTATCCATATGCAATGAGATGCAAACCCGTACTGTTCTCCTCCTGTTTATACCAGTACATGACAAGATAGCTGCTGTCATCATGGCTACAATTAAGCTCCACTTCTTTTCCTAAATGAGCCATCATCATCAGCGGCTGCTCAAACTTGATGCCGTTTGTGAGACCTGTGGGAAAAAACAAAATTTGTAGAAATTATTTTAAAAGACCCCAGAATACTGGTCTACTACCAAACAAAGATGTGGTACAAGTGCCCAGTCAGTCGTTACGCCTCACGTGTCTCACATGGTAGAAAGAAGACAGCAAATCCTAGTCTATCTGTGACCCTGAACATCACGGCGTGGAGCTCCGTGGGTAAACGTCTGAACACATCCACAGCAGGAGTCTGAACAAGCTCGTCCGCTGCTAGTTTATACACAATGCAGCGTGTGCAGAAGTGAGCGGATGGTTATATCCAGCCGGGCTGTGCTTCCCTCTACTGGAAGAAAAAATTGCCAGACCTGTATGGTTAAAAAAATGTGAAATGGCTCAGACCTTCCGTTTGATTTAATGGGGGATTTGTGGTTTGTGCTGAAAACAAGTAAAAGGGATAAGCATAGAAGAAAAGTATTAATTCACCATGAAAATCTTAATATAAAACTAATATCACAACACAGAGAGTGAGACCCAGAACTTACCCACCCTTTTATAATTTTTTTTCAAACCAGATGTTGCACTGCACTGCAAACCTCCTCTGGCTGTGTGCTGGAGATGAATTCTTGTCAACATGTGGAGGTATTGTGTGTCACTGTGTAAACTGGCAGCACAGAAATACAGAGCGCTGTCTTCTGATCTGAGATCAGGGATGATCAGTGAAGCATTGCTCCTCCCATCACCAGTTATATTACATTTTTCATAGTTTTGTTCTTTTTCAATCTGACTGTCGTAAAATATAAATCCAATCAGTAAAAGGGCCCCTGTTCCTCCCAGTTGCTGGTACCACAGGATGGTGTTGTAGCTGGAAATTTTGTGCGAGCAGAAGATTTGAGCAGTTTCTCCCGAATGTTTCAACAGTCCGGGAGGAGACTGCCGGACGGTGGGATTAGCTGATGCACCTGTAAATAAAGATGACTGTATGTGAATTGTCCCTCTGCAATGCAGAGACAATACAGGAATTCATATAGCTTGAAATTTACTAAACGCTGATTGCTGCTCAATAATCTCACCGAAGCTCCAGAACAGCACAATGCTACAGAGCTGGAACAGGCTGGTCATTCTGGTACACTCAGTGTCGCTAAGGCAACACATTCACTGCCATGTGGATGAGAGAACAGTAAGAACTCACCAAAGACAGGCACATAAACTGAGATTCCCCAGCAAAGGTGATGTCATCGTGACCTCAATGTCAACACTGTACACTAAGTGGGCGGGTGCACCCAATTTTAGCCAATTGCAGACTGGCCACCTGGAGCCCTGATAAATTCTGATAGGCCCATTGATTGCAACCCATGGATTCATTTGTTTCATAAGTTTTCTGAGTTTCTATATGGTTAATTTTCAGATGCGCATGTAATTACACTACACTGGTGATTAATATGAGGTGCTGTTACACCATTAAAGCAAGTTGGAGTAGCTGTGTTTTTGACACACTGAATATAAGGTGTATGCATTTGCTGAAAAAAAAAGTTCTTCCCAACATAATTTTTAAAAATTAATTTCCATAGCCTATTTTTTATATTATGAAATATCTTAAAATGACTGATAGGTACTGTAGTGGGTTAGCACCCCGCCCTGGGTGTCCCCTGCCCTGCGCCCTATGTGCTCTGGGATGGGCTCCAGGCTTCCCCGCGACCCTCACCGGGACTAAGCGGTTAAGACAATGACTGCATGAATGAATGACTGATAGGTACATGAGAAAATCATTTATTTAGATAGATTAGACCATTTATTTTTCATGCTACAGTTCTGTTATTATGTTAGTGAATGGAAGGGCACAACTGTGTAAATTCAAGCACATTTCACATGCAGAACACATTCTCATGGCTGAACCTGAGACTAAAATGCTGCTTACTAAATTTTTGAGCAGTAACTACTGATTATTGCCTTTTCTATTTATGTCTTAGAAATATAAATGCAAAAAAATGTCTGACAGTTCACAGAACTGGTGTGGGCAGACTGAGAAAAAGGACTCACTGTTTCCTGTGAAGCATGTTCATGTTTTTGTGGTACGGCTCTGTGGGTATAGAGCACAGTGCATACTGGCAGCACAGAAGTACACAGCGCTGTCTGTGGGTGTCAGGTTGCTGATCACCAGGGAGCTTTTTTGAACTCCTTCCCTTTTCATCTCAAAACGTTTGTTAAATTTTTCCTCATAGTTGGGGCTGGTTGTACTGTAGCCATATGCAATAAGCCACAGAGCCATACTGTCCTCCTCCTGTTTATACCAATACATGTAGTCTAAGTTACTGTCATCATGACTACAGTGGACCTCTACTTCTCTCCCTAAATGAGCCATCATCATTAGCGGCTGCACAAACTTGACGCCGTCTGTGAGACCTGTGGACGAACAAACGTTGGACAGCATTTAGAATTTTTTAAAGCAACTCAAAATATTTAAGAAAATACTTTAAAAACCTGAACTGTAAATGTTTTATCAGATGAGCGCAAAATCGTCCTGGACACCTCTTACATGGAAGAAAGAAAATGGAGAACCCAAATCCACTCACGACTCCCAACATGACTACACAGACTCTGGGACTCCTGCAGGCTGTGTGTAACGCTTTGTGTTTCTGTTCTGTGACGAGGGTTTTATTGGTGAGAGTAACTGTCTGTGTTCTGCTTCCCTCTGCTGGACGAGAAACGTTCTCATCACGGGATGGAGCGTGGAGAGGAGTGGCAGAGAGCAGGTCAGGTGAGGGCGTGTGATGACATGTTCGTTTATCCGGTGTCTGATTTGTCTTAGTTGGTCTTTGCTTGGGGATTGTTTAGCTTTCCTTGCGACATAGTTCTGTCCACGTGTTAGTGCCTTCTCAGTGTAATTCCACTGGTTTCGCAACGTGTGAAAGTTAACTACTGACAAATGTCCTGGGTCTGAGGTTTTTGTCATTTAGGCAGAGGGGTATAGAGGACTGCAGCTGGAAGCGTGTAAAGCCATGAGGACCATCATATTAAATTTTAAGGAGTAGATGACAAATGAGGAGACTAAAGTAATAAAAAAATAAAACAAAATTTTCTGTGCTGTTATGAACCCACTACCAGTAAGGTACACATGCTGGGCCCCCCCCCCCCCCCGGCCCCCGGGGGGGGGCCCGAAAGAAACACCACTCAAACTGGGGCATACGGACTGTTTGGCACACTGAAAGGTGTATGTGCGTGCGTGTGTGTGTGTGACGTAGAAAGATCTTACCTGTGCTCCAGTGTCACTGCCTTAGGAAATGTGTTTACCATCTCCCCAGATGCTACCAGCTCCTGTAACACACACACACACACACACACACACACACAAACACAAAATTCAGAACACCATAGCTCTGTCTCTGGGCATAGGTGGACCACCTGCTAATGAGATGGCTGGTTGGGGGGGCACCCCTGGGTCTGGGTTTGTACCATCAAACACAAATAAACACATGACAGTGTATCTGTGCGGGTTAGCTCCTGGCTAATTCTACACAGCGCCAACCCCCTCCCTCACACCTGGCCCCTGGGGGGGGGGGGGCTCTGGTGCAGCAACACATAATGGGGAGGACAAATATGTAACAGCAGGGGGCTGCATAATGTGTCCCGCTAACGCACGCACACGTATGCGGACAGCAAGGACGCACCTTGACGATGTCCAGCCCCCCCACCAACTCGCCGTTGACGTACACCTGGGGGAACGTGGGCCAGTTGGAGTAAGTCTTCAGGCCCTGGCGCACCTCCTCATCGGACAGGATGTCGAAGCTGCTGTACTGAACGCCGTTGTCCTTCAGGATCTGGACCATCTGCCGGCTGAAGCCTGGCGGGGCCCGCAGAACAGGAGTCAGGACGCGGCGCGAAGCAGGGGGCGGTCAGCGCATGCCCCGGTGCGTGGAGAAGTGCCGACGCCACCGCAATTAGACCAAACGCACTCGATCTGCCCGCTGCCACACTACTACTCAACGATAATGAACTGACGTCCTCCCCGGAGCCTTAGAAGCAGATATGAAATAACAAATCGTCTGGTGTTTAAGATGTTAACAGAAACAGGCACCAATGGGTATTTGGAGAGTGACGGGGTCAGGGCTTTCTGGGGTGCGTCTTTCCCTTGACAGAAGTTCTCCAAAAGACTGCCACCCTAAGAGCACTAAAAACCATAATAAACACACCACCTCATCCAGCTACTTTATCATTATATTATTATAGAAATGCTAAATTACCGGCACAGTTAACACCAATGCCTGCTAGCTCATCCTTCGCATATTAAGTCAAGCAGGTCCTCTTAAGCGTTACTGATCACGTCAGTAGTCAATTAAAGACGACACGTGTTAAAGGAAGATCTCCATAGTAAAACAACACTATTGCCATGGAAACCAGAGAAGCCCTTTGAGCCTCCATGATGGTGCTTATCATTCCTTGCAATAAAATGGGTTATACATTGACACAAGAGTAAAATCCTTATTTCTGTTGTCTTTCGCCCCCAAACAGACATTTCCAACTTTTAACACACACACTAAAAAATAAAACCCATATTTCTGCGGTTTTGACAGTGTGTAGTTAAGCCCGAAACGACGACACAGCGGCAACGTGGAATTCGACATGAAACGCATGAAAACACAGCTTTGTCTTTGAGCAAACGCCATCTTTTATTTATAACAGCCGTGTTCAGGTGCAGGCTTTGAGCACGCTCTGTAAAACAAGGTGAAGTGTTAACTTCATGTAGGGCCTGCAGTAAAATCCCGATTCTGACGCGCCCCAGCCCCCCAACACGAACTCACGTGGGAATTCATTATAAAACAGCTGGAGGCTCCACACTAATGGTTATTCAGCTGCCAATATAGCGCTTTTCTCTCACACCAGTCAGAGGCGCTTCTCATCGTTTCTCTGGCTCTAGGCAACGTGTACCAGATGAGGAAGACTGACTGGCTTCATCCTTCTGTGTGTGTGTGTGTGTGTGTGAAGGGTCATGAACAGAACACAAAGGCACAGCGTTTTAAAGCACACCCCCCCCCCCGCCCTGTCCCCCCTCCCAAAAACAACTTAACATCCTCAAAATATTCCAAATTAAGTGTTTACAAACAACGCAATAATTACTGCAGTGCTACTGCCGCCAATCTTTTAATTTGCAAACATTCTTTCAAAAAGTTGTTCATACGGAGAAATATGCCACTTAGCATAAGAGTTTAATCTGTTTTGGCAGGGGGCAAATATTAAATTTCAAAATTCTGAAAATACATCAGGCTCCTACCGTTTGTAACGACTAAATACAAAAACAGCTCCAGTATGTAATACCTGCTGCCCAGGTAAAAAAACATGTTATGCTTGCTAAACAAAAGATCATTACACAACAAACCCTTCCTGTGTGTTAAATATCACTCTATAATCAACACAGTGAAAGCATGCTCGCTGTTTGAAGCCAGGCACTAACTAACAGTGCCCTGTTATAAGCAGATACTGTGGCAGAATCTCTTTACCTCTTTAGGCTGACCAGGGCTAATGGTTTTTTTTTTTTTTACTTGCTAAAACATCTGATAAGGGAATTTAATGTCCTACTGCGTCCCTGCGCATGCGCGCGCACACACAGCTTCCACGCCCGCGCGTGTTTACCACATCGCGGCTCCTGGGGGGAGCCCTTCATGAAGAGCATGCAGGGCGCCGAATTGATTAGCCTCTTCAGGCGCTCGTTAAGATCCTCTTTGGGGGCCTCCCTGCCTCCAGATGGGACGCCCGCGCCGGACGCCAGTCGCTGGACCTTCTTGGTCAGCTCCGGGGCATGGGCTCCGTCCAGCCTGTCAATCACCTCGCTGCTCTGAGGCCGATGGCAGCATGCACACATGCGCGCGCGCACACACACACACACACACACACACACACACACACACAAAATAAATAAAAGTAATCAATAATTCAGGGATCTCGTGGCGTGTCCACTGTGCTCGCGGCCCCTTGTTTTTTAGGGAGTGGAGCTGAAGCCATGGGGCGCTCCAGATGTTTGTAAGGCGAAAGTGTCGGAGCAGCCGAGGCGAGCGCCAGCGCGCTTAACATCTGACTTCATTCCCTTTGTTCCCACCAACAGGTACGCCTGCTGAAGACAGACCCTCAGCGCTCCCCCAGTCAGCCGTCCCCGCTCACAAAACAAAAACGAACATGCAAACAAAAAACGAACGTGCACGTTCAGCTTCACCAAAAAAAAAAAAAGCCTTGTTGTACATGACGTTCCACTTTTAAAGTAATGCAGTATTGTAGTGCAGCCACTTCACTGTACACATGTACACTTCCCAGAGCCACTGTTCAAGAGCCTGTCTGTTCCAGTAAGGGTCACCAGCCTGTGCAGACAAAACTCTTGTGATCCTTTCAAAACAACTATGGGCAACTTTTTTTTTACGTGAACATAAACTTAAATAACTTGTATATATTTTTTAAAAATTAGTATTAAAACTTAACACTTCCAACAAACTTACTGAATGCATTAGAGGACAATGACTTGTAGCCCACGGCTAATGTACTGATTTGCCCCTTCCAATGACAAGGTTGCCCATTCATGACCTACAATAACACTCCTACTTCATTCGACAAGCCTCCAAGAAGTCAGCATATGACCAAGTGTAAAAACAAGGAAAAAGCACAGCAAAATGTAAGCAGGTATGCCATCAACTGGAAACGGTGGAATCTTTTTATGTGGGGCCGTTGGCAGCCTTACCTTGAAGAACAAAAAGGTGGGAACAGAGGCGATTTCGTACTTCTCCGACACCTCCGGCACAGCCTCGGCCTCCAGCTGTAAGGAGAGAACCAACAACACCATTGGTCGCATTTCTCCCCCTCCCCGTACCACTCTGCTTCCAAGTCAAAAAAACGTCCACTGCATTTAAACATGAGGAGCCGCACTTGTGCAACATTATTCGTTTGTCTACGAGCTACGCCTTTCAATGGCGAGCGGCTGCCGGGACCGAACCTCACTTTCTAATTCCTCACTGGCTTACGAGAACGCAACACAAAATTGAGCCAGCCTGAATTGTTCCGAGCTGCTACTGTTGTTTCTGCCTGAACCTCTCCCTGGGGAATGCATTAGTGGAACTTCTCAAAAATCTTTGTGTACCCCACTGAAAGATTTACACTTTCCTATAGTGTGTATATATAAATTATTTTTTCCACTTATACAATTCATACCGGCATTCCATCGATACAATTTTTATTTACATTTAGAGTTGTATGTTACAATTACAAAAAACGTGCAATATTATGTGATGAAACTGAGCAAAATTAATTCTTCTTACTACAAGACACATGCTAGACAGCTAAAGCAAACAGCAAGTGGAAATGAATTCTTAGAAGTCCTACTTTTCTTAACAATGTATTTTAAGAATGTCCACAATGTTATCCACTTGTGTGTGTATAACAAAGTGACTGTGGGGTAGACTTTCTCCTCAGTAACGCTCCTCCACGCTCTGTGACCGATATGGCAAAGTTTTTGCAGGTTTTCTCTGCAAAGCGAGAGAAACCCTCGCGGGCCTGAGGACGGCGTGGTGGGCGGTGGAGGAGGGTGACCGTTTCTGGTGCACTACTGACCCAGCGAGTTTTCCAATTGTGTTTAGCTACCAGATATTGAAATCCATAAATCACTGACCCCAGTTATGTCATGATTACGGCGCTTATGTTCTGCCGGGGGCAAATCTGGGCATTACGACCCCTGACGGACTCCATCAGTCAGCGTATCGCGGCTGACACAAACACACGCACACCGCCGTCAGCGCAAAAAAAAAAAAAAAAAAAAAAACCCGCAAAGCGAACCAATGCCCGAGTTCTCAACACACACTGCTGTAAGAGCTCACAGCTCTGCCACAAACACACACAGACACACACACGCCCACCAAGGACAAAAACCCTAACGATGAAGGACGCGGTTCAGGTTTGAAGGAGAATGCCGGGGGGGGCCTCAATAACAGCAAAGGATTACACTCGAAATGAACAATGTTTCCGTCTGCAAGGGAGGGGGGAACGCCACAGAGACGGCCAAAGGGAAGAAGGCAAAAACTGTCACCATACAGGGCTGTCCGCAAAAAGCACACTCCATCACGGGCGTCACCCCTCCCCCATCCACCGGACTCCAGTGGTCTCAGTGCATCAATCATACGAGGCACATATTAACACACGTTAAGGCCCACTCAGGTGTGCTCTGGAAACACACTCTCCTATTCTCACACACAGCCACTTAACTACAATCACTAACACGACTCCAGTATAATTACTGCACCAATTACTTTAACATATAGGTTTATTATTAAACAGAAAATTCATTCTTGGGAGCTATTATAAAACTAGTGATATTCAATAAAAAATATCACAGTGCTACATGTCACATGGCATACTAGTTAATTGAAGTACAATAATTACATGAAAAACACTTTGCATCTTACTCAGCACAAAGCCCACAATTATTTAATTATGCATTTCCCCGTTAAATAAGATCCCAAATGAGCAATCTAATGCTCTAATATTGTCAGACTTAGCTACTTCATAAAGTACACGTGCACAACGCACAAGAACATTTAGCTAATTTTGCAAATTAAACGCCGGCTTTATTTTCCCCTCACCCGCCCCCCACCCGAGTTGGTCCAGCCATTATAACCAACACGAGCTGCGCTGTTCACCTACTGTTGTGGTCGTCTAAAGGGCCAGGAACCACGTCCTTCACAGTATCAGCCAAGCTGGCTTTTACAAACCCCCGCAGACTAGAACTTTTACAAAATAACGCTACGTGTACCTGGTACCGAGCGGCCCACAGGACACCGACTCTGCCACACTAAGCTGGGGGGGGCCAGCACCTCTCCCACCCAAACGGATAATAAGACAGACATGCACAAGGGGTCAAATTGTACCACCGGCCCCCTTGGGAGCTGATAGAAAAGCTCTTTATGAGTTCAAACCAGAGTTGAAAAAACTCAAGGGTGTACGGACAGGGGAGGGGGTGGGGGTGAGAAAATCTATTAAAATGTAGAAGGTGGGGCAGGGTGGGACACTGCTTAGTTATTGCAGACCTTGCAGGAATAAAACAGCACTACTCTATCAGCCCACTGACCTGCATTAGGGACTGAACAGTCTGAAGACCATTGCCGTCCACGTTACCAGTCAACCTCACTTTATGGCGCTACACCAAGTCTAGACGAAAACAAAAAAAGCCTTTCTGGACCGAATTATCTTATAATTCTACAGACGCTTTTTCCTAAACTTCCACAGTGTTAACTTTTGCCGTATTCATTCATACCATGTAATTAAACGTTTCCGAAACCCTGGGACCTTCAGCCTTCTGCTTGTTGAACCTGGTCACCCTTCTGTGAGCACATCTAATGGACAGGAGACCCCTGCACTTCACCCGTCACCTGCAAAAGGCAGCAGGGCCTGGAGGTCACTACTCACCTTAACAAAGGTGACCTTGGGCTGCTCCTTCGCCAACTCCTCCATCACGTCGTTCATCTGGGCACACTGTGGAGCCCATGGCGCAAAGAAGTGCACCACAGCGAGAGAGCTGCATGGGGAAGGGGGAGGAAAACGTCTCATAAAGAGCTAACGGGCCAGCTGGGAGCGCTACGCTTACAGGAAACCGCGATCATGGAGTTCAAAACATAGGAATAAGAACCCATTAAACCTAAAGGCAATTTATTCAGGGTGACAGACAATTTTATCCATTTATACTACTGCCTATTTCACTGGTGCAGTTTGTACTAAGTACACTGCTCCACTAGCGCACCCTCGGGGTTTACAACAGCAGCCGTTAAGGTGGGGGTACACGCCTATAACCGCCAACACAGGCTGCTTTCTACAACGCCCCGGCATGAAGGTACCTTACCTGAATAACATCCAGGATGATATTCAGTAAACGCTGCGAAAGTCATTTACAAAAATGCGGGCTCAGCAATTTGGCGCGAAGAACAATTTAGCGCAATGCAGTTAGCGCTAATTTAAAGCGCCGCGGCACCGCGTTAAAGTGTGAAATGCTTTGGTGATCATGAGGGTTGTTCTGTTTAGAACAAAGTAACAGCTCTAAATAAGGGAAACCCGAGAATGTCACTACGATTTAACGTGCATATATGTTATCTGCACACTCTCCTGAGCCAGTGCTTATAACACGTGCGTTTCACTAAGCTGTTTTTGTGTAGACCCGTTGCGATGGCACGCATACAGTCCTTTTGTAATGCATCACGTGCAAAAAACAACAAAATAGACACGTGTGGGGGTTTCAAAGTAAACAATCTAGACCCTAAAGCCAACGTGTGCATGGGCAAAAATGGTCTTGTGCCAATGGTAAATCTCATTTCACTCTTGGCCGGAAACATAAATGGAAATATTTCTCAAAAATGGGAATCTAACTAACAGTACGTGCTGTCCTATAAACAAAGTGTAATTTATTATTATTTACCGTAACATGTTGGGGGGGGGGGTCTCACCTGCCCCTCTGCCGGGATTTCCTCTTATAATTTCGCTATACCCATTCAGAAAATCCACCAACTTGGGGCCACCACATGTAAGGTAAGGCTTACTCCATAAATCCAGTCTTTGCCAGCACAGCAAGGCAGCTTCCCCATATGTGAGAGACTGCCCTGACAGGTGACATTTCCACCTCTGAAACCTCTACACAACGCTTACAGTTTAGGCAGGCCTCGCAGCTCTGCCTGGTTCCTGTTGGATAGGTCCATCTTTTCAATTTACAAAAGAGGTGCCTACAACTGAACGATAATCCGTGGGGTGTATTTACCTGTCATTCGTCTATTGTGACAATGATTTGCGAACGCTACACTTACGGGACAATGCAGCCTAATGTCCATAATTCAAAAACTAACACCCCACCGCACCATCACTTTTGTAGGGGTGCAAAATTGCGAAATATTCCAATAAGAAATTAAAGAGCCTACAGGAAAAAAAAAACACTGTTACTGTGCAGTATGTAACAAATGTGTAAACGTAAATATAGGATAAATATTAAAATGACCTCTTCAAGACTAAATGTACTTAAACACACCTTGCTCCGCTTAAACGTCCGGTCAAGAGTAAAATACAAAAAAACAACAACTTCCACGCAGCTCATTAGACAAATAATAATAATAAAAAATAAATAAATAAACAAACTGCATGTCTTGGAAATACGGAGTAACGGGGTCCTGACCAATGTGGCCCAGCCATTCACTTCAAATGCTCGTTAGCCGAGCTGCTACAACATGAACTTAAAAAGTGAAATGCCGGACACACCAAAGTGCTATCCCATTCAAATTCAACAACGTGAATGGCTACTTTCAGTACGAACTTTACAGATGGTCTACAAAGAAATCTGACGCTTTAAAAACATACCTGCTAGCTGTATTTAAAAAGCCCTCAAATTGCTGCGGGGACCGAGCTTCTACAAGGTTCGCCATGCTTACAGACATAACTAATGGACTTCCGATCTGAGCTGTCCTTACGCAAGTACAGCCAGGCATCACTAGCTGCACCAGGATCGGAACATAATTATTAAAGCGTCCCGCAGTTGTTTTCATGCTTGTTTCAGTATCGTTCGTCGGTATTAAAACCAATAACTTTTTAGGCGAACGTTATGGAAGATGCTTAGACAGGGACTACGTCTTGCTGCTTTCATTATAAATACCTTTATGGCGATGTTTCAATTCAGCATTTATTACATTACATTAACATTTATTCATTTAGCAGACGCCTTTGTCGAGGTCAAACAGTATCAGAGAATCTAACTAACAGTACGTGCTGTCCTATAAACAAAGTGCAATTTATTATTATATTATTACATTATATTCTGGCATGTGTTGCATACAGTCAGCCCCTCAAGGAAGCATAGATGTTCTCTCGGTACATGTTTTATGTATTAGAACCGCGCAACCAAGTTTGTTTTCTTATACTCTTCTTACGCTGCACTGCCGAACACGGTATTCGACCTCACAAACATGGCCGACCCACGCGTCCAATCACGTGATGCTCAGCGACGGACGCTATTGGACGGTTTGTTTTCTGAACGCGCTACATCCAGGACCATGTTTTCGTGCATCATACACCCGATGAACAAGTAACTTTATTATCATTAGAAGGGTGTAGATAAAGTATGCGATCGTGTTCGTTACTTCCGAAAATATTTCACCGTCAGATGTACTGAAGTAATTTCAAAATACGCATTGCCTTGTTTTTTTGCTCATTATATTTGATTTAAGATTTTAAGATTTGTCAACACTAGCGCTGACTAGCCAAGGTTAGGCAAAGTGATTCGTTTGAGGTGCTGTAATCTGCTGCTAAACTGGGCATTTATCACATAAACCTCAAATTGGACACCGGGTCGCTGGCTGTATACCAGGTTCCAGTTGTGGTTTCAATGGATTGCGTTTTTGGTTCGCAAAACAAGCGGCGTCTGGAGGAAGATCTGGAGAATTGGGAACATTTTGGTCCATCTGTAAGTTGATATTCGTTTATCAGCAAAGTAGCGTGCGTGGAAACGTGTAAAAGATTTAGTTTTATACCGAAAGAGGTCCCGCGAGCTGTCACTGGTATTTGACCTTTCGTTTGTTGCAGCGCTCTGCTCACTGGTGCCAGATAAAGTCTATTTTTAAGTGTTGACATTAACGATGCTTCAGTTGCGTTTATGACCTTAACTTGTACTTTTGAGAAGAGCTAACCAATTCATTCGCATGGCATGCATTTTTCTACTCTGTGTGGAGTTTAAGACTGTGGAGGTTCATTTAGGAAAGATGGTTTAATACTTGTAAGCATTGTGATCTTCATGTATGTTCAGGTGCTTCTTAAAGTTTGACCCTTTTAATTGTGTGTTTTGTTTTTCTCCCATTTCAGAAGAAGTTGTGTGATGGGGTAGGAATTTACAGCCAGAGTGAATACAGTATGTTGACTGACTGTCCCATGAACACCTGGGAAATTCACAGCGTCAGTGCAGACCATGTCAACAAGATCAGCGGTCAGGACCCTAAAATGGCACGTGGGTTCATGGTTCTTTACGCTGTCAGATTTTATTGTGTTTTGATAAGATTGTGCCTTGGTTTGGCTGGTACTACTGACTCTGGTTTAAGGTTCAAGTCTGATGCAGAGAACAGGAAGTTGCTTAACTAACGTGTTTACCCAAAGAGGCTTTTTAAATGGTCTGTAGCAGATTTCCACACACATTACAGATGGGGCCCTAATGTTGTGAATCCATATCACTGTCTGCTACCTCTTCTTTCTCCTTTGAACTTTAAAGTGTCTTAACTCCCTATCTTGAAATGGCTGTGTGTGAAAGGGTCAGTTTTCATTGGTAAATTTGATCCAGTGCTGCATTGGCAAAAACTGCAAAGACAGTGTAAAGATGAATTATTGTTTAAGGTCAATAGAATATAAGTTAGACACGCTAGGCTTGACAGTGTTGTGGAGGTCTTAGCGGTGCGGGGTTGTTGATGCGTGTGTGTTTTTTGACAGGTGTGTGCGGTTCCAGGTGCGGGGTCTGCACGGTGCAGCCGCTGCTTGGCAGGAGAGCCGGTGGGTGATTTACCGTCCCTCTGCCGTTGTCGCATATTTCATTTCATTTCCTTGTGGACTGTGTGCGTTCCTATGTGCTGTCTTGTCACTGAAATTTCCATTTGTACAGTTAATTTGCAAACCTGTGACTGAAATTTACACCTTTTTCCCCTCTCCCTTTCCCACAGGGCCACATTAACCATATTATGGGATGCTGATCGCCAGAGTTATTTCTCAGGAATGAACTGTTTTGGATGTATGAGGGCTTCTGGGGAAAAAAGGAATTTAAAAAACGTAGTATTTGAAATGAGTAGTATCTAACGTGCCTTTGAATCATTCCTGATCTTTTTCTGTTCTTTTGCATTATGTTTACATTTCTGATGTGTTGGTGTTAAAATAAGGGCTACTGATATTATATTAAAAGTTTTCATTTTATATGAGCAACACAATTTTCACATTGTGGAACTAATTAGTAACTCTCAAGATGTTAGAATATAAGGGAATTTTGAGTATATATTTTATACGAAATGTCTCAATTTTTAGAGGCACGATTTTTGATGGTTTTTTCTCTTTAGTTTTGTCTGAAACTGTTTATATGTTTAGAGAGTTTTCTGAAATATTTGTAATATTCCTGCAATGAAAATATGAAGGAAATTTGACTATAACTGATTTTCAATCTCTTCTGAGGTATATGAAGTGTTGTGACTTTTATATCATGTGAATTCAGATACAGAAATGTCAGTTTAATTTGACTTTCTTGTGGGTTTTGCAGAGAATGAAGTATTGCGAGGTGGAATAAGACTTTATTCCCTGCCTTGTCATCATGTATTTATGCAAAGAATTCCAACCATCTGGAATTTGTAAAATGTATTTGTTTTAATGTTAATTGAACGACGTTCAATTTGAAGGTATCGGCTGTGTGGTCGGAGGCATTCGGGAAGTATGTTTAGTTATATTTGCACTGAATGGAACTGAACTTATTGTTAAAGCTTCTAAGGGAAAATATAATGATAGCCTAAACTAAAAAATTATCTCCCCTTCTGTCATTGATACTAAAACCGTAAATAAATCTCTCCATATACCTCGGTGCGTGTGGTTTTTAATTTATTTCGGGGGGCGGGGGGGGTGTTGACTATCGGAATTTACGGCCGTTATACGTGACGTCGTGGCTTTATGTGATAGTTTTGTGTACACAAGGTGGTGCTATACCATTTATGACAAGCATCGGTCCTCCACAATTATGGTGCTTTTTTGTAATCGTTACCATTTACAGCATGTTTTTAATCTCGATTCGTTGAGACCAGTCTAAATTTAGACCACGTTTAGCAGTGGTTGTCAGCTTCACTGTTTTTGTGCTTTAAATACTCTCCGTGTCCTGAGTATCTTGTAAATGTATAGAAATTAAAAATATTTTGTTTTTTGCAGTGTTGAGAAATTCAGGTTGCATCTTAATATTGTTTTGAAAACATCTTGGGTGAAGACTCTGACGTCCGTTGTCATGTGTTGCTGTTTAATTTTTGGAAAAAGAATATATTGACATTGTATGTAATCTATCTGAACTGGCTGTTTTGTGGTTGTCTTTTTTCTGCATGTTAATCATTTCATTTTTTAATTAGATGCCCATTACAGTGTATTGAAAGTCGTATGCAATCCACAAACCTCATTTCCTTCAAGCCTTCACATAAACTGGGTATTGCCACTGAATTTCGGATGGGCCTTGTTTAAAGAAGCAGCCTTCGTTTTAATACCGCCGCTACCGGCTCACTTCATAAAACCGCACTCCAACCTGACGGCTCTGCAATACCTCGGGTATTGCTTTTAATCATAGATGTCATAGTTTCTGCTTTTCTGTGTTATCAAGGAATTACTTTAGCACAAAAGAAGCTATTGGGAAGGGCTAAAGTTTGTAGTAAGTCAACCAAGATGGATTTGTGTGTATTAGGAGCAATCTCCGCTGTGCTTTCTGAATACACCCCAGAATACAAGGAGAGATGGAGAAATAAGGCCGTGTTCTGAGACAGAGCTCGACCTTGGGGAAACGGCTGCCGGAGTCAAGATATTCAATAATGGAAGACAATAAAGCTTAGTCCCGTAACATGCCGCAATATGCTACAAGTATAAAGAGCTTAGCACGTAATAAAGGAAAAGTCTTCACACCCGTATTTGGAGATTACCGCACACCCTCCTGGTCCCTATAAACACAGACAGTAATGAGCTGGTCAGAGATGGACACACCGCAGCACTTTGGTGATGGATAACCAGCGGACGACGTGCTAATATCCGATAGTAAGAACTGCTGAGTCCATGAAATTAAAAAGCTCGTTTTCCTTGCAGGGCATCCGCGTCAGAAAGCCCAAGTTCTGATGCCTTTTTCTTGCTTTGAATTTCGTTCACGGCTTTTCCTGAGCTGTAACAAAATTGCACATCGCTTTGCTTCTTTAAACCGATTGCAGAGGCGACGTACACTGTTTGTGCTGCTAATACATATCGACTTTCAGTTCAGGAAGCGAATCTTTTTCATATTCAAAGTGGTTTACATCGCAAAGGCAAACCCCGCACCAGCTACAGTAACCGTGACTGTTGTCTCCTGCGCTTTCTAATCTTCGGCTGGTTTTTTTTTTTTTATGAATGTGTCCTTAACAGGTTGCCATATACTCTTACAGCATTTCCCCTTACATTGTTTATCTTCCTTTGATCCACGGTATTCCAGTTAAAGTTACACCCATGTTCTGCAAGGTGAAACTTTCAGCATTGTTCTTTATGGGAACTTTATATCCGTGGAGCCCTAGTTCCCCCCCCCCCCAAAAAAGTAACCCTCTTTAGTAACAGAATTCTCTAAAGACGCAGAACAAAGGATTACACACAAAGACGCAATTTTATGTTCTCTTTAATGGTACAGCAATGCTCTTCCCACTTTTTCACCAACTCCTGTTTATGGAGAGCTGTGCGTAAACTGGGCAGCCAGATTTTGGATTTCGGCCGTCAGTAATATCAGCCCAGGCAAATACCAACCCCAGCAGGGTTGGAAGCACTTACACAGGGACCAGTTCATTTTCAGAAATCCATATTGAGCTGTTTTACACACCAGAGTTAAGAACCACGCATTACATGTTCTTTTTTTTTTATTTATTTACAGTATTTCGGACCAGTGGCTTCCTGTTTAATTGTTTATTTTCCCAAAATTATGCAACAGTACTTTTAGCCTAATTATATGTGAAGCATGTGTATAGATAACGAGCCAATAGTACAAGAGTCTACGTGTTATCAGAAGGTGCGGGCTGCGACACAACGTCCCAATGCTTTGTCTCAGAGGCACCGGATCGTTCACCTGTAAATCTGGCGTGTCAGACTCTGGGCTGGGTCAGCTGATTGCTGTATGGATTTTATAATGCAGATTGATTCGGTTTCATGTCAGTTTCGAGTCAGCGGTTGTGAGACACGTTTTTGCTTTTGTCATAATTGCGCCGCACCTTTGTCGAAGGTCGCGGGTCAATACAAACGTTTTGTAAACACTTTATCTTGTACTTGTTGTGGGAGGAATTTATTAATTTAATCTCTTCGCCGTGCCGTTTCAAATGCCAAGCAAGGAAATAAACATTATACAGTGGAAGAGTAAATATTAAGCCTTTAATGAGACTATGCCACCCAAATGCAAGAAGGACGTATCCAAGAAAATATCTAACCAGAAACTGGCTGACATTTCCAGAGAAATTATTAATGCTTTTATTAGAAATAAGGACCTTAAACAATGACTCACATTAGGTTAAAATAAGGGAGTTTAAGATAAATACCACATGAAGACACTAACGTGACTAATTACTGCAGAAATTATTAATTTACGTATGGTTTCATTTCTGGAACCTCACAATGAATATTTTCTTAATTAATAGTTAATAATATGCATTTATTTCAGCATGCTTGACGCATTTCACTGCCTTCTGCTATCTCTATGGTATGAAAAAAAGAAGAGGTGAACAACTGGATGTTCGTAAAGGTTAAGATAAATCCATGTCAAAGATGGATGAAGATCCCTCGCGCCCTCGAGAGGTTAAAGGTGTGAGAAGTTAAGATGATCCTTCCTTGCCGCTGAGAATCGTTTTAGCCTACATAACGTCGTAGGTATTTTTGTTTTGAACGCAGCATTAATTAGGTAAACCCCGCGCTGTCATAACAATCAGTCATGCTAATTCTTCACGCAATTTAATCATTGCTCTTTTTTTACCTCCAGCAACAAAAATGTTTTGGCAAAGCCCCTTTGATAATTGCTGGAAATAAATTTGAGATTTTTATAAACATAATTAAGAACAGAGAGAGCTGCTGGATCGTCGTGGCGCCAACAAATCAAATGAACTTTTTTGATTTCCCAGAAATGTAATTACTCGGCGCACCGCTGTATATCAACAGCAGTGTTTACATTGCAAAAACACAGACCCTAAGGTAGGAGATGTAACAAAATACCGTAATAAACTGTGACTAGCCTGTCAGTAGCTGAATACACCTGTCTGTAGGGTCTCCTCTTTGGTATCTATCACCCATCTAATTTTCTCAAAAATACCCATTAATACCCACACACAGCTTCATGTCTCAGGACTTAGGTGAGGAAAGTCTTTAATTTGAGGTGGCTGGCATTAGGCACCAAAACCGATCACCTTTAACCTCAGACCCTATTCTCCATGATTTCCTACCACATAGTTTAGTGGGCAAGAGGCGCCATGTGGCTAGATTCAGCCTACACTACAAATAGTCTTCTTCAGCGCAGAAGAATGTCCCAGAAGATCTCCGTAGCACTCCTGTGCTTTCAGCTTCACCACCTCCCAGGTGAGAGTTTTGTGTGGCATGTGCTCCTGGCCCAGGTAAACTACCTAATCAAGGAGCCAAAGATCTGCCTGGAGATTGGGTTCATAAGCATATACTCACGGTCAGATTTCTACTCTAACTTTCCAGTGAGTTATTCATTCAGTGCAAGACCTCGCAGTTCTTGTAGACACACAGGATATAGTCTTAGTTAGTTTTTAATTAATTAATTAAATTTTTTTTAATTGTGTGAGGGTATATGTGCCTACAAAGACAGGAGAATGAAAAACATTAGCAGCATTTGAAGTAACTGTTCCAAGGCTTAGTGCATGCTGAGGGTCGTGGTGTCATGCCTTCATACTTGAAATGATCTCTGCCTTTACAGTCTCAAGGTCTGACAAGCTGGTGGAAGAGCTTGACGCTTGAGGAACAGAAAGCTGCACTCAAAAAATAATCAACGGCACACATGAGAGCTGGAGGATGAACACAGGGGACATGGAGAAGACCAGGAGAGGCTTCAACCAGAGAGGAACCAGTTGGGACCTTCTAGCCATTAACTCAGGCAGGAAGCATCCAGGAGAGGCACAGACAAAGTCACCGAAGCCTGAAAGGCGGATCGGAGTGCTGGGCACGGGGACTGTTTGGGCTTCCATACCAGCTGGAAATGTCAGTGTTAGTCTGCTAGTCCAAAACACTACTCCATACTAGACTACTCATATGACCATGCGCACCAGTGTTCCTTCCAGTGCTGTTGGACGGTACCAGCCTTACACACATGTGTTCTGAAGCCCTGCAATAAAGGAATGTGTCAGATAAAAAGACTGGATCTCAGTCTCCTTTTTGTGTGTCTTACATGTTCTTCCACATCAGTGCCTGTGCTGTCTGTAATAACAGCGCATGTCCTGATTAGCATCAAAACAATGGCACTGAGGTCACAGTGCTCAGCTCGGCTGGCTCCCCTCCTCCGTGTTACCAGGACTTGGGTAGCTGTTTAGCTGGCAGTTTCACTGCCTGTCATCTTCTCACTGACCTATGACAATACTCTAATTTTGCCTTTTTCCCTAAATGCCCATTTTGCAACGACACTTTGCAGACTCGAAGCTTTGAGTGACAGAATCCGCCTTAAAAAAAAAAAAGGCGGAATCCAAGATACACAAGAGAGCAATTGTGTGTGTGTGTGTGTGTGTGTGTTGGTCTTTGAGCGGAACGTGGCTTTGTGAGCTTGCTGTCGGAAAACGACGCAACACACAATATGGTCTGTGTTGGTCCCCTCTTTGTGTGCCGAAAGGTCTAATTCGAGCACTCATTTTAGCATTAGGGAGCACAGCTGAATGATGATGCATTTGTGGATTGGAATGTTGAGCTGCACATATATATATATATATATATATAATTCTAATAACCTCAGATTTAATATCAGTGCCATCAGCAGACTAATTTGTTGCCAGTTAGAAGACAAACTCAAACTATTCAAACTCAGACTGAAAGAAGACCTATGGTGACTCAAAGGATGATGTGTACACACGTGTAACTAGGCACATTAAACACAATTCACCCCCCCCCCCCCACACACACACACACACCTTTACAACAAGCAAAAAAAGGGGGGGGACACTACTTCTACTTAGTTAATTTCCGCATCCCTGATATGATGAGTCCATAGAAAGTGTGCGCGAAACTTGTGTGTCCACATGAAGTGATAACACAACGTTTTCAATGTTCTTCCCGTCCTCCGGTGTTGGCACGGAAAGTGGGACAAGTCACCGCTGGGGTGTTTCGTATATGATAATTACAGTCTCAGTGGGTTTTTTGTGTGCTTATAAATACTATTCATGTAGCATCACGCTAATCAACAAACAAAGTTCGCCGCGATACAACACGCGCGCGCGCGCACACACACACATACACACGCGCAGCTACGCTGGTTGTTAAAGGGGCTGGAAATGAAGGCAAATGAAAACTCGCATGTAGAGTTTCTGCTAGCTGTGTAATTTAACACAGCCCACCCCCCTTCTTTTTTTTTTTAACCACTTTTGCTCCTACAAAAGGTCCCCAGCCACTCGCCATTATACAGATGATGAATAGCTGTGATTATTTTTAGCTTTTGCTTTATTTTTTTCGCAGCAATGTTTTCTCCATTCTCCTTGATAATAAAAGTGTGTTCTCACGTTTGAATTAGTTTCCACCAATAATGCACTCTGCACTGGGGGTGTTTACTATCCTATCGCACTTTAAACAGCAGAGAAGCCATTAATAAATGCGTGTGCGCTTATTCTTCTATCTAGTCCATGGGTGGGGGCCAAACACATATTTAAATGGTCTCAAGGTACTTACGTGAGGTGGGGGGGGGCGGAGAGCGGTGAGGGGGGTTAAGTTTTTGGTTATACCAAGTAATTAGATGTTACAGCCCTGTGATTTGTCCTTAACTTTGAATAACCTCATTTTTTTTGTTGGTGTTACCTAGTGTTCTATATTTACAGATGTGAAAAGGGAGCGATATTTTTGGGAAAACGTAAAATTCCCGTTGCCTGTAAAGTGCTGTCACTTTCTGCAGAACAGTCAAGTTCTACTCAAAGTCAGTGCATGATGGGGCAGTGACAGGTCCACATCAGCTCTCATCTTGTTGTTCTAATTTTTTTGTGCTCCTACATCACAATGGCTGTGACTCTCACACTGGGGATGTTTCACTGGCGCTTAAAATACACACACACACACACACACACACACACACACACACACACACACACACACACACACACACACATTAAATTATGCTTGTACAATGCCCGACCAGCTAGTCTGGGACATTTATGTGTTGCCAGTATTACACAAATTCCCCCTATAATTACAATCTCGCTATCTCACAGTGCTGTAAAAGATGGCTGGGCAGGCTGACTTCACTGGACTGTCATCGCTCCTGCTCGATTCTTCATAATTAACAGCCCAACGCTTTCCAAACACCGAAACGCCTATGTCGCTTCGAGTACCCGTCCACCGAGAAACTCGGCCGGGTCTCCCTGTGTGCCCATATGATGTTTTAATGATCCATCACATATTTATTGACAGGTCTGTGTCCTGTGCTCTCTCATTCTGAAACATAACAAACCTGTGTCCTGCTGTCCATGAAGACCCAAGTATGTCCATGAAGACCCAAGTATGTCCATGAAGACCCAAGTATCAGTATTAGACTAAAACAGGATAACCAACCATCTCTCTGTTTCACAATGTTGCATCCATCCAGTATTGTAAATCCAAACGCACGTAATAATAATGTCAGGAAATTATTTCAATTTGCATATATGATTGTAAAGACAACTAAAAAATTGCGTTAACAACATTATATCAATCATCAAATTATTGGTTTATTATTATAATAAGTATACCCACTGCAATTTTATTTGATGTGTATTCTTAAATTTTGATAAATATTACAGTGAGAACATTTGAAACTAAATCACAAAAAAATTTTATTATTATTATTATTATTATTTCAGAACACGTGATAACCAATGTCATAACTTACAAATAAAAATTAAAAAAAAATCAAATAACCAACACAGTACTAAAAAGACTACAGATTTACAGCCGTTCGGACTTTCTTGTATTCTGCCTCTATAACCAAAACTGTACAAATGTTATCACATAACATCATAGTTAACATTATTAACATTATAAGTCTTAACGGGCCAAGTCTCTATCAAGCTGCACTAAACTTGGGAAACCGAGGCGCGAGTTTGCAGTACGCAGGCGGTTTGACTAATATATTTAGTAGGTCAGCACCTCGGCCTGGCAAATACAATTAAAACTGTATATCTGTCAGAAAAAAATATGGTATTTTAAATCAGAAGGCGTCTCTGTAATCAACGCGTTTTCCCATCTGATTGCCAAGGGTGTGTTTTCAGTGGGATGTGTGCCATGTACTCCACTTCCACCAAGAGCTGCTATAACTGAGACCAGAAATAAATCTCCAGAACCGAACCGTTCTTATTTTAAAGAATATTACACAATTACTTTGTCTTGCGTCGCTTGAGAATTACAGCACGGTTGTCAAGAACACAAAAATAATCAGCAGTATAAAGTTATTTGAATTAAGTGCAAGTATTTGTCAGTACATTAGTCATTAGTCAGTAAAATATATAACAGTAATGAATTTATTACATAATCATAATACACCCAGTTGGAAAGGAAGGGATACTGTTTTTGCAGTTCATACAGATTTTACAGTTAACGGGAAAAGCAATAATTATGTATCTGTTTAAATAGGGCCAAGGTTCCCGACTGTGACAACGAAATATTACTTTCCACTTAGCGCTGATTTTCAGCCAAGAGCGCCTGCGCGGAGAATACAGTATTTGGGGTGCATTGTTTTGTAGTGTTTGTGTAGTCGTATTTAATATGGGCTAAATAAACAAACAATGATACACCTGCCTTTGCATCGCAGTAGGTAAACTATGTATACGGTTCAGTTACACATATTTATTGAATTTCCCCCTACTTTGTTTTTATACCAGTAGGCTGTGGGTAAGCAGGAAGAAGAACGTGTGGTGTGTGAACGGACCGCGAAATTCACATGTGTACAACTGATAGATGTAGGCGAGCGCTTGGAGGGCATCCGGCATCCCTTTATCACTAACGGATTTTCCTGCGTTTGGAAATAAACGATCCGATTCACAATCAAAAACTTAATTATCCGAAGCGTTTGATGTAACAATTAAAATAAAAAACAAGCTTTTAAAGAAACGTAAACGTCTGAAACGAAGAAAATTAAAATCAATCAAGTTCAGTTTTTCGGTTAAGTCCGAACTGACCCTTTTTCGAAGCTCCTTTTACGCGTATATTAATTATCTGCAAGCCGTTTTACGTTGCAAAAACTTATAACTCATAAAATTTCTAAAACAAATATTTAAAAAGCGTCGACTTCGTATTCAGATAACCCCGGACGCAGAAAAAAAAATGTGCATGGTGTATGCTTATCAATTAATAATGTATCTATTGTTTTTACATTGTGTCTGTCTTGAATAATTATTTTAAAGGAAAAAAATACAATTACAAGGACAACAAGACAAACACACAACAAAAACAACACACAAAACAAAAACAACAACAAAAACAACAACAACAACAACAATAATAATAATAATAATAATAATAATAATAATAATAATAATAATAATAATAATAAAGGGCTGCCTTGCAGGATATTCGGCTGTAGTCTGAATTTGGCCGTTCGCCTAACGGATGTCTTGATATAACCTGTAGGTGGGGCACTGTCACCGCGTTATGGTTTTCTCCAAGCAGGGAACCGAGTCCTGCGTGTCTTTCCTTCAGTCTGTGGCGATGTAGGGAGGGCGTGTATAACGGACCTTACAATAAATAAACAATTTACACTTTAAGTCATTGTTTGCCCTCAAAAATAATTCCCCAGCCCTTTTTTGCACGAAACCGTAGCACATGTTACCAACAGATCCGTCAAAACACAAATTAAAATAAATAAATAAAATTTGGCATAAATTGAGCAGCTTTAAAGCTTTAAATATTTTACCCGCAGGCTACGCGTGCGTTCACCTCCGTTCTCCAACATAATACGAGCGCATCTCACCAAAACTTTACTTACTGGGTTGAACTTTTTAAACAATGAATCCAGTGTATTAGTTATGTGACACGGAGAAACCAGGAGAAGTTGACCCAGCCATACTCTATTCAGTCTCAATTTCCACTAGAAATTTTACATCTTAATTGTCTAGAAGGCATCTCCGTTTCTTTATTCATTTTTTTCTCGTTCTTTATATCGGTAGCGCCCGAGGCTACGCTGTAGGCACCTAAACCGCACAGCATCCCCTCTCTCTCTCTTCATTTTAGTACCAGAATGAAAATGCAAATTATAGTGCGGCCGGGGCCCCTGGCGTTATCCACCAGTTCACGTGTTACGTGAATTTCACATGAAATAATTTCAGAAATATGTATGATGATATAGTATCATTCACCTCAATGACAGGGTAAATTCTAACAATAACTGGGGGAACATAAGTAAAAACACCCACAATAACGCCATGAAGTGCGTAAATTACAACCATTTTAAATCAATTTCCTGTTATTGTACGGAGGGGTTAAATTTTAAATTTAGTTTTAAAATATTAAAAATATTCCCAGTTGTTATACGCACACGAACGCGCACAGCAAATGTTAATGGTTCATCAAAACGGCATAAAGACAAGATGAACAAATACAAGAAATGGCAGTTCTTTATTTTAGCTAACATCTTGACACGTGTAATTTAGGCAGTTTTCAGTTCAGGGAACTATAACTCCCAAATACAACCACTGGTTTAATTTATACACCCTATTGTAATGCTTAATATATCAGGATATTTAACATTCGTGGCGTGTTGCAGCGATAATAAATTTCAACTTACTCCCAATGAATATTTAAACTTTTAATTGAAGATTGATTCGTATTAGGACATTTGGACTGACAGTATCAAAGCTGACACCGCCGTCCCCGCGGTTGCAAAAATTTCAGAGTTAATTAGAATGATGCATGCTTAATTAAAGCCAATTTACAATAGCTTCAATTACTTGATCGATCCTCGGCTCTTCTTTAAAAAGAATAAGACGTTTGATTGCACATTCTTTATATTACGAATGATAAGTTTGAAAATATTTAATCATGTTAAATACCTACAGTTGTTTAGTCTGTTGTGTTCTACTCCTGTTTTGATGCTTACATGGTTTAAAAATATACGTTTAATAATAACAAATTAATATAAAAACAGTTATTGATATTCCAATACAAAATTTTCTCCTGAATATATTAGGTGAATATAATTATATAACAATATGCAACAATGTAACAAAATGTATCTCGTATATTTATGCGTATATAAATAATCTATTTTTAAAAATAACGCTGAATGTAAAGCCTTTTTTCAAAGTCAGTGCGTTTGGAACAATTGGCATGATAACGCATGTCAATAAGTTTGGCATCGGCCACAATATTACAACAGTGGTGAAGTTTGGTAGACATACTTGTCTTTGACTCGCATCACCAAGACATTAAACATGCAAGGTCGAAGTGTCTTTAAATAGGTGATCGGACGTTACCTCGTACCCCGCAGTACTTGTAAATGTGGTGTTCATTACGTGCCTAAAGGGGGCGCTGTTAATCAAATTAAAAGCCAGGGGGGGAAAATCTGTGCGTATTTGTGTGGTCTTGGAAAAGCAAGGTGATCTGACTACTTACATATATTGTTTCTAATTCACTAGAAGTTTTTTAAATGTATAAAAATAATTTCTTTTAAAAATATCGACATTACATATTTCAATGGAAAGCACGCTAACAGATTCGACACTTCACGCGGACAGACCTCTTCGGTTTAAAATTTTCAAATAAACACTTGAGATGCAGCTGGAGTGTTTGAGCTCCAGCTAAATGCAAAACAATGCGTGCATTTTAGTAAGTGACGTTTTAAAGACAGCTCATTTTTTAAATTCAATCGATAATCACACCCCTCTAATTTTCGTAAATATAATTCCGCATAATTTAACATGCATTAAAGTGCATTTGAACATTAAGATGGCTCCCATTTGTCAATAAAATAAACTGTTTAACACTTTTATTATTACGAGGAAACGCACAATAAATGACAGCACAACATTTTAACACATGATGTTAAAATGTATATGCAAGCCAGACAATCTTTGTATGCACGGTATAGTATTTAATAGTTACGTTTAAACATAACTAAACCTTTTATTTTGATTAACCGTGATACCACATGTTGTACGTTTCCGCTTCCCCACACGCAAAACTATCCTAACCATCGTTTTCTTATAGTCATATTACAGAAATTTGTATTTGTGGGACATAAACAATTGTAGTCTGTTAGCCACTTTCTCTTTTACATTGGTTGTCACCCTTGAGCAGAATATCAGGGGGCCGACTGGTTTAATAACCAATCAGGAAAAGAGAGTTGAGGTTACACGGTTCCCTGGCTGAGTAATAAATAGTTTTGCCATCAGCCACTTTTCATACGTTGCCTGCTTCCAACCAAAACCAGAAATCAGCGGCGCGGCCTGCACGCGCTTTCTCTTAATATTCTTAAGACCGAAGTATTCGCCTGTGGAGAAACAGCACGGATAACGAAAACGCATCTCAAAAGACTGTAAAACATCCTTGCAATCCGGTTCCAGTTGATTTGCCCATAAATTTAAATGCAACTTATGTTCGTGTTTCACGATAATTGGCAGGCAGCATTATCACTTAATAAATTGTTTAAAAACTTTTTTTTTTTTTTTTTTTTTTTTTACCACGCTTTTTTGATATGCAAAATTTATGAGCGCAAGTGTTACGAATTTCTAATTTTGTACGTATTTTTATTCCATTTCGTTTTATTTTTATACGGATGCAGTTGTGCTATTATTGTTAGTTGTGATATTGTCATTACTACTAGTAGTAGGTTAGTAGTACCACCACATTTACCAGTTGAATGCCACAATTTATTTCCATTTTTGTGTCCAAATTTTTACTGATAAGGTTCTGCGATGCAGCAGTCAAGTCTAAAATGTAGTACAACAACGCTGTCGGATGTTCTACCAACCGTGGGTGTTTTGCTATTGTTTTTTGAATTACATTCTTTAAACGGGGTCGGATGTTGCGCCTTCGGCCGTCGCGACGTCGTTAGAATTAAACGCCGACCAAAGGGATCGGGGATTAAAAACGGGAAATGCGCTGGTATGACGCTCGCAGGACATCTGGGCATCGGCCATCTGACTGACTTTGCCTTGACATCTGGGAAACCCACTGGTGTGTGGCACGCGAATCGGTTGATGTCGCTATTTAAATGCAAATTTGCGGGGGGGATCATTGGAGCCTCACCCCGTAAATTCACACAAAAGGAACACTTCACACACAATAAGGAGGAGGGTCGTTTCTTCGGGAGGTCTTGGCAACACCGAGCAACTCTTATTCAAACCCACAGACCTTCTGCATGACTAACTTTTCCTTTGTCTAGCAATCACTATTAGGACACTTTCCAAAATGAGATCTAACATGTTCAGTATATATACACAGCGAAGTCACGTCATTGGTGTAATACAACGGTTTTCAAGACGCGTCATTATTATTATTATTATTATTATTATTATTGTTATTGTTGTTGTTTTTCTTGTTGTTGTTGTTGCAGTAGCACTCTCGGTACCATAATAAGCAGTAGAAGCAGTAGCCCTGTATTCGTACTGACAGCGAGAAGCATAGCGACTGTCTAATGGTAGAATGGAAGTCTAGCGTTAGTATATGAATAGCTTTAACATGCATACAGTCTAAATGAAGTCTTGACCGAGCGAAATCCATCCAGCACTTTTATCCCGACAGACGTTTGCATTTTTTTGTCGTTTCTTCTAGAAAATACAAGCATTTATTTTCGTTCAGTCTTAAATTCGCAGTTAAGTTGTCCTTTAGAGGAAAACGTGTTCGCACGGAACAAATTGTCGTGATTCGATTAAATAACGCTGTCGGCGCAACCGTATTCTACAATTTTAATTCTGACACTTTATTATTTTAAAACAAAAAGCATGAAACAATGTAAATTGGTAGAACGCATTCAATAATCTCCGGTCCAGTTTCTTAATTTTGCGGCTCTGTGATAATTTTAGCTTTGACGGAAGCCTTTTAGTGGAGTCAAAGTAAAAGTTGGTGAATTAAAGAGCGCATTTTCCACGCTTTGAATCCAGGACCAGATGATCCTAGAAAATGAGCTGAAATGGATTCAGGCTCAGCGCCTGTTGTGCGGAGCAGCTGATTCCCCTATTTCTGGCCAGATGGCTTCTGAACACAGATTTGCATTCATTTTCGGCTAATATCTTCCAAAATAGTGGGGCAGCTGCATTTGTTGTCAAATAAGGTTTAAAACTCCTTTTTAGGACGGGATCGTTACCTACGTAATGGGTTTCTCGAACTTTTCTTTCCCATCTCCAGTCAACGGTATCAGGTTTAAGAGGATTGTCTTAAACCCGTAATTTGGTAATCAGATTGAAATCGGCTTGCCGTGTAATCTGTATTAAAGATACAGTAAATGACATAAAGCAATATACGATCTCCACGACGACACAGAACATAAACGTAAAAGAAGATGCCAACTTCATATTATAAAAATGGTATTTGAAATATGTAAGTAAATTATTAAAACGGAATTACTCAGATCCGTTATATTATTATTATTATTATTACACTTAAAAAAAAACAATTAATAACCAACTGAGTTTAAACAAACGCGTGATAAATCACAGCGAAAGATTTAACTGAACAGCATCTGTATTTTATACTAGCGCCTCAAATGTTTTATTTAATTTCCTTTATATATATTCTTCAAAATGAATACTAAAATTTCACTGACACTTGCATGTGAAGTACACTTCAAAAGACTAATCGTATTACCCTCAAATCATCATAAAATATAATTTTATTATACTTACGTATTTAATTAGACGACCGGGCAATGTAACGGATTTTGAGACGAGGCAAACGCAACAGCTTTGATAATTCACTTATCTTTGGCAATAGTCATTAACCCCCAACACCAGCAAAATAGATTGCTCTCTAAAACACATCTCTCTTTCTTATCGTTTCCTCACCCACCCCCTTTAGTGCAGAGGGCTGAGGGTCCCCAGATGACACAAATCGGACTTCGATTTTCACCGATTAATTAAAATATTAACATACATACCCTGCCAATTGACAAAAAGGAAAGCCTTAACTTACAAGGCTAAAGCAACCATTAGTCAGTGCTACGATTGTCTCGCTGTCTTTGCATTATTATCAAAGACAGACCGGTTCTTCACCAAAAGGAAGGAGGCTGGACACTGTGTCTGGACTCTTCTTCTTGAGTAACGCGATATCGGATTAAATTAGAACGAACTAAACCATCAATCTAAACTTTTATGAATAAGGTAACCTGTTATTAAAAACGACGCACCGATATTCTGCACAAATAATCACCATGCCAGAAAACAGATGTTGCACATCCTACTCTTCTTACGTGGTCTGCGATTTGGGCCTGTTAAGATGCATTAATAATGAACATAAGTGCAAACACGTTTCCTAAAATGTGTATATAAGTAGTAAAATATTTTTTGAATAAAAACTGCAAGTCTTGTATTTTTAACAATACGGGAAACCGTAAAATCCACGCGCGTTATCGCAAGCGTATAAAAAGCGCGAAACGCTTAAGTTATTACCCTGTCAAAATGGCACTTTGTATAACTACGTTGCGATTGGAAACAAAACGCGTGTTCATTTTATTACTTAGCACAGTGCTGCACTTTTGAATACACGAGTGCACCGGGTCAGTCCAGTCTACGCGTCGTGCTTATTCTTTCCCACCAATGCATTAATGAAATGCAATGATCACACAATGAATGAACATAACACAACCTGCCTGCGCAAACTATTTGCAGTGACATACGAGTTCCAAACAATGTAACTTTTTGGTCACACATATTTGGTCTGCTTTTTTTCCTACAGGATTTTGCATCGACGAGTAAGTTCACTAAATGTTCATTTGACGGGGGAAAAAAAACCTCTGTGCGTTTTAAAGAAAAAGTAAAGCTAGTGTACTGAGGTTGCAGCAATAATAGTGCTTGTTCGTGAAGGCGAGCAGCTCTTGCACACAGGAATTGTCAGTCTTCCATATATGGTCAAAGCCACGCCCACTGAGCGTCATATTCTGACAGCGCGTATCCCGTGGGTTTAGAGTTTTGGCTCCCGGGAAAGGTTCCAGTCCTAGGGGATAGAGGGCTGAGTTTTGTATGCTTCCATCCATTCTGCAAGACGCTAAAGGCCCCTCATCAACCTCTCCTGTGTTCAGGAACACCTCCATGGTAATCATTTTTTCGTTTATTTGTCTTCTGGAACGGGAGCGCCTTGCCAGAAGTGGTCGATTCAGCAGTGTCCTGAAGGTTTTTTGATTCTGTTGAAGAAGGATGGTACTACACTGAGAGCGTCGCCAAATACCAAGTTGCAAAATACTTTCATTAATATAAAGAATAAAACAAAATAACAAACTTTAAAAACTGCCTAGTTAAAGGACTTTCTGAAGGAAAGGATCACACATTAACCAGCTGCTGAGGTACAGTAGCGTACTCTTGTGTAAATTGTTTATGTTGTGCCAACACAGGACGGACTGAAGAAGATAGCGCGACTTGTGAACTGGGGGTTTTCTCTGCACAGAAGAGCAAACCCGTTCTCTTATCTTACAATCGCCGAGGAGAAAATATCCATTTCCTAGGAGCTGGTTTTTGCACAAAAAAACTGTTTTAATGTTTGGGATTCAGGACAATATACCAAGAGGTGGGACGACGATGAAGGAGGAACCGCTAGGCAGCGGGATGAATCCAGTCCGATCGTGGATGCACACAGCTGGGGTAGTGGATGCTAACACAGCCGCCCAAAGGTATGTATGCCAAATCATCCGATTTTTAATGCATTTCTCAGATCGACCCTAAATCCCCTCAATGCCTAGTATCAATTACAATCTCCCCATGCCCCTCTCCAGCCTTTTCTCTTTCATTACATCATATTACTGTTAAAGTGACAAATCAAGAAATCTCCCGTCTCCAAAAACGTGCTTCCCAATCTACGGCGTTTGCGTCCACTCCATATATCTCTTGTGTATCTCCTATTTAATCGAGATGGTCTCCCGTTCTCTCCCCGCAGCGGCGTGGGCTTGGCTCGGGCGCACTACGAGAAGCAACCGCCATCCAACCTCAGAAAATCCAATTTTTTCCACTTCGTCCTGGCTCTGTATGACAGACAGGGGCAGCCCGTGGAGATCGAGCGCACAGCCTATGTGGACTTTGTGGAGAAGGAGAAAGTAAGCGCTACTTTGGAATATCGTCCCAAACTATTCGTTACATATAATTTTCACTTAAAAGGTCCAAACTAAATGGAACTCTAGAGGTGCTGGATCCACGTGCACTTTGATTTTTTGATAACATTCGACAACCACAGGAGAAAAAACTTTAACATTTTATTGTATGCACATTTTTTTTTTTTAATTAACGGAGTGATGTTTAAATTTAGATTTAATCTGACGTTGGATATGTCACCATTCTTAGAGAAATGAAGACAGCCGGTTTAGCTTTATACATTCTGTTTTACACGCAGACACATTGATACTTACACTTGTGTCCTTTAGCCTTACGGGAAATTTTAGTTGTAGGAGGTGAATTTCAGGACAGTAAACACGAGGTAATGTCACTCTGATCCCAAACAATGCTGATTATTTACAGGAACCAAACAGCGAAAAAACTAACAATGGGATTCATTACAAACTACAGTTATTATACAGCAATGGTGAGTCCAATCTTATCAATGTATTGGAAGCGCGAGTTTTGTACATTACATTGTTGATATTTCTAATGACAGAATGTGAAGTTGTGGACTACATGCAGAGAACCCACTTTTTTGTTTTTTTTTTTTTTACTGAAAATACAATTTACAATCCTCGGCTAATAAATTAATTTTGCGAGTTTAGATACTGCAATTGTTACAACATATATCATTTTGTGTATTTTCTACGTATTTTGTAGTTTATTATAAAATGAAAGCAGCGTTTAATTTTTTTTTACAGTACAGACATATATTTTCTTGTAAAAGAACATTTGGCAGAAACAATCGTTTCTCATTAGAAGTTGTATTAAATTTTTGTTTTTAGAATAAAATTTATTGCAATAGATTTTAAGAAAACAGTGTAAACACTTAACAGAGAATAAATTCTACAATATCTGTACTGCTGCAGTATTATATACAGATGACATGTGATGTTCATAATGTTAATCAAATTTTGTTTTTAATTTGAAATTGTACAAATGTTGTTGCCCTGTTATCAGTTTTAATTGAAAAAAATCGTATCACTTTCCTAGGCGTCAGAACAGAACAAGATCTTTATGTACGCTTAATCGATTCCATGACAAAGCAGGTAAGACTTTAATGTTCTCTTTACAATTTGCATTTTTGAAGCGCAAAGTTTTAAAGTCCACGTCTTCATAAACGTGGAGCTGGAGTGATGCTTTAAACGTTAAGGATTGCAATAAAATTTGTCGTGAATTTAAATAAGATGTCATTTGATAGACAAGACTTTTCCGTCGGCACGATCGATGGTGTGTATATTTTATTTAGAAAAATTATTTACCGGTTGAATGTAATAATTTTATGTTAAGGTTAAATGTTAAATGATATTTAAATCTGTAAAGATAAACTTCTTACAGTGCTATAATGCGTACCAGGCTCAGATGTAGTTCAGTATAGCTCCAAAATAGACCCTATGCCTAATTCAAGCTGCAGGCTCAAGGGGTCCTCACATCCTATTCACTTCTATCAAATGAGTTAGTTATTTCTTAGCTGCCGCTTTTCCGTTTTCGCCTGGCTAATTACGTCGTTAGTTCGTCTGTTTATAAAATACTTAGACTCTGGGTTTGAATTCAACCCCTTTGTTGTTGTTGATGTTGTTGTTGATGGTTAGGATGATGTTGTTGTTTTTAACGTTAAGTTGTTAATCTTTGGAGCTACCGTTATTAAATTACATTCGTAAAGTAACGTGCGAATTTACACGGACTGTAAGGCAACAATGCATTTTCGCTGAACACAACACCGTAACAATTAACACTGTCAGAACACTTTTTAAACTAGTAATACAAGTGAAATTATGCTTTAAGATAATGAAAAAATTGCTGATGACGTATATGCGTTTTAACTCGCATTTTAAATTATTAAGTGAGTTTCTCGGTTTAAAAATCGTGCGATCATAAACAGAAATAACTTGTATTATCCCCTTAACCGGCGGACATCAATGCTTTTCAAAAAAAAAAAAGGAGAAAAAAAGCAATAATTTTGCTTAAGTACAAAACACTTTTAGGTTGAGAGGGGTTCTCCAGTTTGCAGTGCGAATTATTTCTTTTAAACCCAAATGTTTTCGGAAATAATTTGCGGCTAATTAAGAGGCCTGTATTAGGATATACAAAGCCCCCATTCACTGAAAGAAAGCGCAAGTGCCGGGCTTTAAAAGCTTTCATTGTTGTCCGTTTATTCGTTGTTAAGAGCGCTGAAGTAGTATGGTAAATATTAATGTTTTATCCTGCTGTTGATGCTGAAGTATCGGTGTAAATGATCAAAAAGTGGATGATGCTGAACGATCATTTTATGGATTTTTGTATGAGGAGCAATATAAGATATAAATCACATTAAGTAGACGGCAACGTATTATTACAACAAAAAGTTATTTCTATCATGTCTTGTTTTTGTTTTTTTGTTTTTTTTATTTTTTAAATAAAGACTAGACATTTGTATTAACATTTTACGTTGTTTATTTTACATACTAAATTGCATTTAAACAAGAACCTTCAGATATAAAAACTGAAAGGTTTACACCATTTTACTGGACATTGTTTTGATATGTGCAATTAGCCATGTGTCGCGTGCCTTGTACTTACGCCTGTTGAAATTATTGTTAGTCTGTTTTCACTTTTATTTTACGCACATACTTTTTTGCACGAATTGTCGTGGTTGTTATTGGGCTCCATGGAACCCCACACCGGTTGCACGTTACGTGATGTGATCATCTTTGGCCGGGATGTTTTGAACAGGAGAGAGTTTTTTTTTTTTGTGCGTGTCGCGCGCAGAAGTGGAGCGAAACAGCGCGCGGGCATACCCCCGTGCGCAGGCAAAGAGAGTGAAAAGTGCTCGCCTAAATCGCAGACAGAGAGGGGAGGGAGGGAGACAGCGCGAGAGAACTGAAAGCTAGCGCACCTACAGCTCTGTGCCATCTGTTTCAGCCAATGCTCGAAAATTACTCAACCGTACCCCCAGACACCGCTTTTTATCCAAAGAGAAATCATTGTTAGCGGCTCAAAATAAACAACAGATTGCCCATTAGCACTTTCCCCCTCAAATATCTGCAGATTATAACCATGTTGATGTATACGGATGTGGGTTTTATTTAAAGCAATCCTCCGCGTACGAAAACCAACGTTAGGTTTTTAATTTCATTGTTAATCTGTCCTGAATTTTAAATGTTATCACCGATGTTTGCATATTGGAACAAATCGTATTAAATTGCGTTGTTCTTAATTCTGATATTCTGTAAATATTGATAAATTGGGTTTGCGTCATTGTAAAAATGTGTATTCAATATATATCGAGGTATAAATTATAAAAATTAATTCGTTTACAGTCCACGATTTAAGGTACGGACACAATGGCTGGGATGTTTTTGTTTTCCAAATACTATATAAAAAATCAAAGAAATATGCCCCGTTAATGCCGCCTTTGATTTATATTTAATTATTTTCCAGTGCTAATTAATGTTTCTCGAGTTGTATGTTTGGCCTGATGCAATTTATTTTTGTTTAACTAAAATAGCCGTTTTATTTACAGTACAATGTTAAATAATATTTTAATTGTTAATTTATGGGAAATTAACTGTTATTAACTTTTCTTGTTTTGTTTAATTTTAAGGCAATTATTTATGAAGGCCAAGACAAAAATCCCGAAATGTGTCGAGTCCTTCTCACCCACGAAATTATGTGCAGGTAAGACGAAGCGACATTTATGATATTTTTGAAAATTTGACCTGCCTGTGATTACAGTCGGTGTAACGTGAGTTTTCTGAAGTTCTGCGCTGACAACCCTTTGTTTCAGTTTGCGGAGTCAAATGCCGCTTTTAAGGCTCATTTAGGAGATGCTGATTTTCTTGCTCCTCGATATGTATCATATTAGGCCCGAGTTTATTAGTAAATTATATCTAAAAGCGTTTACAACTGAACTGAATGAACACACGTGAAATACTCAGCTGATGGAGCAAGGTCTCGACTCCATTGCTTGGTTTAAATACAATATTACAATCAATTCACGAGAAACGTCACTGAGCTAGACTAACAGACACAAGGTTGTGGTTTCACACGAATAAAATCAATAGCGAAGGACTCCTGATTTCAAGTGGGGCAAATCGTATTATCTGTCATTACACATATTATATTCTCATTATGCTTTGGGTGCCGCAGAAAGTACGCGTTGTTATCTACTCCACACACGACAAGGACGAGGCCACTGTAATACACAGCTCAGCAAATTAAGGTTTTCTTTGTCACGGCGGTATATTAAAAAATTAATTAATTTTATTGTTGTCATATCGCATTACTAAGCTCAATCAAAGGGGCCGTTCGCTGACAAACGGCGTCTTGATTTGAACTAAGAGACTGGAAGGGCAGTGATGATCGGTTAATTCTTACCCGAATTGTGAGAGTTGAGTTTTTGTGCTTTGTTCTTATTTATTTGTGTATTGGAAATCAGTCATTATATATATATAATGAAGTAGTATGGTAAATATTAATATATATA
>JABJVR010000036.1:1451380-1469915 GCA_025773905.1 Chitala chitala
TATATATATTTCTTATAAAATACTTAGATTAACTTTAAGTACATTTCTCTGTTTCACTGCCAGTGGAGTAATGCGCTGAACGCGCGCAATGACGCCGTAGTTGAGGTCGTGATATAGGTGCTTATTAGAATCAGGCTGCAACGGTGATCACGGTGAGCTCGCGGGCATCGAAGACGACAGTAACAAGCACCGTACTCTAAGGGGCATACTATTCCATACTATCATATCTATTTACCAAACGCCAGTCCTTCTCAGATGTTCTGTTAAACGCCAATATTAAAAACGGACTTATGGTGTTGGCAAAAATAATATTAATTACACGCTGAGAAGGATTTTTCTTATTATACACGTCTGCAATTAATATAGAGAAAGCACAGATGTGATTTTAAGCTGTAAGAGGAAGACTGTAGTCTTTCTTTAATCATTTTAGCTGTCAACGTTAAAGAGCTTTATATACTTTCCATACCATATGGTGTTAATTTAGCTAATTTAGATGTGTAACCATTATACAGGTATGCTTTTTTAAAATGCAAGAAGCATAACATCTTTATTTAGTTTCCTCTTTAATTAAAATTGCAATAATGTACAATACATAGGTGGGCTTTCAAAATAAAAAATAATGCCACTTTGTGAGAGATGGAAGCTGGCTTTTGAGCTTGTAATTAATAAATGCCCCGCAGAAATATTGGTTGAAGGTGGCATCTTTCATCCTCTCCAGAAATAACAGCTTGACAATTAGAGGTAAACAAAGGATGAAGCTGAGAAAAGTTATTCCCCAGCCTCCTGGCATCGCCTCTTCTCAGTTCACTGCTAAGACAAACAGCACAACATGTTGTTTTCCATCTTTTAGCGATGGCGGATGCGTGCTTGGTGTGATCTGCTGAGTGTCGCACCAGTCGGTCATGATGCCAGCCACATGACGGTGATCGACCGCGAAAAAAAGAAAAAAAAAAAAAAGAAAATGGAACAAATTGCTCAAAGATCACAGTCAGGGCATGATGAGAAGGGGGGTCCAAATTTGAACCCGAAGTAAAGCCCTTTTCATGCCTTAGTTTAACATTGTTCTCATTTTCCTCCCAGTCGGTGTTGTGACAAGAAAAGTTGTGGAAACAGGAACGAGACTCCCTCGGACCCAGTCATCATTGACAGGTAAGAGCATCTTTCTTCTCAGCCTTTTCCTGCATGTGCATGGGCAGGCCGGCGGTGTGCCCTCCCAGGCCGGGCCTGCTTCGTTCTCCTTGCTCTCCCATGCCGCGTGTTGTTCTCCTGCATTATCCCGCACAGGTGGGTTGACTTGGAAACCTGGCCGGCTCTGTAGGGATTCAGTAATTGCTTGCGAGTTGTCAGGGGAAGTGGTTTCATCTGCCTCTCCTCGTGCTGTGAGGAGCAGTTTATGCCTAGAGAGTTTTTGGCTTTAAATGCGGAGATGCAACACGGAATGCCTCTTTTTAATTTGTTAACAAGCGGCGCGTTCTGTGCGGTGCGTGTCACGCGGCCTGTTTCGCAGTTAGCGTTCGTGCTGGTTGTTAGCGTGCGTGATATCGCTGTGATGCCGCGCGGAAAGGTCAGCTTGCTGCAAGAGGCATTTTACATCGTAGAACTTTGCTTCCATTTTTAGGGTCTGGATTTATTATTTAAATGAACTGACCCGTGTTCTGGATGAGCCAAGCTTGTTTACTGTTCTCTGCTTCCTGATGTGATCACTTCACATGAATGGCAAAATGGCCTGTTAGCGAAGGCCTGTCTTACTGCGTCTGACTTGTATTGATGCTGGAGAAGCTACTCGTGATGAATGGGCTTGTTTTGTAGCTGGCGCATAAGAACCTTTATGCTTCATATGCCTATTGATGGAGCTTGGGCAGGACCTGGGTGCGAACCGGTGGGCTGCATCAAATCAGGACTTATTGGCCGTTGAAGTGACACTTTGCAGCCTACTGTGTGAAAGACTTCTAGGCCTTTGTGTGTGTGTGTGTGTGTGTGTGTGTGTGTGTGTGTGTGTGTGTGTGTGTGTGTGTGTGTGTGTGTGTGTGTGAGTGAGATAGCTGAGGCCAGGAGGAATATGCACCGCCGATGGACAGCAATGCTAATGTTTGACTAGCTGAAATAGCTGTTTGCTTAGTGGAGAATGTTTGGCATCCGACTGGAAGAACATATCTCTTTTAGCAATCAAAGACCACCGACCAGTTGTTGCTTTCACTCTGGAAGTGTGTCGGCCACGAGAAAGCAGGAGTGTCACTCTGAGCAAGCTGATTGCGCAGACAGAACCAGCACTTTGTCTGTGTTCAGTCTGCGCCGGGATTTTTTGTCAAATGCTCCATTTCATGCTGTGCAATTTTGAATGAAACTTTATCGATAATACAGATGCATTATGTCAGGAACATGTATTCTCAGTGTTCTCAGCTGTGTTTCATTTTAATTCTGGAAGTCAGGTTTGGGTTATGGGTTATGACCCATAACTGTGTTTCATTTTAGTTTTTAATGAGTGAGGAGAATGGGGCCCCTTTCTGAATTGAACCACTTAATTATTACCCACAAATCTGCTTGATGTTGCTACGGTAATTTATACAATATTTTTAGTATTTTTGAGTGCCTGCTCAAGGTCTGTGATAAATACTTTTGTACGCCAAGGCGAGACTGTATTACAACAGGAATTATAATATCTTGACAAATCCCGCTGATCTTTAACAAAACAAAAACCTTAATATTGCACTCGAGCTATTTGGTTTGTCACAATGTTTTTTGACCTTTGTTTTGTTATCTGCACTTGGTTGTTTTGAGGGATGCGGGTGAACAGTTTTGTTTGGAGTTGTTGTTGTTGTGTAGTAAATAAGCGAAAACAGCTGCTGGCGCTTAAAGGAACTGACAGAGGGAGTTGTGTTGTACAGGAGGTCTGTAGCCAATAGAGTTGAACCAAGAATTCCACCATGGTTTGAGGTCTTTTCCACCCTGGAGTCATGATGGGTCTCTGTAATTCGAAAGTCACAATATTTGGATTTAAAATTTGGGAAAATTTATGTACCACTTCCTGTGGGCAACCTGCTGTGGCACTCAAAGCCGGCTCTTCAGACCCGTGTTTTTACACTGCAAGCCCACGATGTGTTTATCTTCAAACGTAATCCGAGGCAACGCTTTTAAACACTCACTGTCACTGATATTTAATGCGTTTGTTCCTCCCATAAATTAGATTGCTGTTTCTTTTGTTGCTAAAATGGATTCTAAAGTATAGGATATCTCCCAGCATTGTGCTTCAAACTGCAGAACAATGCATGTAACATCAGTAAAACAGGAAAAGGTTTTCGGCAGAGAGAGAATGAAGCTCCAGGAAGAGACGCGGGGAAACGCTGTAGCAGGTTCAAACATTGGATAAAAGCTTATTGTCATTGTGATGTGTCTGAATGGGAGCAGAGGATCGCTTTCGTAGCGCAGCGATCCGTTCTGTGAAATCACAAAAGCAGATGTTTCTAATTAGACACCCCCATTGTCTGCATATCACAACTATGAAGCAGATCATCTCATCCGTTTGCACCAGAATGTTCTGGCAGGCGCCAAGTTGCGGCAGCCTGGGGCCTTGGGCACTTGTGGGGTTCGCGCATGGCATGCGCGGTCTGTGAAGGTCAGGTACGCGCGCCCCCTGCCTGTGCGTGTGGCATTATTTAACAAGTTTGTGGCTTAATTTTGGTTCATGAATGTTTTAGAAGCACCTTCCGGGGGAACGTCCATTTGGCTCTGGTGCGGACGGTGGACCGCGTGCGACTGCGGTCCATTTTTCCTTCCGGAAAGCTGGACGGTCATGCAGGGAGGTTCTGGTGCGTCGCCGTGGAGCGGAGAGGCTGCCGTTCCCTCCGTGGAGAACGGGCACTCGCGGCGTGTTCGACAGCCCCGCGGCCCATTATCGATAGCATTCTCCACCACATTTTCCCAGATGGTACGGGGGGCAGTCTTTCTGCTAGCTGGCATCTTGTGGGACAGTAACTGGCAACCTCGCGGATCTGGCATTTTCAACGGAGTTTAGGAGACTTATCATTCCAAATGTGTCCTATTTTCCTGTAGTGGAGCCAGACATCTGTTTATCCCATTTTCTCTGCGAGTTTGTTTCGGCTTTAGATTTTTGGAAAAAAAAGAAGTTTGTCAGATTTAACAGCTGTTACAGAATTTCAGCCCTGGTGGATCTTTAAATATTTAAAAACTGACCTCAGAATATACAGATCATTTATATATGTGTTCATGGTTTTTTTTTGGTGAAAAAAATTAGAACAATGAGGTTACTGAGGAAACAGTATGCGTTAAGAAGCTGGCATTAAAAGAAGAAAACACACATGCACACACACGCACACACACACACACACACACACACACACACACACCCAAATTACCTCATATTGCCATAGCATGACTGAGCTTTGGTATTATTTATAACTGAAGTGTACAACTGCTTGCTGATAATGGCAGAGAGTCAGGCAGCTGATTGGGGTTTCCCTAGTCGACAGAGCTTCCTTTCACTTCCTGTCACAAAGGTCAACAAACGCTGACCTTTGCAGGCAGCCCACTCACTGAATAATTCATGTGATTGACTTTTTTTTGTCTGTACACTCAGTTGTTCTCTCAGAGAATTTATTCATTTATCCCATTCCTAGAGCACCCCCCCTTTACATCTGCTGAAGTATTAATATCATCTTAACGTTGGCCCCAGCGATGATCTTTCTTAACGTTAATTATATTTCTTTACAAAAAAGGGGAAATATTCATGCCATGTACACGGCGTCACCAATGACCAGAGGCTCGCGTCCTGTTCTCAGGTCATTATCAGAGGAAAAAATAATCAACATTTGACCGCTGGCCATTTTTTTTTTGTTTCTGCTCTTCTGTAACCAGCGAGACAACTTAAAGCGCTCTCCCTCTCAGCTTTGAAAAACCGCGATTAAATCCCTCTGTGTGGAAGTTGTACAAATGCCAGCATTTATAAGGTCATCGCTTTTGTTGGAAAATGCTATGTAAATTAGGATCTGCGAAAAGGGACATTAAACAAAATTCAATTCATTGTCTCCTTTAATGCCATTTACATTTTGGCTAAGTCCTGGACTGTCAAGGAGGATCTCTGAAATCATTTTAATTACATATCAGCTTGGAAACAGAAGGTTTCCACCAAGGCAGCCTTTGGAAAAAGCAGCAAAGTGGGATCTGTTTATTAACTCCTTAAATGACGTGTTTTCACCTCATTTGCATAATGTAATTAAAAGAGCTTGCTCTTGGCCGGTGCCGGCCCGTGGATCTTGCCATACCGAGGTACGCCGGTGCGGCGGAGGCTGGGTTCACAGCTCGTTGCAGCATGCTCTGCTGCCGCCTCACGCGCCGAGGATCGCTCTTGCCGGTTCATCCCTGGTGCTGGAGATTCCACATTGATTTCAAACTCAAACGCGCCTCTGATTAATGGCCGGAGCTGCGGGACATACATCTCAGGCCGGGATGCACCTACAAGAGCCGCATTCATGCAGGTACACAGGTGTGAACATCTTTGAGTTATTTATGGGCAACCCAGCAACCCCTAGTGTTACTGTAAAAAAGAGAGAGAGAGAGAGAGAGAGAGAGAGAGAGAGAGAGAGAGAGAGAGGAAGAGAGAGAGAAGGAGAGATAGAGAGAAAGCTTTCTCCTTCAGATGAATATACCTGGTCATAGTACCTTTTTCTGGTCACAGCAGAGAAAAAAAACATAGAAAACGAAAGACAAAAGACAGAAAGAGGTCAGGCAAACAAAAGGCAACATTTTTCGTTTTGTTTCAGTTGTACATGATTATGCACAATAAAACATGGCTGTAATCAGTTTCAACAAACGCAGCCTTGTATTTGCATAAATGCGGCCTTGTATTTGCATAAATGCGGCCTTTATTTGCATAAGTGTATGTGAATTTTGGGGAGCCATACATACTGCACACTCCTACCATTTTTGCTTTTTATTATTTATTTGTTTGTTTGTTTTGTTTGTTGCTCAAGTTCATATCTGTGCCACAGTGTGGACGTGTTAGCCTGGGCAGGGGATGCTTTAGGTATTTGTGTATGTTATAGAAAAACAAAGCAGAAGTGGGGCGGGGTGCAGATGTGCAGGGATCGCAGAACAGGGGGTTATAGAGGTTGAGAGTCGACAAGCCAGGCTGTCAAAAACTATTCTGAGCAAGGAACGCAGAAAAAACAGCCATAGCATCTGGTGCTGTTCCGTCAGGTAGAAGAGAGATAAAGTTCCAGTGGACGGTTTGCTGTCTTCGGTCAGCTGCATTTAAGGAATCCTCACTGACTTCTTGCTTTCTCTGAGTTCGTGCGCAGAGATTATTATCCATAACCAGTCAGTGCACAAACACATGTAGGCAGCTGTGTGTGTGTGAAATCCGAGAAACCGTATACTTGCATAAGAGGACCCTTTCTAGTGACGCAAATTCAGCTTCGGTTTAAAACGGTTTGCCTGCGAGACAGCAGAAAGCACGAGCGAAGACGCAGTTTGCCCCATAGACCTTCAAATGCAGACCGTTACCCGTCGTGCCAGGAAGTGACGGGAGTGCCAGCTATGGCGAAGAGGAGAAGTGGCGCAGATTAACCTGAGCTTGGCAGCAGCTCCTCCGCTCACGCTTGGAGGAAACGAGAAGCTGTTACTCTGGTCAAACAGCCACGATCCACAAGCACGACTGCCAGCTGGGTTTGGAGACGGGCCGGGCCAGGGTCCACTTTCGGCTCCTAACACTACGTCCTCAACCTGTTGGAATTCTTAACTTTACATCTCATCATTGTGATGTGAATTTAAGCTTTATCATTTTCGAAATCTTTTACTCCCTTCTGATTAGTTTTTTTTAACTCCAACCAGTCTGCTGCAAACAAAACAGGCCCAAATTCCAACGTTAGACGTGATAAAGTGGCTGAGGATGGTGCAGAGTGTTTTTCTAGCACCAGGCCTGGGAAATGACTTTAACATGTGTGTCTGCGTGTGTGTGTGGGGGGGGGGGCAGCACACGTTTGTTTGTTGTTGTAGGACTTGTAGTGTGGGGGCCAGGCGGCCGGAAGAACCAGGCTCCGGCTTGTCGCTGGTGAAAGACGAAACAGGGTCGCACATCTGGTGAGAAGGAGCCTCTGCCACGGAAGCTGAGAGGAGCTCTGTCCACCAACCAACCCCCCCCAAACACCATCCCAAAGCCAAACAGAAACAAAGTTCTGGGTGTTGACAAGGAAAGGAGTGTGTGATTTAATAAAACTGTGCATGATACAACCAAAACAAACAAACAAACTTTGGACCGCAAGGAAATAACAACAGCACACGTTACTCAAAATGTTGAGTTCTGACATCACGGGAGAATCGATCCCTACTTTGTTCCAGAAAGAATTTTAGTTAGATAATTTTTAAAAGTTGTAGTAAAATAAATACAAAACGGCTTAAATAACTACAGGCCGAGGTCTCTGACAGTTTCATGGAGAGGCAGGTCAGTCCAGCCGAGGTTTGTCTAGTGACATATGTCCTGAGAAAGGGCTTTATTTAGCCGCATGTATAAAGGGGACCCTCTTCTTTGTTGGAGTTAGTGAATACAGCCCCCCCTCACCCGAGCCATGGATCTGCAGCTATCCAGGCCTCAGCAACCGCCCAGGCGGTCTGGTGCTCAAGTGTTGCCACTGGGGGGGGGGGGGTTGTACAGCGGAGCACACCCCCCTTTGCGCACAAAAAACCGACCCAGACAGTTGGAGTGGGGTTGTGTTCACACAATAGGCAGACGTGGGTCACTGTGTCACTGAATACACGCCAGCCAAATTGAATTGGTTGCGGTATTGTGCGGATTGTTAGGAATGTGCAATACCGACAACTGTGTTTCATAACGAACCCCCCCTCACCCTTACACATTTGCATACGTCTTCCTTGCATTTATTAACTTTTTTTGTGGCTGCTCGGGTGTGCGTGGGGCCCCCGTGCTTTTTGCTGTCGCGTGGTGCTACTGTGTAGGAGCTAAACAGCTACTGAACACATCAGGGCCTCAGTTCGCCATAAGTTTGTTGTGGGGGGGGATGTACAAAAAAGGAAGAAACAAATCGGCGGGTGATCGTTTTGCTTGGTCGTTTGTTTCTGTAATGCATGCATGGCTTGCTGTAGCTGCGTTTATCTCAGCAGTGGATGACGAACCTTTACATTGGCCTCACAGGCCGGTTGCTGACTCAGGTTTCCTCGCACCCGGGCTTTACCGGATCTCCTCGCACCCGGGCTTTACCGGGTCTCCTCGCACCCGGGCTTTACCTGGTCTCCTCGCACCTGGGCTTTACCGGATCTCCTTGTCTCCCTTAGCGTGCCCTTCTAGCTGCTGTTTCAGTTCCCTGAACTCTGAAAGTGTGCAGAGCTGTAAACTTCCCTGCCCCGAAGAGAGAGGAAAAAAAGGAAAAGAAAAACAGTACATGACTTCCCGTCGAGGGCTGCATGTGGTGTTTAATCGGGGGGTGGGGGGGGCTTCAGGAGCAATGTGGTTTTTTTTTCTTTTATGGCTGGGGATAGATTCACACCCACAGCATTTGTTTTGGATTAGTGGAGGTTTGTAAATCAACTGCAGTGGTCCAAGGACTCAGCAAATTCTGGGGGGCAGGGGGGGGAAGCCAAAGTGCAAAGTGCAACCCGGCACCCCCGGTCACCCCAAACAGCTTGGCCACACTATCTATTTCCATTTTCCAAATGTAGCAATTTGTGGTGTGACACCAGAAAGATTAGGTTAGGAAACAAGGCTGGGGGGGGATTCGTATCGGACATGGTACTGGTGCCGGCAATTGGAGGTCACAGGACGGCGATCCAGACCCTGAGCTCGACCCATCAGTTACCTCCGAGGGTGCACTGGGCCATGACCACGGCAAGTGCCCCTGGGGTGCGGGAACAGATTCTGAAAAACCCTGAAGACTAGGCAGCGAACAGGGATCATTTATTAAAGCTGACATGTTATTTCTAAATATAGGCCATTTTTTATTTTTAAAGATTGTCATCTGGAACTCTTGTTTTGTCTTCAGAAATTTGGGGGTGTTTTTTTTTCTTAAAAAAATATATATGTATATACGTATATATATATATATATATATATATATATATATATATATAAATCCAAAAGAAAGGAACGCCGGGGTCCCGCCTGCCCCCCGTTCCCTTGTCTGTTACAGGAATCACGTCGACGTTGTATTGGGAGGATCAGTGTTCTTCACACCGAGGGAGGGGGCTCCAAGCTCCGTTTTGTCAAAGCAGCCCCGAGTCTCTCTTCACAGTGCATACACAGATGATGTAAGAATGAAGCACTATTAAGTAAAATGGGATGAGGGAGACAGAGAAAAAAATATCACTTTACGTTCATTTTAAGGAAACTGCAAACACGGGTGTAGCCACAGTTTTGGACGAGACGCCTTCACTTGCATGCCTTCAGTTTAATAATTCTCCGCAGTTATAGTGTCCAGAATTGCGCATCAGCATAAGAAACTTTACATAGTTTTTCGTGAGGCTGTCAGTAACAACTGAATTACTTTATAAATTGTGGTAATTTTGTACAGTTAAGTCTAAAAAAATTTGAGAAACCACAGGTGAAATAACTTGAAGCGATGCATTTTTAAATGCAAACGTGCAACATAAAGTTACTTTTGAGCAGAACAGGTTAAACACAAAAAGGTTAAGAAATATATCTAGACATTTTAACACAGCTAAACTAAATGATACAGTTTTATTTTTCGTTTTATTGTGAAAAATTATCAAAAATTATTGTTGGTTTATTTTCTAAGTTGTTTTGATTTCATTAAATTTAATTTTCAGAGTTTTCATTGTTTCCAGAAAAGGTTTCCTTCCAAATCATGCGATTACACGCGCAACGTGGCATTTCTGTGTATTCGCTACAGCACTTCAGAGTGTGTAGCGCAAGACACAGAGGTGAAAATAAAACGTAAGTACCAAATCATTAGAGAAATAGCTCTTATTCCTGACAACAAACACTGTTATAAATAAGAGCCCAGAACTGGGGTAAGCAGCGAAAGTTCTGCTGTCCCGCGGAAATATATAGAGGGTTCAGCAATTATGTTTCAGTGAAGATTTTACAGCGGTGCTACGGTGATGAATTGATCACAGATTGGGAGCGCGATTTAACTGTCATGTTAGCGAGATAACGGGGAACTGGGGGATTGCATGTTCTCTCTGCTAGCTTCCAGCACGCCGGTTTATTAGCACAAATCCCAAATGTTTAGTAAACTCATTAGGTCCCATCTAATGCTAATTTATCATCGTAGATGGAGGGGCAGGCCTCGGGGCTGGAGGAGTGCGCTAAAACCCCACGATTTATGGAGGTCCCCAATCGTTCACCCTTGTTGCCGGGACTCGTGTGTCTTGAGGTGCTACGAATCGCACTCGCCGTTTCGCTGTAATTGCCCTGCTGCCGCTTGTGATGTTTCCTCTTGGCACAATGGCTGCGGTCGCACCATCCTGGTTTAGGGCCACCCTTAGGTTACCGAGGTCGCTTAACTTCTAACACAGAACAAGCCGTCATATGAAAGCTGATGATTTTTAGCGGCTCTTTAATGTGTGTCATTGTTGGGCCTTGCGTGACAGTGTGGATTTTGTTGCTTTATTGGTTAATTCCCCCCCCTCCCCCGCAGCAGTAAAACTCGCGACCTGCTTCAGCAGCAGCTAATGAAATATGATGGACGATTCCCCGTGCGGTCGGGTGACGGGAGAGCCCCGACTCTTTCCGTTTTAATTCCTCTGACTTATGTTGCCTTGTCTTGATTTGGCTCCTGATTAAAGCCCGCTGGTCAGGCGTCCGATTGAAATCCGATGCTGTTCGCAGTCGGCCGGTTATCGATCCCTATTTAACACCAAGGCTCGGAATGGATTGACATCGATTAGCGATAAAAACAGTCCTCCGCCTGTCCAACTGCACGCTCAATACGCAGAATGAAAAAGCACACCGCCCCTGTTTGCTCGAACCACTGTCATAAACACACACACACGCACACAAAAGTTTGGTCATATGTTTATTTTATACTTGGTCTCCATTTATTAATATTCACAGGTATACAATGATTTTGTGCACATATTCCTGAATTTAAGTGATTTTAAAAATGATATAAGAAATGTTTTAATCCCTGTTACTGAGTGAGTATTCCATGTAGTGCCAGTTCTGCACTCACATGCATAGATGTGAACACTTGTCTTGCTCCGTGCAGTCAGGTGACTCTACCCGTACGCACTCCTTCACGGCGGCCGAGCTCTTCTGTCCCACTGCCTCTCGTGCCAGAGGAGGCCAAACACACGTGTGAAAGGAATTACCCAGTCTGCCAACTGCAGAAGTTCGCGGCTGCATAATGGCGGAGTAAAACCACAAGTCCCCGAGGGTCATTACGTGTAACGGACGCTTTTAAAAACAGAATTCCCTGGCTGAACCTGCAGGACAGCTCTGCAAGCCGGTCTCAAATAATGGAGAGTGGGGCGGGGGACATCTGGAATTCATTTTGCTATTTATGATAGGGCAAATCCAGTTTGATTTTTGAGCTTTTGATTAAGGCAGCTGCTCGACAAGATTGTCCCCTGTAAGTACCGACTGTTTATTTGTCTGAGGAAAGCTAGTGGAATCCTCTCCAGCCAGGCTATCCGTGTCCAAGGGGGCCATAATGAAGGGCACCCGCCTCGCTGCACCACACCTCCTCCCTTCCCCCTGCCTTTGGCTACAGCTTCCGTTTTGCTTTTCTAGTGGAGAGCATGACCAGCCTCTTACCTTCTCCCTGGGTGGGTGGGACCAGGGAAATTGATGAGGGTTTATTCAAGCATCATTTCTCACCTGAAACCGGACGCATTAAGACCATTGCATTACCTGTATATATATTTTTTAAGACACGAAAGCTTTACTTTTACTGTGCAATTATGATGGGAAGGAAAGCAGAAATGTTTCCCTGAGAAAAGACAGGTGTAGATTTTTTTAGGGTGGGAACATGAAGGGAAAATAGTGACAAACATCTGAATTTATAGGCGGGGTCAGCTGGGAAGGACCTGCCTGGTAGATTATTCATTAAAAAGAAAAGAAAGTTTGTATCGATGTATAGCAGGTGGGCCGGTGAGAGGGACATGCCACACTCGGTGCTTGTGATTGCTGACATTTTGAAAGGACAGTCATCCGCTACCCGGGATCCAAAAGCCAGCAGGCCCGACCCCGCCCTCCACAGAGAAGTCCCCTGCCTGCACCCCCCCACAGGGAGCTGCACTCACTGGTGTTTGTTTTACCTTCCTGCCATCACAAAGGGATCAAAGAGTGATTTCCAGCGTCACGTCAGAGCAACCGAGGAGACTAATCCGGGGCAGCTGTGCCCCCTCGGCCTCCTGGCGGTCCTGAGTACACCCTCCCCACTCCGTCCATGCTCACGCAACATAGATTCCCCCCCCCGCCCGCCTTAGGGTGATATGTGTGAGGCCAGCTGTCAAAGGTCAAAGTTCTAGTCATGCGCCCACAGTAACTATCCAAAACACTGAACCCCAGCCAGCTAAAAGTTTTGTGTGTTTGGGTGTTGCGGAGGGTGGCTGTGTGTGTAGTAACGCCCATGTGTGTAGTAATGCTTGTTACAGTTCCTCGTACCCGTAACAGAAGGGACGCTCCTCCGAAGCACAGAGAAGCCCTGCGGCATGGGGCTGCATTTAGGACAAAACGAATCGCTGGACGGCAGTAAATCGAGGCAAGGCGTTTGAGCAAGGTGCACCGCGCATGAGGCGTGAGGGGCTGCAGATGTTGCATTAGCAAGCAGGCCCGGGTGCAGGGAACTCACAGTGAAGATAATGGGGTTATCAGATGAAGGTGCACCAGGGTGCTGCATGTTATCTTCTCCTAAGTGGTGCACCTCCCAGCCACTTACTCAGCTCCTGGCCACCCCATCATCATGACATGTTCCAGATGACTCCAAAGGGGTGCTTTTGCGGGACGCAGTGTAACCCCCCCCCTCCCCATTTCAGCCATCCCTCAACAGGTTGAATTTTTGGGCCGAAATTGCTGCTAGTGGTTCCCCTTCTTTGCCCCAACCCTAACCTTCACCCCCACCTCCTGCTCCTTGCTCTACAGCCCCTGCACCCTTCAACTGTTTGGAAAACAGGCCTGAGTTTTAGCTTTAAGCAAACCTCCTCCACCTTCCACCACTGCTGTTAATTTCCAAGGCAGCAGACGCATCGACTTGCACTTCCATGCTCGTCAGAGCTCGTTATTGCTCTGGGGCAGCATAAAGGCGAGAATAACCCGACTCGCACCCCTCAGCCCGGCCTAACACTGCGTTCAGTTCTCAACAGGCATCGCTAAGGTCTTTGTTACCACTATGACTGTTATCAGTAGTAACTGAAATACCGTACTGGTGAGGACTATTCAGTGAAGTGCTTTTACAATATGCCACGGTTACCAAACTTACATTTCTGAAACCACTTTAGAAACGGGCATGTAATAAAACAACATGTTTACTTGGCGATTTCAGGCAGCGAACGCGGGATTGCATCAGACCCATTTCCAGAGTGCAATTAAATGCCTAATAAGACCAAGCTTTACATAAAAAACACACTCGTCATGTATTTGTAATTATTTCCAAAACTGTGGTGCAAAACGAGAAATAACAGAATAAAACCGGGAAATTTTGTTTCCTTTAGGAAACAATTATCTTGTCATGCCATTACAGACTGAAGCCGGCTGTCAGATCCAGTTTAGGGCCGTTACGTTCATGTAGAGACGCGGCGAAACTGTTGACACGCTGAACCTTTCTGCTCCCCCCCCCCCAACAGCAAATTAGTATGAGCCACCCCTTGTCTGCCTGCCAGTGAGAAATTATTGTAACAAAGGCACATTTTGAAGAGGTCACCCTCCGCTGCATGACGATGTGTTGTTCATGAATCTACTTTGTGCCAATTTGCGCGCGTGTGCGTGCGCAATCACGGCCGACTCGAGGGCACGCGGCAGATAATAATCACTTCGCCCGTCCGATACGACAACATCCCTATCTGACCATCGCCCGGCCGGGCACATTCCCGGCGAATGAGATTTTAATCACTTGTCACCGCCTCCAGCCCTCTCTATATTTATGATAATTTTTTTTTTTTGCTCTCTTTTATTGAAATCAGTGTTGACTGAATCGAGTAATCCTGATTAGCAATCTCACTGTATCCAGTCAAGGGTGAAATGTATCAGTGCAGTGTTGGTTCACCAGGACAGGTTGAAATTGAAAAGGGAACACAAGGCCAGCTGCTGAGTCTCGGCGTACCAGATAGCGGCCGGGATATCAGCGCGGCCCATCCAATTCCGGGGGCCCTTCCATTACAGCAGCACCTCATTGCACAATAAGCTATGTGCACAGGGAAGAGGTGTTTACGATGGCGGACGTGATCGCCGGGCGTGCACAATGACACGGCCGCAGCCTGGATGTGGGAAATAAATTCTAAAAAAAAGCTGTTGTCCGCGTGCGCGGAAAGTTGTAGTTCTCGAGGAGCTGGAGCACGGAATGAGGTGAAGACACGGCGGTCGTGCCATGGAAGAGCCTGCAAAGTGGGCGGGTTCGAGCAGGGCTTTTTGGCTCGGAGAGCCGCTTGTGATTTTACTCTCCACAGGCCGAGAGATGTAACATAATTGAGGTGATTGCAGTGTAAGACAAAGATCGAGGGTCAGACCTCCCGTAATTCTCCCCCTCAGACTCACCCCTCCCCACACACGCGCACGCATACACACACACACACACACACACACACACACACACACACACACCACCCACTGCTCGGCATAGGACTCATAGTTAGAGTTGTCCTGCTTGAGGTCCAGCCGAGAACGGAGGAGGCAGGATAATCTATCATGAGCGGAGGGGGGTGTCAGACTGGGGGCTGGAGGGGGTGGGTAGAGGAACAGGGGTTAGGGGGAGCACATTCTCAGCCTGAAGGTGAGCAGACAGGACAGGGACCTGCCACTATGGACACCTGTGATGAGCACCCAGAGTTCCATTATCCTCCGTTGTTTAACGTACCTGTTTGTTCTTGTGTGTGTCTGTATGTGTAGGTGGGAAGAGTGGGGGAGGGGTGAAAAACCTTGAGGACATTAAGGGCTGTCTTAAAAGAGGGTGGAAAAACAAATGAAAAGACAACACAACACACCAACACCAATGCCTGCAAAAGATTAATTGAATCCAATGAACATTCTGCATCATGCTTTTGGGTCCATCTGCTCAGTGGCAGAAACAGGACAAAAACAATCTTTGTCATGTGTCCTGTGATGTCACAATTGGGCCAAGATACGTGAAAGAGACAGAAAGGGGGGAAAAAACAACAGAAATATGGGCTGTCTCAATTTTCCAGCACACTGGAATAACAAAACAGCCGCTTGCTCGCAGAACGTGTTAGGTAGGGGAGGGAGCCCGGGGCTGAAGTAAAGTGAGTTTGAGTTCAGAGTGCAAATCGAACGTTTTCGCTCAGTGATTTAACTTGCGCCTGTCTGTCTTCCCCCATTTTTGGCAGCGCTGAAATTTAATTACCTCCCTTCTTGACGTTGTGTGTTGAGTGACATCTGCAAGAGTCATAAATGTTAATGAAAATGTATCGCTGTCTTCACGTCCTCTCCCTTCACATGCTCACTCGAAACAGAAGTTGTGTTTTGTCTGAGGCTGGATCGTAACAAGTTCTTCTAATCAGACTCACGCTTTTATTTTTTCTTTTTTTCTTTGTCAGGCAGCTGAAAAGGCAGCCCTCAAACGCTACCGCACCAAAAACACATTTGTTTAAAGATTGGCCTGTCAAGTTTGTGAATCCAACATATCTCCTTCTTCCTCAGCAATCGCACTCTCCCCCTTCTCCCTGGGAAGACGGGAAATAATACAAAGCTACTGTTTGTTGTTTGAAGGAAGTAAACTTCATCAGGTCGACTTAGATGTGTCACTCTGTAGAGCTTTCTTCTAATGAAATGCAGCATACAGTTATCTTCCTGTAGCTTCCTGTAGTCACAAGGGGATTAGACTCTGTAAAAGACAAAAAACCCAGCCTTCCCTCTTCCGGTGCATTCAAGTGGGAAGTTTAAAATCCACAATTTATTCAAATATTGATATTTCTACTTGTCAGGAGAGGGGTGCCTTGAAATTTCCACTGAGCACTGTTGTCAGTAAAGAAAAAAACACAGGAAATGTGTCAGATAACTGATAAACGGAGTTCATTTCTGTGAAATCAGCTGGGAACTGCGGTGGGAGGGGGGGACGATGTAGGATAGGGGAAATAAAACAGAAAATAGCTCTTACTTTTCCATCATGTCAAGCAAATGTTCAATTTTGTTGCGTGTTTTTTAAACAGCTTGCCGCACCTAAGGAGACTCACGGCGCATAAAAATGTTCGGAGTTCTGCTTCGCGGACGTCAGATCTGTTTGTTGTTGGTCCCCCCCCCTTTCCTCCTTTGAGACCGACTTGTTCCCATCGCGCACTGGCCAATCGGAGCGCAGCTGTTCGCGAGGTGCCGTCATCAGCTGCGGTTCCGCATGTGGATCGCATTAGAGCCGCGAGAAGCTGCAGGCGGCTGGTCTAATGACGTGAGGAGCTTCTCCAGATTCCAATCTGTTGAATGCAGGGACAGTGAAGCTCTGAGAACCTAACCCCCCCACAGACCCCCCGAGCAATCCCGTTCTTGACTGTAGGCATTCTCGACGGTGCGGGACATGTGACCAAAACGAGCTGTTGTTAAACCCGCTACTAGATTTGGGGTTTTCTCACATAGTCTATAGTGCAAGCTAAGTGTAACATGTTAGTTTCGCAGCTGATTTCATCAGGATGCAATTAAAGCCACCCCAACTCATCATAATTCTTATTTCACCGCAGAAATTATAAACAAGCATCTCATTTAAGGCTACTATAGAAAAACACATAGTGGGACGAGAACTAATAACGTTAAGGTCACAGGCCCTCGCTTTTGAATGTTAGACTGGTCGGCCAGCCAGTGCAGAATGGCTTCCCCCTGTTCTTGCCACCTGCTGTGCCCAAGTACGGCACCTCGTCGGCGCGGTGCTCTCTCTTTGCCGAAGCTCTGACAGGTGTAAATGTAGATGACCAATTGGCTGAGCAACTGTTGCCGGGCCAATGGAACAGCGTGAATAAAAGACCCGTCTCCTGTCGCCGTGTGATCCAGTTCATAGGGCTGCTGACAACAGCTATTTGGCATGCAGAGTCGCCCATCTGGGAGGCTCTGATTCAAAGGGCCGGAGGTATCTCGCGGCTGTACATCAATGTTGTTAAATAACTATCTAGCGTATGTTGCTGAATGGGAGAGAGCGACATAAAGCCGCGCGTTGCAAATTAGCATTCTGTCTATAAAATCACGGCTAAACCTCGTTTTACTTTTTGGCACGGGTCTTTCTCCGGGCCGTCCTCGAACGGTGCCGTTTTTTTTTTTGTTGGAGGGAGTTATGTTGTTCGGACGGCCGTCAAAGAGGCGTTTCCTTAATACGTTCTGCCTCTGGGGCGTGGAAAAACAACGATAAAAAAAAAACCGCGGGGCCAGCGCACAGCTGTCGCCCGGCTACTGACACCACTGCCTCGTTAGAGCGGGGCCGATTGGAAAGGCTGACGGCTTCCACGCTTCCCTGCAAGCGCCTTTCCTCTCTTTCCCTCACACCCCCCACCCCTCCCTGGCTCTGTACCGTCTGCTTGGCGTCGGGGCGAATCTGTCATGTCGAGCCGGAGGCCGGCCTGCCTCCATGCTGACAGCGCCGAGGTAAACGTTTGCCGCCTCAATCCCCCATTAACTTTGTGAGGCTTATTGATTTCTTGTAAAAATAACGATATTGACAGACTTTCTTGAAGTAATTGTTTCCAGAGCATGGAGGTCAGTGAGAAGAGGGGGTTTATGCAGTTGGGGGATGCCAAGGGTGTATGTGTTCGTGTTTATGTTTGGGGGGGTCTGTAAGTATTGGCTGAAATTTTTCAGGTGTCCATAACTGCAGGAACACACAGTGACCCCAAATTCAAGGTATTGCAATGATGATTATCCAAGATGCTTGATTAACCCCTTACTCGTGTAAGAAATTAATTTTTGTGTCTCTCCAACCCCTTTCCCCACCCCCAACAACAAAGGGGGCACAGTGATCCAAGACAACACGGCACAGATGTCTCATAATTCAATATAACTTCTGTTCCCCTTCACGTATTTTGACCCCGAGTGTCGCACGATCGCGGCTGGTAGCTACGGGCACTGGCCTGAATGCCAGGCCTCATGAAAGGGGCAGATTAGCTTGTTACCACCGTTCTTATTTCATGTGGTTTGGAAACAGCTGATCTGTGTAAAAAAATTAAATAGAGGAACCTTTAATAATGGTATTCGCTGGCCAGCAGACGCCATGCCAAAGTCAGGTCATGCTGTCCGTAGGTGCCCTTCTAGTTGTTATTGTTGTGTGTACATTTCTCCTTCGCTCCGGTGTGGTGTGGCAGAGGAGCCTCGGGGGGGGGGGGGGGGGGGCGGTGGTGGTGGGGGGGCGGGCGGTGTGGGGGCGGGGGGGGCGCGGGGAGGGGGGGGGGGGGGGGGGGGGGGGGG
>JABJVR010000036.1:1489907-1585594 GCA_025773905.1 Chitala chitala
GCTGGAGCTAGGGTTAGAGCTAAGTCTAGGGTTTTTGGAGCTAAGTTTAGGGTTTTTGCCCTAGAGATGGGCTGGAGGTGGGGTTAGGGTTTGGGCTAAGAGAGGGGCTTGACTGTAGGTTTAGCATTAGGGCCAGCAGAGGTTCAGGGGATAGGTTTAGGGTTCGTGCCAGAAAAAAGACTGGAGCTAGGGTTAGGGTTTGGGCTAAAGAGGGGCTCGAGCTAGGATTAGGGTTTTGTCCAAGAGAGGGGCTGAAGCTAGGGTTAGGGTTTGGGCATAGAGAGGGGCTGGAGCTATGGTTAGGGTTTGGGCAAAGAGAGGGCTGGCACTAGGGTTGGGATTCAGGCCAAGAGGTGGGCTGGAGGTAGTGTTATGGCTTAAAGAAGGAGATGGGATAAAGGTAGGGTTAAGGTTTGAGGCAGGAGAGGGGCTGTGGTTAGAGTTAAGGATTGGGCCAGGAGAGGGACTGGTGCCAGGGTTAGGTTTCAAGCTGGGAGAAGGGCTAGGGTTGGGGTTAGGGTTAGGGTTCAGGCCAGAGAAAACCCAGAAGTTTCTAAAGTAGGGTTGTCTTTAATTTTGATTGATTTCGCCACTCTCCCACATTGTTCCTCTCTGTAAACAGGAAACTGTAGCTGCCTGCAAACAGAGGGTCTCAGAGAAGTACAAGAAGATGAAAGCGCTGCTTGAGGACGATGAACAACTGATGATGACCATTTTGGACACTGAGGAAACGTACTCTACAAAGTGGCTGAACTCAGAAAGGCAGACTGTGGAGCAGTACATTAAGGACACAGTTGCTGAAATAGATGCCTGCTGGTCCCTTGCAAAGGAAAGGAACCCCCTTATTTTCCTCAAGGTGTGTCTTTATTAAAAATTTATAGGTTTAACACAGGTGCAGCGAGAAAGGTTTTTTCTGTTGTACTATTTAAATTTCATTAATAAATGGGACCATTGTAAAGACTCTAAGAACACTAATGATTTTTATTATGTCAATTTGATTATTTTCATAGTCTGTTTTCTGTTACTGTCTTTTATAAATCTTGCTTTGCTTGGTTTCTTGGTCTATGGTCCAGTAGAGACATCCTTAGTGAGGCTTTAACCAAATTTCTTAATAAATTAAAATGATTTGTTTGTGAAAAGAGTGACACAGTTCTGTTTTCTAAATAATTTCCCAAGCAGGTACTGCCTTCATTACATGTTAATGTAGCATGAACAAGGTTTGTACAATTTCCTGTATTGCTTTTGTAAACCTAAATTGTGCTTTTAATGAACTTAATACCTGTTTTACAGAATATCACAGCCCACAATCTTGGGTGAGTAGCTATGAAATTCACTGTTACTTGTATGAAAAATATTCACAATACGATATTCACATTTAGTAATTTCTATTTCTCTCCTGTAAATAGGCTGGAACCTATGAAACTGATGCCTGTTCCTCATGTAGGGAGCTGTCAGTCAGGAAAGATGAAAACAGTGGAGAAGCTGGTGGATGAATTATTCCTGTCTGTGTCTTGTAACTTTCCACGAATGTGGTCATGTGAGTTCTGACACCTGCTGTTACTTACAGTATAAACTTATTTCTTGTAGAATGTATTTTTATAAACACATATCAGATTTCTAACATAATTGACCATTGTTCAAAGAATGGTTAACAGAGGCATACCTATTATTATTTTACACCTGTTATTATTATTACAGTTTATTGATTTCTGGTTGTAAAATCATTTTGAATAGTCCTCAGAGCCATCTCTCTTGACCCAAAGACGGCACACCCAAAACTTGAGGTGTCTGCTGACCAGCTGGAAGTGAAATGGAGTAAACAGGCCCTTCAGCAGGAAGTCATTTCAGGCCATCGTGGGTCCCAGTACAGCATCCTGGCACAGAACTCTTTCTCTACTGGTCAGCACTACTGGGAGGTCATAGTCCAGGAAAAGCCTTACTGGATCATTGGAGTATATTATGGATCAGTACAGCAAAATAGTCAGAAAATCCCCACTTCTTGCAGTACAGGTACAGAAAACACATCATGGTGCATTTACCATGGTGATGGGCAGTATGTGGCCTGCCACAATTCCCAGGAAACTACACTGTGTCTGGAGGAGAGAGTGAAGAAGTTAGGAGTGTGGGTAGACATCCACAAGGGGGCGCTGTCCTTTTACAATGCTGACACACTGGCACATCTCCACACCTTCTCTGTGAAGTATCTGGATGCTGTTTATCCAATACTTAACCCTTGCATCAGCATCAATGATCAGAACCACGAACCTCTTATCTTGTTTCGCCTTCAGGATCTTCCACACACACTAGTTTCCCTGCAAACAGGTGCAATGCCTTCCTGGGAAAATGTACAGCCATAGGAGCAAAACTGAACTCAAGCCTTAAAAACAAAATACTGTTAATAAAGGATGTGTCACTATGGGCAAAATATCTGTGTCAAATGTCTTGGTCCAAGTGAAATGAAACAGGTTGTTGAAAACAGGCTATGAATGGATGGATGGATGGATGGATAGATTAGTTAGTTAGTTGGTTGGTTGGTTGGTTAGTTAGTGAGTGAGTGAGTGAGTGAGTGAGTGAGTCAGTTAGTACTTTAGTTAGTACTTTATTCATCCCCAAAGAAAAATTCAGTTGTTGCAGGAGCGCAGTATACACACAACTATAAAACATGTAAAAGTAAAAAATATATATATATATATATGTGTGTGTGTGTGTGTGTGTGTGTGTGTGTGTGTATTCTTCTTATATATATATATATATATATATATATATGTATGTATATATATATAAGAAATTAGCAATGAAATTAGAAATTAAATGAAATTCCATGAAAATAATAAAATATACACCTTGATTAAAGTTAGTTGTAGGTATCACTCATTGATTAGAGGCAGTAAAGAAATATTCTACAAAGTAACTTTTAATTCACACATCTAGCCTAAAGGTAGTAAAGATATGTAGAAACCTGTGGCTAGACATCAGAAAGACTGAGCCAGGTAATAGGATGAACAAAACTGCCTTATGGTGAAAATGATCTGAGGGAAACAGACCAAACAAACTGTAGTTAAGCTGTAAAGTCACATGCTAACATTAATCACTTCTGGTTATTACTGATGTAATAATATTGGGCTTTCAAGATCAGCCTGAATCTATCATTTGGCAGAAGAAAGCATTATGAAAATGCAGTGATTCATCTTTAATTGCAAACTACACTATAGGTTTCACTTCATACAGCACAACAAACTATTGTATGAAACCAACCAGCTAAATGTGTGCTCAGGGCTTTGACTGTAAAGTAGGCCAGTGTGTGGTCTGTACTTGCAGAAGATCCTGTTGCTAGGGAAGGTCAGTGTGTGCTCTGTACCTACATGTTATTGTGGCACAAGAGCAGTCCAGTTTGGGGTCAGTATTTACAGGAGATCCTGTATCTTGGGCATGGCAAGATATGGTCTGGGTCTGTGCCTACACAGCTAGTTAAGAGATCAGGTATTTCAAGGTGCATGTTTGTGTGAAATAAGGTGTGCTTGAAATCAGACTGCATTTATGTATGGCTCTTAGTTCTAACCATGCTCTCTAACATGTTGAAAGTGCCTATAAATTTTAGCAGTTCATTAAGGAGCCTCAGTCCTGAATTTCAATTAAATGCTTACACCATAACATGACTGTTATGCAGAACTGGCTTTTCGCAAAACAAGTTCAAAGTTTAGATATCATGTTGTGTTGTCTTTGTAAAGCCCTACATAATTGAGGTGTAACTAATGCTGATTTATTCCATGAGTTAAATCTTATGCTAAATTTGGATGGGCTTTCATTCATGAGGTAAGATAAAATAAAGAGAACAACACCCACCCGCTGTTTCAATATCCAGTGCAGAGAAGGTAAAATAAAATGTTCTTATGCAAGAACACTGAGCAAAGAGGCAAAAACAAAAAAAAAAGAGAGAAAAACAAAATACAGGGTATACAGGCAAAAAGCCAAAGAATGTTAACACAAAATATACATGAATCAATTAATGACTCGGTAATGAACACTGAACCGAAGACACTGAAATGAACATGTAAATGCTATCACAAAATATGACACAGCTGGAATGTAATGCCACACCCTATAAATAGCCCAGCCCCCTGCCTCAAGTATTTGCTTTGAAATCAAAGTGCCTTTTAGTTATCTTGGGTAACTTGCCTTTTATTTGTACCTATTAAGATAGTGTTAGGTTGCTGTCCAAGTTAAGCTCACATAGCAGATAATCAAGTTCCTGAAAATTCTCTGTATTCTGTGCTCTCACAGGCCTCTGTGCCTTCTTAAGATAACTCATTCCAATTTATCAATTATAGAGCTGCTTGGACTCATTTTGTCCCATGTTATATACACGTTTGTCCCATTTGTCCCATGTTATGTACACATTATGTTATGTATGTGTGTAATATACACTTTGTAATTCAAAAGACAAATAACAAAAACAATCAGCAGTAAAAATAAAAACATTATAACTTCACTAAGTGGATCCTAGTATTTAAATCTAGACTGAAGACTTATTTAGCCTAGCTTTCCTACACTATAAATCATTGTCTGTGTAAACATGGTTGGTGATGCTGATAGGTTAATCTATGATTGACAGCAAAGTACATTGCTGTTCAGGTCATATAGACTACTCTTTTCCATACATGTCCACTTCGTGCCCGGACTGGATGTAGTTTTAGTTCTTGAGGTCCAAGTATGGTTTTGGGAAACTTATGAAAGTTGCTCTAAAAAATGAATTGACATCTGTGTTGTGCACAGTATCGTTAAAACACATAATACAAATCATCATGAAATAATTCAGAATAACTTTATTATACAAAATTATGGAGCACAGCTTCATTATAAAATATAAAGTCATATTTATCAAAGAATGACAAACTCAGACCTTGGCCAGTTTGAGAATGGCTTTGAAAAGCAGATGATCCCTCATCTCCTGGAAATGCATGGAGCACGTCCTTCATTTAGCACACTGCATTTCCCACATCTGTAATGGACAGGACACTCCTCACCTCAACCAGCTGTCAGTTGAAATGCAGTTTGAGAAATTCTTGTCAGGAGAAAATGAATTCCACAGGGATACACGTTAAACTTCTGCTGAAAATGTCTTTCATCTATGTGCAGCAAAAATCAATACAGAATGGAGACTGGAAAGTTTGTTATAAAGAAACACCAACTCGCTCTGTTTTGTGTGAAAGGCCTCATTATGATCACGTAAATACAAATTACATGTCCATCACTGCTCACTTGTTACCTGGGATACATTGCTATCCAAGCAATTCATTCAATATTAGTGTCCCAAATATGCTGAAGATTTCAAGGTTGACCATTTCTACAAAGATCTGCTGTGCCTACTGGACACAACATGAAAACACAATGTTAAGTTTATCTGGAAGGGTAAAGTTGGCAGTCAATCAACAGTAATAATAGACAGGACTGAAGTATGAAATGAAGTTGGTAATAGCAAACACAGTGTTTCCACATACTACATATGGACCTCACCAGGTGGTCAATACTAAAATTAGACTGTCTGTGTACTTTGCAATTAAAGGTGAAAAAGCTGTATACAGTCAGGAAAAAAACAAGACCTAGAACTGATTTTGACTCAGATAATGAGCTTCTTATCATAAAGATTAAAATAAAAAATAATAATACAGGGAAGGTTGTTAGCCCAACTAGATACATACTCAGCAATAGATCATATGGATATTATACAGAGGCGTAGAGCAGATTCACAGGATTAGAACTGGTCAACAGAGTGTTTGAAACCCAATGTATTAATATTTATTACTTTGTCCAGGAAAAATTAACAAAAATATCATTAACAGCATTAATAACATAGAAGGAAAATGGGTGTCTGCTGAAGTTTTATAAGTGGCTAAAGAAAAAAGAAATGTGAAAGATCATGAAGATTGGGAAAGGTGTGTCTGTGTGAACACAGAGAACCAGAGAACAGGCTTCAGAAGAGATGAGTATATGTTCTCAAATGAGTAGTGAAAAGAGACAGACAAAAGTAAGACACATGAGATCTCTTCAGGGAGACTGTAGACTCCAAGGGCGTGAAAAGCTGGCATGATAAAAAATAAAGATGGTAAAGATCTAACAGAAGCAAAAAAGATTACAAAGAGGTGGAAGGAATTCAAACTATACAGGACATCACTGACACTAGACAGAATGGCTAAAAACAAAGCTGCGGGAGCTGATGGAATTCCAGCTGAATTGTTTAACACCCTGCAAGATAATGCTATTACAAAGCTCCCTGTAATGTGCCAACAAATCTGGGAAACATAATGGTGGTTATGGGATTGGAAAGGGTGACTTTGTATTCTAATTCCAAAAGAGCATGGTGCCAGTGAGTGCTCACGCTATTGAACAAATGCCCTTATTTTAAATGTCAATGAGGTAATGCTAAAGATCCTGTGAGCTAGATTCTAACATACACACAGCTAGAACTGCCAGATGTATTAGCTGTGCTTAGAAAAAATTCACTAATGGATGATGGAGAAAGGTTCAGAAAAACATTTACTTTTGCTTAACCTCAAACCTAAAGTCTGTTGTTAAACAACTACCTCCCAAAAAGCGAAAGGACAGCACTCACTATACCATAAATTTTAATGTGGAGGAAGAAACACAAACGTTTCAGACAAGAAGCCCTTCTTCAGTGTGTAATCACCTGAACAGAATACCAAAACAACTCCTTATATGTACCACAATCCATCACATGACTGAGAACAAAAGGATGGTAAACAGGAAATACACAGACAACAATGGTAACAATGGGCAACATACATGCAAAGTTTATAAAAAACAAGACAGACCCAAATCTTCATTAAGACCCATAGGAGCTAGAGTGTTCTAGGTGTGGATCTAATAACACTCTGTGTGGGGTGTGTATGGATTTTAACCCCATGTATTTTAAATCTGCCACTGCGTGGTTGTTGGCCATGAAGTGTTTTGCCACGGGTGATTTGTCATCAAAATTTCTTATGGAACACTTGTGTTCCCCCATTCTAGTTTTCAAAAAGCGTTTCGTCTTACCCATGTACATAAGTTTACATGGACAAATCAATAAGTAAACGACATAATTGTAGTTGCAAGTTATTCGACTTCTAATGGTGAAGATGCACCCCATACAAGGATGAACAACATGATCACTTTTAATCAAACCATGATAATAAACAACTACCTTTCCCGGGAAAGTATGGTAATATTGACTCATCTACCCCCTTTCCGTAAGCTGTTCTGAAATACCTTGCCCCCTTTCCTGTATGCTTATCTTGATTACCTTGCCCACCTTTCTGTATGCTGATGTACTGCCTGCTAACTGGAGCCTGTGTGCCTGAGTGCTGACTCTAAATTGCTTATCACTGCAGGTATTTCAGGACCTTTTTGTTAATTAGTCCCACACTAAAACATCACAGTGAGATCCAGACTTCTGTCTCTCATCTCCTGCTTTGGTTCAGCCGCTGACCATTATGTCTAATCTTGGACGCCAAACAGAAACAAGTACAACCCAAAATCCTCAGCCCTAGAGGCATCCTGATGATGTCAAAGAAGTTGACCTTTTATGTTTGTCTTGAGAAGCTGCTACGGTACAGCTCTGCTGAAGCCACTAGGGGATTGGGTCATAAAGGCTGTCAGTGAGCATGGATAGAAATGCTGAAGGTTAATCAGGGGAACAGAGCAGCGACAGGTAAGGTGTGTAGTATGTGCTCATGACCAGGAGGTGATGGCCAGAATAGACAGGTATGCTGCACAAAACATCATTCATATTTTCTAAGAGTACACATAGTCAATTATTAATGACGTTAATGCTCAATATAACAAAACTATGAACATTTTCTTCAATATTAGTAGAAATTTAGACATCACCTTGACTTGTATTATTATTTGGTTCAATATATCCCACATTTTCACGTGCGGTGGACCATCACTTGCCCAAGTCACATGATCCTGCCCTCAGCTATTTCCGGTGAAATCCACATAACTACATTTTGTATTATTTGCATGCACAACTTTTCACATACATGATATACACAAAGAAGACTCAGATCTCCTCTTGGCTCCATCAAGCCACCTTTGCTTTCATGTTTAAGGAATATCTGGGAAAGACGTGGGCTTTGATCTTCCATGTACTGAACTTAAAGCAACATGTTTTATAGTCTATGTGGTGAAGGCATTTGCTTTGAGCTTTCATTGTCAAATAAACCTCTACATGCCCCTCTCTTCATCTGTGCTGTAAATTCTTTTATTTATAGCTGTGCTGTGCAGCTATCAAATGAGTGTGCATTTTTGTTCAGTTCTGTAAAGTGAAGTGTTAACACAATGTAGAGCCTGCAGTGAAATAATCATCCTGATAGTTGCCCACTCATCAGGGAATTCATTATAAAAGAGCTCGAGGCTCCTTACTGGTGGTTATTAGCACGTTTCTATAACACTGGGTAAACACACTGTCCGGCTGTAATAACAAAACACTCAAACAACGCTGGCTGGGATCCAGTCACAGAGTGACACAGTTATTTAATTGGCAACAGTTTCCAATTCACAAGCAAAAACATGATGTCCAAGAGCCAGGCAAGAGTTCGAAGAGTTGGGTAAGTCTGTCCATGACAGCAATTACAAATGGGAAAAACACTAGGGATGAGCAACAGGGAGACCAGAGCAACAGAGGCGCAGGCTGGAGCAGACTAACAAAACAATGGCAGTAGAGAATGCTTGGAAAGTTGTATATAGCAAATGACAATACCTCTCAATGAGTGAAACAGAGAGAGGATATTAAATAAATTAACTAACAAGCCTACATAGGGTGCAGGTGGAGACAAGTGTGAGGTGCCGAGTCATAACAGAACCCCCCTTTAACAGGAAACTCCTGGAGCACCCTGATGGTGAGAATTGGAACAACCATGTGGCTGCAGGGGCAGGAACTCACAATAAGCTTGATGGAAATCAGCTTTAAGCACAGGGCCCTTGTCACTGGCTGCATCCAATCAGGACTGTTCCTCTGGACAGCAACCTACCCAACTGATGAGATGTTGCAGCAATCTACCACAGTGTTGGGTTTTCAGGAGGGCACAGACCAAGTAAGCAAGGCCATCACCCAGAGTGATTAGTGGAGGAGGTGAAGGACGATTTGGGGGAGGATAACCACAGATGTAAGGGCCATCTTAAGATAAATTACATTAAAAGAGGTAGATGGGTGCAAATGTGAGGACAAGTGTACATGACTGGGTTAATACGATGATCGGTTTTGTAAGGACCAATGATGCAAGGTACCAGTTTTTTTTTTACTGGGGTGACATAAGTGCAACAACCATACCTGCTAGCCTGGATAATACAGAGGGGTCTTTCCTTGGCATCAATCAGTTTGGGTCTTCAACATGCCTGCTAATGACATGTTGAAGGTGGGCTGTGTGGTTGTCCAGACCTGTTTGCTGCAGCAAAACCAGGCTTCAACAGATAGGACTTAATAAGATAAGAAATTCAGACGGAAGAAGGGGGCTTGATAGTTGAGTACACATTGGGAAGGAGAGAGCAGGAAGAGTAAAGTAGGAAATTTTGTACATATTCTGCCTGGGGAAGGTAAATTGCCTAGTCTGATGGGAAGTGGAGATAGTAGGAGAAGAGGAATCAAGTGAATTTTAGATAAAGGCTTTCTGTCTAGCCATTGCTTTGGGGTGGTATCCTGAGGACACCTTGATAGTGATATTGAGCTTGGCACCAAAGGCAGTCCACACTGGCCAAAATAAGGCCCTTTATCTGATACAATATCTTTGGGTATACTATAATAATGAAGCATGTATTGAAAAAGGCACTTGGCCATCTCCTTGCCTTTCCATAGTTCATGGAGGGCAATGATCCAGCACATCTTGGAAAATCAATCAGTTGCAACTTGGATAGTAGTATACTCATCACAGGAGGTCAGGTCAGTGAGTGACAGGTGGGATTAGAGACAATGGGGTATTGGAAGCAGTTGTAGGTATTCCAAAGGAATGGGGTGTGGAGTTTTAGACTGTGCAGAAATTGTACAGGCTAGGACAAAGTCCCATACATTATGTGTCATATAGGGCCACCAGAGCTTTTTAACCATTAGATGACGAGTATGGGATATGCCTGGATGACCAGAACTGAGAGCTACTTTATGACATCCAATCTGAGACCAACAGGAACATACCCTTTTCCCTCAGGTATATCTTTGGGATGGGGTTCAGTGGTTTGGGCATCTTGCACTGTGGTCAGAAAATCCCACTGGATGGAAGCAATGATGATAATCTCAGGAAAAATAGCAGAGGGGAAGTGGCCTTATTTTGGAAGTGTTATGTTTTTGTGGCAGACGACCTGCCTTCTTTTGTTCATACCTGGTATTTAAGAAACTGTGAAGTCCAACCAAATGAAAAAGAGAGCCTACTGTGAATATCTTGCATTTAATTTTTGGCAGTTTTAATGTATTCTACATTCTTGTAGTCTGCCAATAACAGTAAAGGATATTGTGCCCCGTCAAGCCAGTGCCTTCACTCTTGGAGAGCCAATTTCATAGCCAAGAATTTGTGATTCCCTACATCATAATGTCTTTTGGCTGGGCTAAATTATAATAGAAAGCAGAGAGAAAAAATCACAGCCAGGTTACCATGATGCTGGGACAGAACAGCTCCCATACCCATTTGTGATGTGTCTACCTCTGGCACAAATGGCTTGTCTGGATCAGGCTGAGCAAAAAATGTTATCTGTTAAAAGCAAAACAAACAGCCTCAGTTAGCTACAGTACTTTCTGTGATCATTTCAGCAAGGTCGTAAAGGGAGCAGCAACAGTACTAAATCGTCAAATAAGATAATGGTAAAAGTCGGCAAACCTCCCCAAAAAAATTTAGTTTGTCTTGGGTTCAGGCCACTCCCTTATGGTTTGGACCCTACTAGGCTCCATTTATACTCTTTCTGGAATAATGGTATAAGCCAGGAAGGAAATGATGGATGCATGGAAATGGCACCTCTCTGCTTTCACATGTAAATGGTGCTCATGTAAAAACTGCAATAGACCTCAAACATAGTCAACATGCTGGTTGAGAGAGTGGAAGTAAATTAAGACATGATGTAGACTACAACATAGTGGATACAAATGTCATGAAACATGTCATTGATGAATGTGTGGAATACTGCTGGGCTATTCTGCATACCATGACAAAGTACTCATAATGGCCCTTGCTGGGCTGGAATGCCTTCGTCCTCTCATCACCTTCCTTATAATGCAGATAAGATCATTTATGTTTTGCAGGACAAGTTTGGTGAAAATGTGAGCCGTACGCAATTGTTCTAAAGCAGCAGGCACTATTGGTAGATGATAGCTGATTTTCTTTCTTATGGGATTTTATACTCAGTCATCTATTTATGGACTTAGCCACCCATCCTTCTTGGCAAAAAAGAAAAAGCTGGAAACCACTGGTGATGCTGACAGGCAAATTATCCCATCTGAGCGCTTCTTGAATGTATGTCACCATGACTTCCTCCTTGGTCTGTGAAAGAGGATATAACCTGCCCTGGGTAACTGAGCATCTTTAAACAGGTCAATAGCATAATCAGAAGGACAGTGTGGAGGGAGTGAAAAAGGCTTGGGTTTACTGAAAACATTAGAAAAGTAGCGATATTCAGTAGGCACTTGGTCGACTGAGTCAGGAAGCAGACCTTCTATAGTAGACAAACTGCAGCAAACAGATAGTGGGAAAAACAAGATGGACTGCATGTGGTGACTTAACCTTCGATTCAATTGATTGTGGGGTTGTGCTGCTGTAGCTAAGGGTGTCGTAAAATTAAAAAAGAAACTGATATATTTACAGTGGAGGGCTCCTAAGAATACTTGGGCTGGTGATCTGAATGCAATAGTCTCCTGTCAATACAGGGGACTTATAATGCGGCTGAAATGGGTTTTACTTTTGGAAGTCTGGAGCAAGACCATGGCTGTGTGCAGTCAGGATCATTGGTTCATTCCATTGGTTCATTGCAGCTAGAGTATGGATCTCTAGGGCATAGTGCGAAGCTCAGCAAGTGCCCTAGCAGAGATCCATGAGATGCCTTCCTACGTCTCAGCCAGCTTGCAAATGATCAAAAATGTCTTTGATGTTGTTTTAGAAACACAAAAGGGACTGCAACAGCAGGCTCTTCACCAAAGTACTCCAGTCCAGAGTGCTCCCAGACAGGAAGGACATGACGAACTTCATTCTCTTTTCTTTGTAAGGGAACTGATGTGAGTTCTTAACTAAATAGAAGGTGCACTGCATCAAAAATACCGAAAATCCCAACACTTTCTGGGTTTCCTTCAGGGAGTAGGAGAGGGACCACATAAAGCATAGCTGGGGTTGGTACAGAAAACGGTGATGGTTTAAGTGGTGTGGCAGTAGCAAGCACAGCCTATGACCGACTGAGAGCCGCTGTAAGCTGAGCAATCATTTGCTCCTGTGTTTTGAGTCTCTTGGAGAGCTGTGCTGGATCCATTCTGCTTAGGATGAGGTATTCTGTAATAACAAAAGACTCAAACAACACTGAGTTGGATAAATTGGCAACGTAGTTATTTAATTGGCAAAAGTTTCCAATTTACAACCCAAAACATACTGTCCAAGAGGTGTGCAGGAGTTCATAGAATGTGTTTGTGACAGAACCTACACACGGAAAAACACTAGGAATGAGGAGACCGGAGCAACAGAGGTGCACTGGAGAAGGCTGACAAAATGAAGGCAGGAGAGAGTACTCGGTAAGTGGCATATAGCAAATAACAATACTTTACGAAGAGTGAAATGGAGCGAGGATATTAAAATAGGTTGACTAACAAGCCTTAATAAGGTGCAGGTGAAGACAATTTGAAGGAGTGAGAGGTGCTTTGCTAGAGCCGTGACACCGACTGCCTTCCATGGCTATGGGCAAAGAAGGACACATGTTTCTTGGATTCACTCACCACCCTTGTTTTGTTTAATGGCTAGGTGTGGCGTATGTATGCTAAACATTATGTTAAAGGATTAACAATACCGTGTGAATGTAATTTATACCTGCTGTCTCCAGAGATAAACATTACTAAAACATTGTTAGCATGATAGATTTATAGCGTTAAATGAGAGAGTGTGGCAAGTTATGTAATGGCCAGTAAAGAGGCCCAAGGCAAGCCAAACAAATCTACAGATGAAGCCTCTTCAATACAGGACAAAAGGTCTTTGGGATAGTAAAATACACCCAGTCCTTTTAACTTTGCTAGTATATATGACCTGCTGTGTTCAGTGTTATACTGCTTGTGACTGTATGCATCATAGTTTCAAGGTAGGTGTTCAGTGTTGTTCTGCTTTCAGCTATATGTGTCATGGTATCATGGCTGGTGTTCAGTATTCAGATGTTCAATGTTGTACTACTTTTGACCATATGTGTCATGGTATCATAGCTAATGTTCAGGTATTCACTGTTAAACTGCTTTCAGCTTTGTGTTATGATTGCTGTTTACGGACTTTAAGTGCATTAAACAACACAAAGGGGTAAATGGACTGGAATGAATGTAACACTCGCACAGTCACTGCTGTCCCTGCCTAATATAGCCCTGACTACATGGAGAAATACGGTATTCCTGGACAAACATCTACCTCAGGGAAATAGCTCTTCAAATCTAGATTTTCAATAATGTAAGACAATAAAGCTTTAGCTTGTAACCTTTTGCAATATGGTACACGTATAAAAAGCTTAGCAGCTAATAAAAGGAAAGAGGCATATTTGAACATGGAGGTCTCCAAAGGGACTCTTTCTGAGGATGGCAGTGGACAAGAGTGCTGTTGTGTGATGACCTGGATATAATTGTGCTGTCTCTTCATTTCCTTAGAGCTTGCATGACACTGCTTCACCTGTTCAATTTCCCATTTTGTTATTTTATGTTACTGACAATTTTGCCCTCCGATGCAGATGTGTTCAACAACAAATGCAATTGATTTTATTCTTAAGTTAAGCCAATGTCAGGAAGTATGCATTGTGTAAATGGTGTCAAAACAATATATTTATGAAAAATGAATAATAAATATGTTAGCAAATTGAAACACTAAATATTTTTAGAGATGACAACAAATACAATTAGTACAAATGTTAACAGAAAATTAGCTGCATATTTTCTTATTAGAATGTTAAGTGTACTGGAGTAGAAGTAAAAATTTGCTGTTTGAGGTTAAGAACTGACACTACTATAATGAACACTGTTCAGCATTTCTGTAGTTCAGAACTGGTAGTACTGTAAACAGTTCACTCCATCGACTGGATTTAAGCATACAGATTACCACTGGCATAGTGACGTTATATAGGAATTGCCATGTTGTGTATCGTATGTAGAATGTGCAGTGCTGTATAAGGAATGTGCTTTTTATGTAAAAGGAATACATTATGCCATCTTTTGATGCTAAGAACACTTTCTCACAAGTTTGTTTTTCCTCCCCCAGCCGCAGTGGAACTTCAGAAAGTAGGACAAGTGTTCTCCTGGGACTTTCATTAATCGTAATCAGTTTAGCAGCCTGGGTATGTGCTAGCCAGCTAACAAAGGCCTGTATTACACAAGCTGTACAAAACACACCAAGGGCAGAGTGAGAAGAGGAAAACTACAGCAAATCTGAAGCCAGAGAATGACAAAAAGTCAACTGAGCATGCTTGTTTTTACAGTTTCATCAGTTTTGACGAGTTTATCTGTGTCATCAGTGGAAAGTATCACGACCAATTAATGTGCAAAATGGCTGGATGAGGCTCACCTGCACAGCTGTATTTGTTTCTGTTTTGTCTGTTTTCTCCTGCTTTGCAGTCAATCAGTAATTAGCCAGGGAAGGCACGAGAGTTTAGAATGAACAATGCAGTCTCAGCAGTGTGTTCCCTCTGTCTTCACAGAGCGCTAGCCTTCCGGCACTGCGGATCGTCGATCTTCCCGGACTGATGTTGGAAATTCATTTCAGCTCTGTTCAGGCTTGATCCTTCCAGGGGATTCATCTTCACAGCTCCAGCTCTGGCTCGTGCTGGATGCTTCTGTCCCAAACCGGCGCCGCCCTGGCAGCGCCTTCTGTTTTGAAGTACTGTTCTACTTATCATCACCACACAGATCTGAGCTGTGTCACTCTCTGAAATGTCACTGCTCTGGTTCTTTGTGGCTTTCATGGCAGAACCATGGCTGAGTGTTTGCTGCTAACTCAGATGGTAGAATTTGTGGATAACATTCTCCAGCGCCTGAGCAGTGATTTACAATGTATTTTTGTATTTTCTTGCTACCAAAAATATGGCCTACGCTGTTATTGTCACAGTCTAATATGGGACTTGTATGGAACTATAACTTGCCACAACCCTAAAGATAGCTGGTGAAACTGCTGCTTCCAAATAATATTAGCATTTGATTAAAAACTTTAATTAATTACGACTATATCTTAGTTTTGTCTACGTTTAGGCTATACACAACAAACCGTTCTTTTGCTTTTTGCGCTGATGTGATTTCATACTTTCACTTTGAAATTTCTTTACAGTAAAAATGGAGGCTAAGGCATGCTGAAGCTCATGAAAGGCAGGATAGGGCAGGGTACACCTTGGGTGGGACTCCCTGTAGCCTAACACACACACACACACACACACACACACACACGTTACATAAACTGAGAAGTCCACACAAACACATCTGAAGACCGTATTCAAACAAAAACCTTATGGATGTTAAACGCCAAGCCACCATACGTCCATAAAAGATACTATAATTTAGTACTCAGACTTGTAGATATGATTACTGCAGCGTTAATATTTTCAGTGACACTATACCTATGATTACTGCAGTATTACTACTTTGTGTGTTGGTCCAATCCCATGCTGAGGGTATAAAATTAACAAAAGGCAAAAAAAAAAAAAAAAAAACTACTCTGCCTCATTTTTTTAATAAATTATTTTAATAAATATAATAGCATCTTTTTCTAGGACAATTTAAGTAATCATGCTAAATGTTTACGGTAGGCTTCAACATATCATCTGGAGATATTAAAGTTACATAACAAAGCTGGCAGTGTTAAGCCAGTTTTGCTGTGTGTGTAAACATTCAGAAATTGACAGCGAGGCGGAAGATATGGTCAAAGTTTATATATCAATTTTTAACTTTTAATGGCAGTAGAGAAATGTCATGAACAGAGGTGTCTGAAGCGCGTCCTCTATTTAGTATGACAAAAGTACGTTTTAATTTGTGTAATGTACAGTATTGCGGATTGTTGGCCAGTAGTCTACCGTTGTTTCTATCGGTTGCATACATTAAACACAGCACAATGAAAAACTCTAACATGTACGACACGATCGTAAATATAGCTACTTTTAATTAACATTCCAGACAACTTCTGAAACTTTTGGAAAGCATCATAATAGACGAACACATTCATCGTGACTTACTGCCAGTACCTGCAACTTCCTCCAGTAATCAACATTTTAATATGCCACACTCACCTTTCCCTGCGAAATCGTCATTAAGATTGAGAGACACTACATGTTTCTACGCGAGCATTTCTCGTCTTCTATAGATGTGCCAATAATTACTGACAACGACGACGTTGAGTGTGAACCAGTTTTATACGTTAATTTGCCTCAATGTATGACCTAAAAATGTGCTATAATTGCCTGTACATACACAGTCCTATTGTGCGAATTTATAATAATTTCGTTGTCGGAGTCTGCTTACTAGCAATTACTTTAATTCACATTTAAGATTTCAAGTGTTACATTGTTAATATCAAGTTAAAACCTTACATTAATATAGTTCAGAATGTCCAAGTTTGATTAATTTTATTTGACATATTAGTTGTTTGACCAAATACAAACACTGTGGACAACGTTGATTTAATCGATTCCAATATGATCTTAGTTATTGAAGTTTAGAAGGTAACTTTCACTGTAAAGTTTAAGTTGTCAAATAAAGCCTTTACAGTTACGAAATTCGTCTGATTTAATTTTCTTGTAAGATTTAGAGTTATTGAGCATACGTTTTCACTGAGAGATATTACGAATGTTAAATGCGTTCAGTACGAAATTGTTGGTATTAGTTATCTTATTATAAATGCAGCTATGGGTCAGTAAACGACATTAACGTGAACGTGATGGCTATTACTCAGTACTGATATCTGCAAACGTAGTTAACAAGACGGTTTGGATGCTAAATTAGCCTAGATTGTAAAATTTATGTTTAAGACAATAACGTTCCGCTGTAACCAAAGGTCCAGTTAATTCCTCTAGTTGGGGCGCTGTCACCTCTAATTACTATATACCACCCCATTAACACCTGCAATATACATGTACGATACGTCTCATTCAGTCCGTATGCGCAACATTAAACTTGTGCCTTTGAGGGAAACGTCCAGTTAAACGGGTCTTTTGTTAAACTAATTTGCATAGTTCACTTATGCAACAAGTGAATATTACATTGTATTGGTAAACGTTATGAATTACTAAGCATAAAGATAACCACGACTTCTCTTTGCTCGTATTCTCACTCCCCGTTGCCAGTTCGTTCGTGTTCGGTGTTTTTTATCTTTTGTTTGCGTGTCTTTGTAGGGTATGTCGCCTCCACCTATCATATGAGAACTCAAGCTGCAAATCTCGTTAATTCTGATTTTTGTACTGCACTGAAAATATCAAATTAAGGCGAAGACTGGACATACGTCTATTCATTATTTTGAAATATATACACTTGAATTACATACGTTAAATTACCTAATAGACATACAATCTTCCATTGAAAATATTCAGTTTTTTCCACCTTCTGGATTACAGCTATTATACACATATTACACCTGGAACACTGTAAAATTGGTTAATTAGTTTTACATTTTTATTAAAATGTTCTTCTTTTAACAAATTTTGATTAAATGTGTTCTTATAATTTAAAACAATGTTCTTACAATTAAAAACAATGATTAAAATCAAGTTGACGCAAATAGCGTAGCTATAAATGTATACGGTATTAAGACATACCTACGCGGAAATGGTGTACTAGAACCAAAAAAGGCACACGAATAACAATATGTATTTTTATCAATTTAAATAAGTACACTTTCATTGTCCTTCATGGTAAGGAGCTGTTAATACCATACTGAGAAAAGTCTGACAAACGAACCCAGTACTTATTACTTACTAACAGTTAATTTGTCATTTGGGTTTGCCAAATTCGGATTTACGCGGAACAGCCATGGATACACCAACGATTTGAACTTGCCTCCATCAAAAATATTTAACACAGCTGCCGTTTAACATGGTCAACTGTACGGTTAACAAGATTAATCCTTCACATACATAAACTAAACATTTAAAACTTAATGGTAGACATGTATATTATTTCTAAAGTAGGACTTCATTTCGATATATTCGAATCGAAACATAACTTTCATACCTGAGCGATTTGTAGTTTCACGCATATAAGCATTACAGAGCTGACATTTGTAATAGCACCACAGGACAAATCACACAGCGTGTTCCCAGCGGTACTCACATTTCAAAATTAATTTAAACGAAGCATGATAGTTGACACCAATTACAATGTCTAAAACGGTATGTTTTAGACATTGTAATTCATATGTAACGATATTTACGAACAGGCTCTTTAATATTCTTAATCTTGTCTGCCATATAGAGAAATTGTATTTGCCATATAGAGGAATTGTATGTAACGCCAGTCTTATAAAGAAACTATATTTAATGTTTTAAATGTGATGCAGGTTTGACTTTGAATTTATTTATTGCTGAATGTCCCATTAAATGTTTTTTAATGTATTACAATATCTGAAATTGTATATAAAACATTTAACTTACGTTTATAAAAATTAATATGTCGAAAGATCTCAGCCTTAATTATATTCCGTTGTCTGTGTCCATTGTCATATTTAGCAGTAGAAAAAACAAATATCTGAATACTTTTAATACATCTAAGTGCTCATTCAATTATTAATGTTCTACAACATGTATTTTTCCAAATGCATTTAATTTCGGTCATAGATATTGTACCATCTACAATTACAAGGTAGAAATTTACACAACTGACCCAGTTATTAGACTGCATGAATATTAAACGTAAAATTAGAAATTCAAGGCAAAATACACCCAAGGTATACGACATTCTTGAACCCATAAACATTTTACATGTTGCTGTCAAAAGGCGGCGCTATTGACCTTATTAAAAATAGTATAAAATTTAAAGCGTTCTTCTAAGATCCTTTGACCACCACTCAGTTTACCGTTGTTCTGTTATGTCCGGATGTGGGCCGTCGTGTGCACACGTTCAGTTTTATTTCTTACACGTAATTAGAGCAATTACATATTCTTAAGACTTACTGGTGGAATACACTTTATTTACAGGTTTATTGATTGGCGCTGACACGCTATGCATAAAAAAACTACGTGTCTTATTTGTTTTTATGCATTCTACAACATTGTTCATTAGAGCGTATGCATTAACGAAGCATCGGAATGTTAACAATGTTTTAAATATATCACTTGCACTTGTGCATGTGTGTGTTTACATCATGTAAGTTCAGAACATTGTATGCACGAATTTTGCTACATTTAACATCCACACAGCCCTCCTACTGTCAGGTCTAGAGCTGATCGATCGGCCTAAATAATTAAGCAAAACATACAAACGCAGTTGTACGCAGACGAGCGGCCTTTTGGGGAACACCCTTAAGAATAGCGCGCAAAATGCGTAGTCGTTGATTTCATATTTTTATTGTTTAATTTCATGCTTTTATGTTGAACAATAAACAAAACAAAAACAAACAAACAAACCAAAGTTTTTAAAGAATAGACCAAATTTACACTGGATATCATCAAGTGCGGTTTCACAAGAAAAATAAATATACGACATATTCAATCAAAACTAAAGCGACAGAGTATTGCCATTTCAGCGGGCTTTATAATTCAATAGTAAATGTTTTTTTCGGTGTCTTTTACTGCTATATTTAACTTTCATTCTACTAATTCTACAAAGTTTAAACTCTGAACCTATACTAAGCAGTGTGGAAGAAAACAAAAATTATTCATTCAAGTCTTGCACAAAATTAGTCGATTTCGTAAACTTTTGATATGTTGTGTAAATGCTTTTGTAGTTATTTAGTATAGTCTTCTACTAGAAAATTGTAACGTTACAATAGTTCTGTAAAATATTGTCTAACACCATTAAAATTAGCGTACATGGAAAGTATTACATTCTGTTTTGTTTACTGTATATTGTTTAAATTTAATACTTTCTAAAGTACTACAAACCCTTTCAACTTAAAATTGAAATTGTTCATTTTATAAAATTACGGTTTTTGTATTGTGTTTATTAGAATTTAATATGGTGACAATATCCAGATGATGAAATTTTACTTTACCAGAGGTGGAATTTCCAGCCTCTGCTGGACAAAGAAATAAATAAACTAAAATTATTATAATGCTGTCATCCAAATTTCAGTTCGCCATCGCCTGCATTGTGATTTCCCAACAATTCATACTAGTCACCATAATAAATGTGTTTCGTATGATGTACATTTCGAGTAGAGTAACACTGAGTTTAACGATCAAGGTTGTAGCGATGAAAATCCATTTAAACGGTGTTTACGCTTTGCCCTCTGCTTCGGTATGATTCGGAAACCGGCCGGCAATAGCCATCTGACTTACACTGGCTTGACATCTGGGAAACCCGCCGATGTGTGGCACGCGAGTCGGTTGATGTCGCTATTTAAATGCAAATTTGCGCGTATCATGGATGCCTCGCCCCGTAAATTCACACAAAAGGAACACTTCACACACTGTAAGGAGGAGGGTGGTTTCTTCTGGAGGTTTTGGCAACGCCGTGCAAATGTTATTCAAACCCACACACCTTCCGCATGACTAACTTTTCTTTTGTTCACTACTAGCCCTTCTCATCACCAACGGAGCAGCCCGCGTTGTCACAATGAGCGGCGCGAAACGCTGCACGTTGATTGTAGCCTGATTATGCTTACACGTCATGACTTTTGTATGTTTTCTTATTTTGTTTTTAGTTTATGAAATACGAGTATGTTATGTTGAAAATCAGTGGTAACGGTATTGTAGGTTTAATGTAATTATAGTACTCCTAAAGACACGAGAACATGAAATATCCTACCTGGCATGGATTAATTAATTTTTATAATATTATTTTATCTTTAAATAATTTCCTTAATGATTTATAATCATTTTGTACATGCACTGAGGTTAGGGACAGACAACATTGACCTGAAGACATAAAAAAACCAAAATAAAAAGTAAAAAAGTAAAGTAAAAAATATATAGTCCACGAGGCATGGATGTATGTTGAAATATAAAGATAAATGCTGGTTTATAAATCAGAACGTATTATCCACGCTTTTGATCGTGGACCAGATGATCTGAGAAAATGAGTGAAATAGATTCAGGATCAGCGCCCGTTGTGAAGAACAGCTGACTACCCGTTTCTGGCCAGATGGTTTCCGAACACGGATTTGCATTCATTTTCGCCAAATATCTTCCAAAATACTGAGACAGCTGCGTTTGTTGTCAAATAAGGTTTAAAACTCCTTTTAGGACTGGATTGTTAGCTACGTGATGTGCTTTGTAGAATTGTATCCTTTGCAGGTAACACTGTCAATTTTAAAGAGATGCTATTCAGAATCCCTAATATGGTAATCAGATTGTATCGGTTTAGCGCGTGTCATTTGTATTAAAGAAACGCACTTTAAACTAGAAGGGAAATTAATGTAACTCAAATTTAAATTGATACTAGCATCAACAGTTCCATGTTCATTCTCTGTTCATTTTGGTCATATCTTTATAATAACGGTAAGAGTAATTTGTAATACTTAGGTAAAAATTGTTAATATCCTAGACCACTATGTCCCATAAATCTATTATTAATATTGCTACTAAGTTTATTTGTTAATTTAATTTTGTTTAAATGTTATACTACAATATAAGTTCAAATTAATTCACAAAATTAAAATATTGTAAATTAATGTAATGAATTTTGCACTTTACAGAAAAACAATTCTAAAAATCAACAAAAACGACATTTTATTATACTTACGAATTTAATTTGACGACCAGGAATTTTGAGACGAGGCAAAAGCAACAGCTTTGATAATTCATTTAATCTTTGGCAACAGCTATTAACCCGCAACACTAGCGAAATAAATTGCGCGCGACCACATTACTCTTCCTGTCTGTGTCCCTGTTCACCGTTTCTCGAACGAATAGAGCTGTGGTCCGTGCGGTAGAGGTGGGAATGTCAATAATAAAATAAATAATACGTCAATACGATCATTATAATTATAATAACAATTATTAGCTGCAACAGCATGCAGCAATGTTGTTGATTTTAAAAATGTCTTGTTTTTAATAATAATAATAATAATAACAATAATAATAATAATAATAAGAAGAAGAATTAGAAGAAGAGGAGGAAGAAGAAGAAAATCCCACTTATTGTCAAAACCGCAGGCGTCCAGACATGTCCTCTCGGCTAACGTAAAATTGTCACAAATAAATAAAAACAGGTTAAAATATTCGAAACAAAGAAACTTAAGTATATTGCGCAGATTGAGACATCAGCAAAAGACAATTTCTTAAACTAAATTATTGTTACTATCCAAATAATGTTTGAAAGCCTATTTACGTAATTATATAATTAGTATTAATTGGAACAAAACGGATGGTAGCATTCAAATAAACTTTGCAAATTAAATCGGAAGCTCTTTTAACTGCAAGTGATTCGTCTTCTGTATGATTGTGTAGTACAAACTTTGTAAGTGAACACATATTCGTCTATGAAAAACACAATCAGTGTGCAGTAAGCAATAAACTACTGCAAATGTTGCTAATGGTAATAGACGTATTTTGCGCGGTCTTGTAAACTTCGGCAGTGAGGCATTTGTATTGATTGATTCTTCGCCTTTCCTTATGGATTTTGTGTTGAAGAATAACTTCATTGGAAGTTCATTTGAAGAAAAGTCAACTCACCACATCATTAGAGAAAGCGGAGATAGTGGTCTCCGGCCGCTGTCATTGGTCTGCGCTCGCAATGCCGAGCCCCGCGTGCAGTCAGGAATTGTCAGCGCTCCATATATGGTAAAAGCTACGCCCCATGAGCGTCATATTCTGACAGCGTCGCTCCCGTGGGTGTAGAGTTTTGGCTCCGGGGAAAGGTTCCGTTCCTAGGGAATAGGGGGCTGAGTTTTGTACGCCTCCATCCATTCTACAAGAGGCTTAAGGCCCCTCAGCAACCTCTCCTGTGTCCGGGAACACTTCCATGGCCATAATTTTTTCGTTTGTTTGTCTTGTGGAAAAGAAGAGCCTTGCCAGAAGTGGTCGTCTCAGCGAGTCCTAAAGGTTTTGATGCTGTTGTCGAAGGATGACACCACATTAAGAACATCTACCAAACCGCAAGCAGTATGTGTATTTTAAAATTTAAATAAAGTGACAAGAAGCAACAGAAAAAGACCACAACGCAACTTGAAGTACTGCCGGAGCAGAAGGAAAGCATTCTAGCGAACACTTGAACTAATTTGTACTTGAGTACAAATTGTTTATGTCGTGCCAATACAGGACAAATTGAAAAAGGAAGCAAGCCTTGATGATCCAGTACTCCCGGTGCTGATCACTCAGAACAAAGTCCAGTCTCTTACAATTCCACTCATCAAGGAGAAACACACTGACATTTCCTCAGCCCCGAGCCCTTCCGTGGGAGCTGGTTTTGCACATAAACTGTTTTAATGTTTGGGATCCAGGATACCATACCGAGAGGGGCGACGACGATGAAAGAGGAACCGCTGGGCGGTGGGATGAATCCAGTCCGATCGTGGATGCACGCAGCTGGGGTAGTGGATGCTAATACAGCCGCCCAAAGGTATGCATGCCAAATCATCTGATTTTTTATGCATTTCTCATATCGACCCCAAATCTCCCCAATACTCCGTATCAATTACAATCCCCCCATGTCCCTCTTCAGATTTTTTTCTGTGCCATTGCATCATGTTACTGTTATAGTGACAAATCAAGAATCTCTTGTCTCCCAAACGTGCTTCTTCTTCGTCTCCAATGTTTTCATCATCTCCTTTTATCTCGGGTGCTTCTGGTACTTGACCGACTTAGTCTCCTGTTCTCTCCCCGCAGCGGAGTGGGTCTGGCTCGGGCGCACTACGAAAAACAGCCGCCTTCGAATCTCAGAAAATCAAATTTTTTCCACTTTGTCCTGGCTCTGTATGACAGACAGGGGCAGCCAGTGGAGATCGAAAGGACTGCCTTTGTGGACTTTGTGGAAAAGGAGAAAGTAAGGAGCTCTTTCGGAGTAGCATCCAGAACAGAAGCAACCACCAAAATAAGGGCGTTTGTACGGCATGGAGCCACGTGCAGCTCTAATTTCTGATTATTCTTGCCGAGGGAAATAATATATTCTTAAATGTCCATACTTAAAAAAGAAATTCTCTTCAAGGATTGAAAAAAATGTTTTAAAAAGACCTTAAAATGACAAATTAAGTATATTGCTATGATCTGTAATGTGCACATTTCTTGACGTTGTTAAAATATAATGTAAGTACACTCTTCTTGATTGTTTACAGGAACCAAACGGTGAAAAAACTAACAATGGGATTCATTACAAGCTACAGTTATTGTACAGTAATGGTAAGTGAAGTTAACAGTTAGACTTTATGGTGCCCAATATGTGATGGTTTGTCAAACATTACCATAAATTATATCGGCTGTATTTTAGGATAAACAAAAATATCAGTAATGAAAGAGAGTAGACTTTTATTATATCAGAAACAATCGAACTGTTTCTTACACTGCATTTCACATAGCATTAAAAATATTTAGTTCATAAGATCGTAATTTTCACTTTGTAAAAATCATATTTCATTAATAATAATTATATTCATAATTCATTTCTTTGTTATACAGTTATTCTGTTAAAAAAATATGGTGTGATGTAGGCTAGTTATGATAACTTGCTTTAATAACCTTTTAACACTTAAGATGAGTTATTTAATTCAAGCACTTTTCTACAGGCGTCAGAACAGAACAAGACCTTTATGTACGGCTAATTGATTCAATGACAAAACAGGTAAGCCAATTTAGTGTGATCTGTTTTTTTCTGTCATGTTTCACAGTTTGAACATTTCATTGTTTTTTCTAAAGCTGTTAAAAATACTAAACTAAAATTAACCTCAAACACTAATTTTAATTTAGAAAACGTAATACGGACAAAAATATTTTTTGGTATTGCATATGCGCAGAAATTGATTTTAAAAACAACTAAAGGTATATTGACATCATTTATTGTTTACTGAAAGTGCAATATCTTCGCATTAACAATAACAAAACTGCAAACGCACATAACCACATCTCTAAAATTAATACCTTCTTTTCCGATTGTAGCCTTCTTTAAACACTTTAGGATTTCCAATAGTTATGTAAAATTACAAGATAATCGAGACATGGATTTTTAATGTCACATAAAATAATTGTTAAATTACATTTTCATTGGGAAGATTGACTCTGAGATTATCATGCATAATCGAAAAAATATAACGTCGACTGGCGGAACATTGATCCGGATGTGTTCATTTAGAGAACAGAACTGCGCGACTTTTTCCTCTGGAAATATCAACAGTGTAGGCCAGTCATTTACAACATAAAAGGAATGATTAATGTTGCAACGCACTGTTACAACATTAAACACCATTCATGTAAGTTATAACAGTTACTGATACAAGGCTTTATATAAAGCGCTTAACAGCCGTTAACCCTTTCATAGAACAGGTCAGTTACTTGAATCACGTGTCAGATTAACTGTTCCACTGTCTAAAGGAAAGGCAAATTGGATTCTCTGAAAGAACCATTGCCATAACTAAGACGTAACTTTAAAAATTGTCGCTTCTTTATTTTAGATTCAAGTATTTTTAGTATTTTTTACCGTTTGATTTGCTTTATGTTTGCACATAAAGCAAATCAAACGGTATCCTTGGCGTTGAGTGTTGAACTTAACTGTGAGGTAAAGCAATGCACATAGACGTGGACAGTCGGAGAATGAGTGAAAAGAGATGAAGGCGAACGTACCTACTGTTGTACGCCATCTGTTCCAGTCAATGCTCAAAAATTACTCAACCGTACAGGCACCGCTTTTGTCCAAGGAAAAATCAGTGTTAGCAGCTCAGAATAAACAACAGATTGGCCATTAACACTTTCCCCAAAATATCTGATGATTAAAGCCATACTGCGATTGACAATTATTGAGTACATTTGAACTTTGGCTCAGCATCAAGTGAAAATTTGAGTTTTGCTTTTAAAATCGCGCACAAATATTTAATTGGTGACGGTTATGTGAAATTCAGGTCATATAGTATAACGCAATATTCACTGAGATAAAAAATATGTCTCATACAGTATGTACTGAGTATGACATCACGAATACGCTACAGTAATACACCGTTCGTGATAAAGTTTAACATTACATGGCTTTATTTTGTATAATTAATACTGCACAATAACTTAATTCAGCCTGTTGAAACTCGGTATTTCCATAAAATAGGTCTGCAAACTAAATGTACAAGTCCGTCCTGCATAACTTATTAAACAACACTAATACATTAAATAACCGTTCCGTATAACTGTTGCCAAACTGTTAAACGTGTTTTTTTGTTATCTGAAGATTTTTTTAAATCTTGGTTAATGTTCAGGCCATTGTCTATGAGGGTCAAGACAAAAATCCGGAAATGTGCCGCGTGCTGTTGACACACGAAATTATGTGCAGGTAAGAGAATATTCTTTTTCCTTTTTGAATACGTGTAAATCACGGTTATTTATGCATGATATGTAAAACGACATATCTAATCTAACACATATGTCTAAAACGAGAATGTTACAATCCTTTATCTCATTTTCTGTTTTATTCATTTAAGGGGTAATATTTTTGGTAAGACATGTTGTTAAGGTCATAACAAAATATTGCTCGCGCTGCTTACATATACTGTAAAGAGAATGAAAAAACGGATCACACTGGGCACTTGACATCCACACTTCAGCATTCAATTTTACAACTCCGTCATGCGCGCTTCTTCATTGTACAAAGACCGAAGATGTCTTTCTTTTACTGGGTTTAATTTCATTCAGTTCCAACTGTTATGTAACGATGACAGCAAACCCAGTGTCTCCTTTCATTATTTTCCTGGTATTATAATGATAGTGTCAGATGAATTCACCAAACACATGGAGTGCTGGTTTCCACGTTTAATTTAACAGATTTGTAATGCGTGGGAACTCTAACGACGCAGCCCTTTGCTAGACTGGCATCCAGACATCAGGAGCAGTGTTAGATACTGTTGCCTTCACGCGGTGTAGCCACTGTAGAAATAGTAATTTTCAATATATCCTGGGTAGTAAGTAGAGATAACGGGATTGACATTATTATATTTTTTTAAAGTATGCTCTGAAATTAATATGGAATGTGCACTGATGTGGTTTAGGCTCTAAGTGGACGACAGTCGACAATTTAATAACGCTGTCATCTTAAAAAAATATTTTCCAAAAGTACAGTTCCTGTCATGGTGCTAATTTAACTAACTTAACCATTATACAATTGCGCGCTTTGAAATGTTACCAGGTTATCGTACCATTTTCTTTTTACTTTAATCAAAGTTAAAACGGCAACGGTAGATAAACAGTAAGAGCAGGTTTGGCTGCACTTTTACGAACGCCTGTCTTTTCAGCGGTAATTAATAACTGATCCACCGAAATCTTGGTTCAAGGTGGTATCTTGCATCCCTTCCAGAAATAACAGCTTGACAATTAGAGGTAAACAAAGGCTGAAGCTGTGAACAGTTATTCCCCAGCCTCCGGGTGAGGGCTTCTTTCGGTTCACGGCTAAGACAAACAGCACAAGATGTTGTTTTCCATTTTTTAGCACCAGTGCCACGTGTAGAAAAACACTCCCAAGCACGGGACAGAGAAGACAAACAACAATTAAATCTTTAAAGAAATACGGAAAGAATATCCAAAGCCGCACTGTCAAACGCAAACAGCGTACGGTGAAGTTGCATGTATTTTTGTGACTGATTTTCGTCTGGACGTGTTTTTTCCACAGCCGGTGCTGTGACAAGAAAAGCTGTGGAAATAGGAACGAGACGCCTTCTGACCCGGTCATCATTGACAGGTAGACGAGTGTCTTTTTTGCTGGACATTTATGTGAGACTTGGTTGTGTTCTGTCTGTCCTCCTGTGGTAGGCTGCGTCCATTTTGCACCCCTCTTGCCAGATCACGCACAGGTGTGTCAACTTGGATACCTGTGCACTAGCACCGTGGGGAGCCAATAATTACTTGGAAGTCACTGAGGGAGGCAGTTTCATCTGTCTTTCCTCTTGCTGTGAGGAGGGCTTCACGCCTGGAGAGGATTTGGCTGTAATATGAAAAGGCTGTTCACAGAAGGATTCTTCCTAATTTGTGAAAAAGTGTCTTGTCTCTTGTCTGCCGTCACTGGTTTTTGAAGTTTTCGCTTGGGTTTTTTGAATGATAGTCTGTTTATGTCTCTTTTGGATTTTGGTGATATTTTTGAAGAATTGCTGTAATTAGCTCCTTTATATTAGCCATGCATTTAGTGTTCACAGTAATGTGTTAAGCTTATAATATTGCATATTAGTTTTCCTGGGACTCCTTATAATGAAGTAGTCTGAAGTGAGGACAGTTGTTTATGATTTTTTACTTTCACTGCAGCTGATCACATATTTTGAATTTGTGCTTATGGTCATTGTTCAAACGGCAGAGAATATGACTACATAAAGTCCAACAGTCAGCTCTTTTAAGTGTTTTCCCATCCCACAAAAAAGGGCTGCACTCCAAACATTGCCATTTTAGATGTGACAGAGGGCTCATGTTATCCAGTCTTTGCTGTGGTGCTTTTCCTGACAAGCCCTACAGTACAGTATGAAACGTAAGATGAGGAAGCAGCGCAGCAGGAGTGGAGGTCACGGTTGCTGTTTGACCAGCTAGAATGACTGTTTGCGGAGCAGAGAACGTGTGGCATCTCACAGAAGAACAGCTCTCTTATTAGTAACCACTCAGGGCTCTCCAGTTGGTACTGTCACTCTGACAGACATGGTAGTGGCTTGGTGCTTAGAAACCTTTGGAAAAAAAAACACCTTTTGCTCTCAGTTGCCATTTGGGAATTTTATTTGTTAGCCAACATGATGGTGATATGTACAAACAAATTTAAAAGTACGTAATTTGAATAATTATGCATCTGTAGTTTGTCTAATTTACCTGTAGATTGATATGAAGTTGATGTATGTAATTAAAATAATTTACAGTTTCAAAATCAACTTTAATTGCTTACATATAGTATTTTTTTGGGGGGAAAAAAAGTGAGTTTATTGTGTGCAAAGTATACGCCTAGATTTATGCATTCTGAAAGATACACTGCTGTATCAGGAAGCTGAAGTTTTTTGTTTTTTTTAATATCAGATTTTTATTACACCAAAATATCAGCGATGCAAACTGTATGCTTGATAGAACTAGATAAAATGTGAATGTACAAGTTTTGTAACAACTGTGATTTTATGTGTTATAATTTATACAGCAATTCATGCCAGGGTAGGTAATGCTCAAACACACATCTACAGTGTATGAATAGGAACTTTGCCAGTCATTTATGGGCTGTGTTGCTATAATGTATGTTTGTTCAGTAATTTTCTTATGCAGTAACATTCACTACTAAATTTAAGTAATGACTGATTAACCAAACTGATGAGTAACTAATAGTATAACCTTAATTTTTAAATTCACATCTAGTATTTTTTTTCCAACATTTAATTCATGTTCATTTTAAAGTCACAAGGACATGTGTAACTGCAAACATCTTAATTGTCATTCACGTCCTGCCGTGGAGAATTGTCTTTTAAAAAGTCCTTTCATATATCTGTCCGTCAGTTAATAAAACTTCAAAAAAATGACGCCATACTGATACTTAGCATCCTCTAAAGTGTTTTCCTTTGTATTGCTGCTGAATGGATTTAGAAGTTTTGGATTTCACAGTTCATTGTGGCCCTCTGTTTGGAGTGATACAAGTGACACAGGAAAAGTGTTAAAGAGGTAGGAGAAAAGGAAGTGAGTACTGGGATTTCTCTTTGTATTGCAGCTGAAAGAATGAGATGTCTCTTCTAAAACATACTGATCTGTTCCGTAATATCATAGGAGCATATGGTACTTGTTGTACCTGCCATTGTATGTATTCAGCTGCAAGTAGGTACTACAATTGTTTTGGACCAAGAAAATTTTTACAGTTATTTTTTTACATTTGTACAATGATGGACCCAGGACTTTTCAGCACTCAGATATTTAGTGCTATAATATTTGTATTTGTTAAAACTCCTTGTTTTGTGGGAAGACTCCCAGTAGGATACCGTGCTGTACATCTATTACTGTTTCCAGTCTTTACAGAGACTTCCTGTTCAGCTCCTGGTTCCCTGTGGTTATATAGTTTCCACATTCAGCTTCCTGTTCCTTGAAGTTATGGACATTTGGGTTGAGTGTCTCTTCAGAGATTGTGAATTCAGTTTCCTGTACCTTGTAGTTATGGAGATTTAGGGTCGAGTGTACTCCAGTTGCTGTGCACTGAAAAGACTGATTGTTGAGACAGACAAGAAGGGTACGATTACATTGCAATCAAAACATTATGCTGCGGACTGTTCCGCAGGTCTTGATGTGCAGACACGCTACTGACTGTTATCCATAGCACTCACAGCAGTGTCTTCCAGATGGTTAAGAGACACTATACATCTGGCTCACAGCTTTCACTTCAGTTACTGCTGTCTTGAAGAATTCGACATTTCCACTCTTATAATTCCAGATTCTTTTTTTTTTTTTTTACTTGAAGTTAAGCCAGACTTTTTTATCCCATTTTCCTTGGGAGTTTTAGGAGGGATAAACTTTGCTAGATTTAACAGCTGCTACAGAGTTTCAACTCTGAAGATGTTCCACCAGCTCCAAACTGACCTGAAATGTCAGGAGATTATCATATTTATTTTTGGAACACTGAGCACGGCCACCCTTATCTGCACCTGAGAATCCAGTTTTGTCTTCATTCAAAGTGTTAAGCCATGCGTGTAACCATATGTACTTTTGTCATACTTAGCATGCATATATAGTGTATATTATAAAGTATAATACAGTTTAAAGTAAAACTGATGCAACAAAGCTTCATAATTAGCACATTTTTTTACTAAGAGCACAGGGATTAGTTGCTGATCCAGTATGTTTGGACGAGCTAAATTGTTATTTTGTATAGATTTACACATCGAAGCAACTGGCTATAAATACATTTAAACCAGCAAGTGTTGTTTGGAATTTTTTAGACATGTAGTTTACATCAGGAGGCTAATAATGGGCGAGTGACTGATGACTGAGTGGGCTTTTCCTAGTCACTCAGAGTCTTTTTGCTACCTGCCACAAAAGTCAACATACACTGACCTTTGAAGGTATCTCACCTGATAAATAATTTATGTGACTGAGTTTCTTGTCACAGCTCCTGAACATTTTATGTATACAACTCATATAAATGGCATATCTCTACCTGTTAGAGGGCAGATGTAATACAATTTTCAGTATTGCTGATTTTGCTTAACAGTGGTCAGGCTTCCTGTTAGTTAGACTTCTGGATGCTTTTCTTTGATAAGTGCCAGATGTAGAACCGTGGGATCCTTCTGGACCGTCACATCTTCTCGTCAGTTTGCGTTATTGTCATTAGCAGAAAGAGTTGACATGGGGGTGCTGGTCCTGCTTCTCTGTTTGTTTCACAGACACACAGGAAACCTGCAGCATGTTCCCTTGTGAGTGTGGAAGGCCTTGATTAAATCCCACTCGCTGCCTGTGAGCTGAACAAATACCAGCTTCATAAGGTCAGCCCTTTTGTTAGAGACGTTATGTAAATTAGGCTCAGCAAAAAAGGACATTAAACAAAATTTAATTCATTGTCTCCTTCAATGTCATTTACATTTTGGCTAAGTCCTGGACTGTCAGTGAGGATTTCAGAAATCATTTTAATTACACATTTGGACAACCTGCGAAACGGGTGTGTTTGATAACTCTTTAGGTGACATTTTTCCTCTGTGCCTGACATGCGGTTTGTTGAGGCATATTTGATGATGGTGTTTGTACTTGTATCTTCCGTCTGTAATTCCTGGTTGTGATCACTGCCTGTATCTGTCATCTTTGACTCTCTCTGTATCGTCTACATATTGCTCATAGACCAAGCCTGTATCTCCTGCATGTACATGTAGTTTGTATCTCCAGCTTGTATCTCCTTGCTTGCATATTCTGCCGGTATCAGCCAGTGATTCCAGGGTCATGCAGTGAAGAGCTGTTATTTTCCTTGGTTGAGCTTGACCTTCTGCCTTGCTTTACAGGTAGTAGAACATCACACAAATTAAATTGAATTAAAGTCAGAAATATGTGGCCCCTTATCTCAAGGTTAGGGAACATCTTGAGAGACTTGTGCATAAAGCTGAGAAGAAACCAGAAAATGTCATAAACTTGGTGTCATGTCTGAAGATGAAATACAATCAGGAGTTGACTACAGGTTTGGAGTGAGAACTTGTGAATGCTTTGTGTGTACATTTCCATTTAATTTTTTTATGTTTAATTTCTCAAGCTGCTGTGTTATTTTAAAAATGTTTTAAAATGTTAATAGACCAACAATATATAAAACAGATATGGTCATTGAACTGTACTGAACAGGTCGGTAGTGAGCTAACCAGTGAGTGGGGAATTAGTTTAATGCATTCAGGTGTAAAAGACTGTTTACCCTGGTAATTTGAGGAAAAAAGCAGTGATCAGAAGAAGTTGTCCTTGCTTCAGCATGCTGTTGGTTACAGATGGAACAGAGACTCACGTGGGTTTTTTATTCAACCAGGGAGGAACTGTAGAGAGGCAGAACATGCTTGCACACACCCATGCGCTCATATGCCCTCATTCACAAAAACACATCATATACACACAAGGAACGCTGATAAAGCAGGTGAACGGGCATGTGATGTTGATGCACATTTTTCTAAAGCGATCAAAGTGTCCATGCTACAGCTCGGCGTTAGGTTCAGATTGAGAGCACAGCATTCAAAGGCTGTGTGGTCGGTGAAAGTCCAGCAAACTTGTGTTTATCAGCCTGTGACAAACAGACACAATTTTTACATTTATAAATGTTTCTGGAACTTGATCCTTCTGCCTCGGTGCCATGCTGACCGCTGAAGAGCTTCTCCGCTGCTTTTGCTCCTGTCTGTGTAGACGGCTTCATTGGCTTATTCGTCTCTGTACAAAAAAGATTTCCAGCATTAGTAGAGGGATTATAATTGCATAATGGGCAGTTAAGTGTGCCTATTCTTCCAAATAACGACCAGGCGCATTAAATTGGATTTGGTTTGATGCGGATTATGTGCATTGCTCTTGACCGATAAGTGTTGTGTGTGTCCTCTGTACAGCTTATGTGATCTTTGTAGTGTGGCTAGGAAACAGCTTATATCTGGCCCAGAAGGCTGTGAAGAAATTATCTGTAGTATGTTGAGCTGCCATCAGTGGCTTGTCTTTATAAAAGAGATTATGTTGCATGTTAAAAAAACAGTGGTAAATAATAATAAAGTGTAATAAAAACTTAAAGAATGAAAGTTGGAAAAATGTTTTGTACGGTTAACTGGTTCTCTCGTTATTATGTCTTGCGCGTCTTCCATGGCGCTACATTTGTTAAATCGTATTTTTGATGGGTTTAACTGATTTGTACTTGAGATTGCAAAGCAGCACCTGCCGTTTTCAGGGTTATATTTAGCGTTTAAACAATGGCACAGCGATAACAAGGTTTATGAGTTACAGCGAACTGACACCCGTGCCATTTGTTTCGCATTAGAAAGGGCTTGTAAATGAAAATAAAATGCCGTTCACTCACTGCTCCTTTCCCCTGGAATCAGCCCTGTTACACTCCATTTACTTTCATTTCTGGTATGATGCCACATACGGAAAATTTGGAGAGTAATCTCAGAAGAGCATTGCACATTGCACTGGTGTCCAGTATGAGGAGACCTGGACGCTGCTGGCATTCCTTTACCTCAGCTTCTTCATAATCCCTGTACTCACCCAGCCATCGCCTACTGTATGCACACATTGCGAATTCCTCAGTTTCTACATAAGTCATCCATCTATTTTCCATGCCACTCATCACATCACTCACCCAACCAGTCATACACTATGGACAATTTCGAAACACCTATGAACCTCCAATGCATGTGTTTGGACTCAGGGGAAGCTGGGGTATCAGAAGAAAACCCACTAAGCCCTGGGAGAGCACACAAACTCCATACACATAGACTGGAGTCACGTTTCAAACCTCCAGCCACTTAATACTGAGACATGCTTTGGTCCTCAGTTTCTCTGTAAGGCAGTTATCAATTAGTACTGAGACATGCTTTGGTCTTCGGTTTGTCTGTAACTCTCTGCTCTCTAGCCATCATAACCAATTGCAAGGACATGCTCTTCCATGACTGTTACATGATGCATAGGACAGATCTGAGAGGAACCTTGAAGTCACAGACTTAAACAAAGAGTTTATTAAAGCAGACAATTCTAAATATAACCATTTTTGTTTTAAAACATTGTGACAGTCAGCATATACCCACCTAACAAATGAGTGCAACAGATATATGGGGGAACGGCTTACAAGTTTGCAGGTGTTTTTAAAAATTAACCTGTCATGGAGGTAGAAGACTTTTTTTGGAAAATGGTTATAGGTGGTATAACCTTGGACAAGTTAAGCATGAATAAAAAAATGTTCTGGAAAAAAAATGGCTGAAATAAGAATGACTTTAACTGTGCAATTTACATGATTGTTCACCATCTGAATTATATTTCTAGTTATTTCACCCTTATCATCTTTTAATTCTGAACCCCTTGTCTGAAGGGGACCAAAGATCTATAGTGCTATTGTTTTCTGCAGCTGTTGAAATTATTATTATTGATGTTTGCGGCATTTCAGCTTTTAATCTTCAATAACAAAGGAAAAAGGTGTTTTTTACTGCTGAAATTTGAATAGATGAATAAGTTATACATTTTCACTCTTCAGACTGAGAAATGTATCATTATTGTTCTGTGCTGTTTTTTACTTAGCTATAGTAGACGTTTAACTTAATGCATCACTTTAGAACCTTGTATGGTTACGAGTATAGTCTTTCCCAGTGGTTAAAACCATTAGAGGGTTTTTGTAAAATAAAGGAATTATAAACAATGGGAGGCAAAGATGACCTCTGACCTTTGTTTGAGGAGTGGAAAATGACAAGTCACATTAACCCATGGTCTTTTGGAAGTAAGTGAAACTGGTATTTCAGATTGGTTCTGATCCACAGTCAACCTATTTGTTACTAAAAATCTTAAATGGTTAGTCAGGATCCATCTATTACTAATTTCTCGTCATGGGAAGGAGCATGACTGTTCAACTGGAAATCGTTGTGCAACAATGAAGCATTTTAAAATTGCCGAAAATGTGTAGTATTTCATTCGTGCCCACAATTAATTGGTCAGGTAGTGATGTTGTAGAACAGCTTTGAGGGCCATGCAAATCAGATGTAAACCTAAAATGCTGTGCATAAACCACATGAAAATAACAACAAAAAAGTGTACTGGGGAACAAAGGTTAATTTTTTCATAATTTTAGTGTCAGGGTAAGGAAATGAAACAATACTGGAGATTGAAACAAATGATTTTAAAGAAGTTTGGATGGTTAAGATGAGGCAAAACAAAAGCTTGAAAAACAACTGTTGAAAGTGGTCGTAATTTCCAGTAATGTTATTACGTGAGATTCATTGTTAGAGAAATATACCCCTCATGGATTTAGCTTAACAGAATAAACCTTCCATCTCATCTAAAATTGTTTGCCAGTCACTGTGTAGTAATAGAATATGAAATTTGGATTCTGTGGTGGTGGGGAGGCTTCCTGGTTGTTTTGACATCAGTGTACAGTATGCTTCCATGTCTTAATGTGCTTTACATTGAAAACCTCTGAAACCATGTCTCATCTGCAGCCTTGCAGTATTGATCCATATTTAACACGGAGGCTTGGAATTGATTGGCATTGATTAGCAATAAAAAAACATACATCAGCATGTACAACAGCTGGTTCAATAACCTGAATGAAAAAGTGTTACGACTCTGCTCCTGTATAAACCAAGAATAAAAAACATGCAATAAAAATGTCATAGTCCTCCACACTTCAGCTTCCTAATACTAGTTCAAATTAAGGTAAATGTGTAACTATTGAAAATACAAATTATGTTAATTTGATGCAATAATACACCATTTGTAACATTAGAAGATAAAAAATATAATATTAAATGTCAAAAAACATATACCGTAATAGTTGCAATAATGCTGAATAGAAATGTAGATTTTTTTGCTTCATATTTTATCCTAAATTTACACTAGAACTGTTTTTTTCGTTAGCACAAAAATTGTGTTCCTCTCTTTCACATTTTCCATTGCACTAAACTGAGTCCTACGTCAAAACAGATGTGTTCCCACACACACGTATCTAAATGAACAGAGTGCCTATGTTTTACTCATATCTTAAATCCTAAATCTGAAAGCAGCATTTCCCACCCACTGGTCCAAGTTACTTACCAGCCGCAAACATGTGAAAGAAATTATCCCATCTTTGCAATCCTGGACTTTACAGTAAAACAATAATGACCAAAACCCCAGGTTCCCATGAGACTGCAGATTTTACAGATACCAGGCAGGAGTCCAGGACTTGCCTGCCCACGCGACATGATAGCAGCCTGTCTTTCCTTTGAGAGCAGGCTGATGGGGTTCAGTTCTGCAGCAGGTGACCAGAGCCAGGTACCTCTGTGTGTGTCTTACTGTAAGTAAGAGCTGTTTGTTTGTGTCAGGAGAGCTGGTAGACCTGGTTTCAGCTAGGTCCGGTGGTAGCAAGGTACGGTCCGGTCCAGCTAAGCAGCTCGTTAGTCCACTTTACCGTTCCTCCTGCCTCGTGTGGGCCCCAGTACTGGGAAGCAAGCTTGCTTCATCAGCACAGCCTGTGACACAGAACAATGGCATGAGGCTCAGCCTTTTCCAGCGGGCTTTATCATTCTAGTCCCATTACGTTCTTAACCACCTTAGAATGGATACTTTGACAGACAAGGCACAGGAAAGTTAAACTTTTAAATGTGAAATCTGTTTATGGGGTAATATGACACTATGGTTGTCAAGTTGTGTCAGTATATGTACTTTTGAACTTAATAAAAAAATGCTATGGTATTATAAGATGCATTTGAAACAAGAATGATCTGTGTAATTAATTCCAGATTCAACGATTTTTTAGAACACCCACAGATAAGGCAGAGGTAGATGGTCAAGTGTGATTTGAAAGATGGACCCAAGTAAATGAAGTCAAATTAAGGACACAATTCAGATCAGAAACACAAGCAATTAAGGGAGCAGAGTGTAGTTTCATTAAAAAGCACCGTGCGTTCAGCATGTGATGGTTGTCACTGGATTCTGGAATGTTCTTGAATGTTCTTTACCCGCCCTGTCCTGACCTGAGCCACCTGAGTGTGAGCAAGGGGTGTAAACCGTATAAAAATTGTTACATAACATTCTGAGATGGTCAGAAATCAGGCTTCTTACAACAGCACTTTATATATGTACTATACTTTAAAAATAATGTAAAAGTAAGGTTACCTAAAAAAAAAGGTTTGCCTCTTAAGGTAATGGCTGATGAATGATCGTTGTGGCATGGTATACCCTTCAAACAAAACCCAAAGGATGTAATTTAACAGCCTTCTGGGGCAGATAATTTAGAACCATTTTTAAATGGCTATCCACTTAGAAGAGTTCCTTTAAATTTCATGTACACTACATGAGTGCATTCAAACGACAGACACCAGTGAATAATGGTAACATCATTTTCCTTTGAATGTCATTAGGTTGCAGTTCATATGCAAAAGGTTGTGTAGGAACAAGATATAAGCCTTTTTTACTGCCATTCTCCTTTTGTGGTAAATCAGCATTAGCTACTTTTGGTTGCCTGCATACCCATGTGAGACTACTGTAAAGAAGATCACAGTGAAGAGGTGAGAGGGCTGTACACACTACACCAGCCCTGTCATTAATCAGCCTGTTGGTGCACAAATCATCAAGACCAAGGTGGTACCTTTGAATGAGGAGAAACCTCAAATTGTCACAAATGGAGAATTAGTTTTAACATTTTGCACATTTTTACATGATTAGATACTTATAGCTATAATGTTTAAATGTATCGCACCACTCGTAAATTCGTTAACAACAATATTTTGTAATCTTTGTGTCTTATTTTCTTTTATGTGCTTGTTAAAATTCGAGGAGAGAGCAGAACAGACAGTCCTAACAAGGTCCATCTAATCGCTATGGGGAAGACAGTCGGTATGAACAAAGATTCAGTTCTCCCTAAGAAAAGCACTTATTTAGAGAATGGCATGTCAGCTCTTGAATCAACATTTGCCGGCTTGTTGTTATGAGGTGCCAGTGTGGTTTCTTCTCTGTCTGCAGAGCGAGAGCTATACAAAGTATGTTGTTTAAGGAAGCAAACTTCATTGGGTCTACTTGGATGTGTAGAGCACATGTCACATAGAACAACTCTTTAATGAACTGCTGCATACGCACGTTGGTACTCTAGGGATTAGACCCAGTAAAGGAAAACATTTCCCCCTCCCTGCTCCGCCTCACAGTAGAGCTTCAAATTCAGTATTTATTCAAATGTTGGTGTTTTTGCTTGTCAGGAAAGAGAACAGTGTCATCAGAGAAATGCAAGAATTCTGTCAGATGTGACTTATAGGCAGAAGTCGGGGTTGTTAAATCACTTCAGAATGATCGTAAAATACATTTTTGCTGATGTAAAGTGGAAACAGCATAACAGCATAACTCATTTTCCATCAAGTTAAGCACATATACAATCCAGGCCATGTTCTGAAGTCATGTGCTGGGACCTGCAGTTCTTTTCTGCTTTGTAAATTTGATGGCTATTACCCCTTTTTTTCTCATGGATTGATCTCTTATCACTTTTCCTAAAGCAGCCAGTATAAAAGCAACTCTTTATGAGATGCAGTGAGCATACAAAGCATTGTGATGGTATGAAGCCCTTACTCAAACTCCTGGGAGCTGAAGGGCGGATCAGGGAGGTCCAAGAACCACAACATGCTTGGGCTTCTTGTTCTGTGGTGGAGTGAGGCAATGAAATCATTGAGAAAATAAAATATGTAAGATAACCCTCCATAAATGGATTTAATGAAAAAGTAGCTAGTGTCAGTACTTGCTGCCTTTCTCACATGTTTCAGGACTTGTGCAGGTACATGAGCAGAAGCTGAAGTGGCCCGGGAAACCTGCTGCGTAGGACTATGTTGTCAGCAAGACATGATTGTCAGGAAGGCATTACAATGGTGAGCTCCTCACAGCTCTGAGGAGGTACCAGAGCTTTCAGTCCACCTGAGAAGTGCTGCAGCACCATGTTGTATTTGTCTTTCATGATGTCTGTAGAGAAACTGCCATGTGAAACTACAGACAATGCCTCAGTTTTTTTTGGAGCTTAACATTGCATTTCTGGCTAATAATTGAGGTCATTTATACAATTGCTTTTTTGAGTTATTAGTGTGAGGGGTCAATGATCTTAGAAAAAATAGAAAAAAAAATAGGACAGACATCTTAAAAATAGAAGAAAATGAAGGTAGAGAAAAACCTTCACTTGTGGTGCTGGTGACTGCAACAGCAGTTTGGAGTATTGATGTCAGTGCTGGTTCTGTTTGGAGTATCTGTGTCAGTGCTGTTGGTGTGTGGAGTATCAGTTTCAGCGCTCTTGCCCTTTTGGAGAATCGGTGTCAGTGCTGCTGCTGTTTGGAGTATCCGTGTCAGTGCTGCTGCTGTTTGGAGTATCCGTGTCAGTGCTGGTGCTGTTTGGAGTAATATTGTCAGTGCTAGTGCTCTTTGAAGTATTGCTGTCAGTGCTGGTGCAGTTTGGAGTATCAGTGTCAGTACTGGTGCTGTTTGGAGTATTTGTGCCAGTGCTGGTGATATGTGGAGTATCAGTGTTGGTGCTGGTGCCCTTTGGAGTATCAGTGCCAGTGCTGTTTGGAGTAATATTCTCAGTGCTGGTGATATGTGGAGTATCAGTGTCAGTGCTGGTGCTGTTTGGAGTATCAATGTCAGTGCTGGTGACTATTTGAGTAGCAGTGTAAATTGTTATTCTGATGTTCAGTTAGCAGATTTCCTTTCTGTTCCTTTGGATCATCTCAATTAATATGCTGTCTCCTCAGTAGATATTATCACTAGCCAGTATTCCAGCATAGATATAGTTCACCTTACTTGTGGATGATGACATGTTTCATGCTGTTTCTTCTGTCTGCACACACTGGGCGACTTTGCATAAGATCAAACATGCCATGTGAGCAGAGCTCCTGTCTGCCATGACTGCGATGAGGTAAATGCTTGGAAACCCAATCCTCCATTAACTCTGAGAGCTGAATCGATTTCTTGCAAAAATAATGATATTGACAGGCATTCCGGGAGTAACTGTTTCCAGAGCAGAGGGTTCATTGCAGAGAATTACAGGATATGTGCATTTGTATATCTGAGATGTGTATGTCTTGATCTTTCTTTGAAGTGTGTGTTTGTGTGTGAGATTATTTTCCTTTTTTGTGAATTTGTCAGATTACCATGAATTGTTCTCAGATGCTGTGTTCAGCACAGATTTTATTTAATGCTTTTGTTTGATTTATGACAGAGCTGTAGTGGCAATATTACATGGAAAAAAATCTGACCCCTCTTGTTTTGCCACCCAGCAAAAAATATATTTGACGAGTAATTCTTTTGAAAAGGTTTGCTGTCTGATCATTGTAGCTTCACTGAGCACCTTTGGTGCTGTAGGTAAAGACATTTGCAGATCAGAGAAAAGATGACAAGAAGTTTATAGAAGGTTTAGGATGACCATTTCTCAACAGAAGGATGTTAAGTTTACAGGAGGATTGGGTGGACCCCAGTTCCTTATCAAATACGTGAGATTTCTAAAAGGTTGAATTGTAACTATGCTTTAGGAACATATGAGAATGATAGAAATTTGAGGAGCACCACTGGGCCTTAGGTGACAGATTTGTAGAAGGACCTTGAGCCAGAGGCAGCAATGTGAAGAAGTTACACAAATATAGTCTACAGGTGATGATAACTCTTGAGTCTCACTAATGAGAGTATTACTCTCAGAAGGCTGTTGAACAAACAAGCTTTAGGTGATCAATACCATTTCCACAGACTAACTGAAGTGTTGGGGAGGTGAAGCTGTCTTTTTTCCATGGCTTTTCATAGTTAAGCATTTTGCGAGCATTGTAGTAGCATACAGATTTCCACTGAATCTTCCACCTGTGGCTTCTCTGTTGTGAGGCTTTGCAGGCTTAAAGCTGGCTGAGGGATGTGCTATTCATCCGTCAGGCCCTGATGCCCGTCCTTCTATACAAAATGCTGTTCAAGGCCTCTTATTGAATTCTTATGAGAGTGGCACGTGTGTTCACTGTAGTCATTTTAAATATACATGCACAGGGTTCGAAGCCAAATGAGATGCAATGTAATAAAAGACATCTTTTTAAATTCTCATTTTCTAAAGTCAGTCTCTATATAAACAAGACCATCAAGGCACTTTTCCCAAATTAGCACTGTCATTACTGGCATGTGTGTGAAACATGTAATAATGTTCAACAAGATTTTTTTAATCAACATGTAATAAATTGTTTACATACCAGTCAGTGGACAGCATTACAAGTTTTTGTTGAGAGAAACATAAAGTGGAGTTATTAATGAGCAGCTAAAGATATAACAGCGTGGTCTAATTAATGTAGTGAGAGAACCAAGCTCTTCTTCTGTTCATGGTAATGCTTGATCTGCCTGACTAATGAAGTGGTACAGGAACTTATCAATTAACCTGACAAAGAGGCATTCTGTTAGGGGCGCGTCTTTTATCTGAAGTCTTGCTGATCAGGTTTGTGATGTTGCCTCGGGGAGCTCTGCTAACTGCTGGAACTCAGGCTTCACATTGGCTCTTCCTACGTTTCTCTTTACAGGAAGATTTGTGTTTGCTTAAAAGCCGTAAACAGCTCAGAAAAAAGACCAGTGTTTCCCATATGGGAAATTGAATCCAAGCTTCTAGCAAAATACAATGTCAATTAGGGTGCAAGCTAGCTGCAAAGTGTTAAATATTTACATGTAGCCTGCCAATAATGATTTTTAACTTTGTCTAGGGCAGCCTTGGGAAATGCATTATTAGTTCCACCATTCGTCTGACGACAAGCCAAGCCACTCGTAATTTACTTATATGGGCAGTGGACGTGTGACGTAAAAAGCCCTTTTCTGGCTGAGAACCATGCGCCTCATGCTCTGATGTGGTCTTAACAAGACAGGAGTCATCCTGTGATGTGCATAAGGCAATATGTAATGAAGCACTAGCGATAGTTGTAACATCACTGTAGGAGTGGTCTACTGATAGTGTTAGCAGTACTGTGGGTGTGGCCTAGCCACAGTCTTAGTACTATTATTGTGGATGTGGCCTAGCGATAGTGTTACCAACATTATGAGTGTGATCTAGTGATAGCATTAGCAGCAGATTCCTGAGTTGTGCAGACTTTTTCTTAGCAGACTAATCTTCTTGCCTTGCACATTGGGTGTGTGGGCCAACAGGTGAGACACACATTACTGTGAATGTACAGGTTAGTGGTACTGTGAGTGTGGTAATTACAATCAGGTTAATTGTGAGTCTGGGCATTAACATTAGTATTATTATGATTGTATACATTGGTATTGTCATGTAGTAGACAGTTATTGTATTACTGTGAGTGTGTACATTGGCATTAGAATTCATGTTAATGTTGTAATTTCTAGTTAGCATTAGTATTGTTGTTAGTGTTGGCATTAGCGTTAGCTTTTGCAGGAGAGGCATCTTAAGTACATCCTTCCCATGGGCTTGTCTTTCCCACAGCTGCTTCTTCTTGGCTTTGTAAAGACAGATTAGACATAAATGCACCCATCTCATATATATTTGATTGTTAATATTTATCTCCAGGAGGAAAGTGCACTTTCGTGGGGGAACACGCGGATTACCTGAGAGAGGAAAAAAAATCAATATCAATTTATAATTCAGGGTTGGTGCCTATCAGTTTTTATGGCTCTCTGCTCAGGCTTATTAATGTTTTATTGTGATTGACTGGGAACGGAAAGATTTTCTAAAAACGTCTCCCTCTTATTTATTTCTCGGTAATAATTGAAGGAACATGTATGTGTTGTTTTAATCTTAAAACCGCTTCAAAAAACATAATTTAGGAAACATATAAAACATTACAGTAAGTAATGCACCAGGAAAAGTATTTAATGCGTACAAAATGTGTGGCTGGGTAAAATGTGACTGAGCCTTACACTGCTGACACCTGTGTCTTGTACCACTAAATAGTTATCTTATTTTGTTGCTGAAAGAGTTAGGTAAAATAATGGCAGAATGAGAAATGGGAGTGAATATGCAGTGGCCCTTTCTGATTGGTGGCTAAACTGTACTGATGAGCTGATTGGCAGATGGGGAACTGTACTGATGAGCTGATTGGCAGATGGGGAACTGTACCTTGATATCTGATCCATGTTTAACTCAGTTGTGATTGTGCCTGTCACCCCCTTGCTGTGAGGAGACAGGTGGAGGCTGCGTACACTCTACGTTCGCTGCTCTGACGGTAAAGGGTGGCGGCGAGCACAACGCCGTGCTTGGCTCCTCTGAAGGAAAATCAATCACGTCGTAAGTGAGACGTATGGGTGATTCTGAACTCTGCCGGGCTCCATTGCCACGATCAGGAGTCCCTGCCTGATAGCTGAGCTTGTTTCCATGCCAAGTGGTTCCCAGGCTCCAGGCCACGCAGATGGAATTACCATTCAAGTCTGCCTTAAGGAATGTAGGAGACTATTGTAAGGTGTAAAGGCAGCTTTAAGTACGTTGTGTTTCACAACTGTCTTCACCAACCGGGAGACGTTTTGAAAAGACACTTTGCTCTGTTGATGGTGCTGAACTCAAGAATTAAAGGACATTTTTTGAGATTATGTGCAAGTTTGTTGCAAGTCTTTTCTCCCATTGTCGATAATTGATGACTTTTATAAGGGCAAAATGTCAACTTCGGTGTTAGTCTTGCCCAATGCAAAGCTCTGTAATTATGTCTACTGTAATGAATTGCCATACAATATAAAAGCAGTGACATATTTCAGGATGCAACAGTGCTTGCACTTTGATGAATTATGTGTTACAGGTTTTTATTACAAATATATTTTGTTTGTGTCCTGTTTTTTCATTAGTTGCTTTTTTTCTTTATATATTGTTGTATTTGTCCAGTTGACAGTTTTGTTTACTTTGGAAGCAAATATCTCTTCTGTGCTATGTGAAAAGTCAGGTGTCTGTATTGACAGAACCAATCTGTTTGAAAGCCATCACAGAGGTCTGCACTGTTGCCAGGACCAAGGATTTATGGTCATTTGTCAGACCCAATATCTGCTTAGATCACAGTTGGCATCACACCCCCTGAGCCCTGCAGCTGGCCAGATGTTGGCAGTTATGTCACTGTTCTGTGTGAACTGATGGATTCTGTTAATCATGGGGTGTTAGTGATGCTCTGGGTGTTAGATTACCTGAATCCCACACACTGAGGTCACCATGTTGGCGAGTGATCAGTTCAGGCCAAAATAAACAAATGGCATTAGTGTAAAAATGTAGTCTGGGCTGTGTGTGTGTGTGTGTGTGTGTGTGTGTGTGTGTGTGTGTGTGTGTGTATGTACAGAATTTTTTTACGTTTGTCTACAGAGGTCCTGACAAACAGTCAGTGCTTGGATATCGTAAAAAACAAAGACCTCTCTGCTTGTGTAGGATGTAAATTAAACCTGATTAGCTCCGTACTGTTTAAGCAAAGTATCTTTAATTATTATATCACTTAAGTATTCTCAAAGTAATTGACACACTTTTAAATATTAAAAAGTCCAGTTACATTTTGTTAGCATTCCTCTGCGGGCTGAAAGTCAGTGGTTCCTTTTAAAGTCTTAACAGTATTTTTTTTGTTATGTTTTCTGTATATTTACTGACCTTTTGATTGACTGTAGGGAAAAATAACTTCATTTAGCTTTTTCTGTTTGCTACATGTTTGTCTTTTAAATATAATTTTGTTCAAGCTGTTGGGTTTTCAAGTAAATTGTTCAAGAAAAGAAATAACTGGTCCATATGAACTATATTTTACATACATAATATTATAGATAGTTGCTGAAAAGAGAAACGTCATTTTGAAGTGGTGAATTATTAACGGTTTATTGTTTTTCCATTTTGGTCCTCTTTGTTATACTTGTTAAACGTTGGACAACACCAAGGTGACAGCATTCTCTACTGTTTTAATATCTGCTGCACATGACAGAGTTATTCTATCCATTTAGTAGATTTATCTGTTCCTAAAAACTGTGCCCTGGGCTACTCTAATTGGAAGACAACCCCCCCATGTGTTTCTCTTTTATTTGCTAAGGACTGTGGAAGCCTATTTACACAACAATGGGGATAAATGACTGTGCTGTTCTTTCCACAAAGGAAGTGATTCTGAGGAGGAACAACTGAAATTAATTTTGGTAGAAGCTGTATACAGATCTTCACATCAGGAAATGCAGTATTGCACTTCAAGGCTTTATTTTCATTTTATTTGAAGGATCAAGTGTTTTAACCTGATCCTTCTGCTAAAAGGACACATATATGTGACAGTTAATTCATGTAAACAATTTTAACATGATGAACTTAAAGTTTTCTTTATTGTAATATTTATGTGACTGTTGAGAATTTTTCTGTTGAGAGTTATTTGTGAAGGAGCTTAAAGATAAGTAATTTAAGAATTAAGCATGTTTACAAGCTTTTTGTCACAAATGGCATTTAGAAAGATTAGAAACATTATTTTGAGTGTTTGTTGACATATTGTGCAATGGTAACAGTCTCTGGTTTTTATTTATTATTTTTCAATCTTGCGATTTTCAATGGATGAAAAAAAAAACGTACATTCGGATATGATTTGCCGAAGACAAGAACAGAAAAAATAGAATGTTATTCAAATCATTATGTATCTCAATTAATGGCTCAAGGCAAAATTTTTAAGGAAAATGAAATGTACCCAGCAGCAGCTTTAGCTGACACTTCAGTCACTGGCTGGCTTCTTACAGAAACATTAGTGAGTTTCATTTTACACTAGTGTGATATGGCCACATAAAATACTGATTTTAAATTATGAGTAAGTATATTGTCTTCATGGTTTTAATGTACACAGTAGTTTATTTTGCATTTCCAAATTTCCTACTTACTCCATTCCACACTATTTTTGACAAAAAATGAAAAGGCGTCAATTTTCTGAATACAGTGTAAGTGGCAATGCTGCTGTGCCTCTTACACACCACTTTCTCAGTTTGTGTTTGAGTACAGGCATGACTGCTGAAGAGTGTGTGTGTGTGTGTGTGTGTGTGTGTGTGTGTGTGTGTGTGTGTGTGAATGGCATGCACATCTTCTGCCATTGGACAACCTTATAAAGAGCAGATATCTTCAGTGGAAGCCAAACGGCGTGTCTGTGGTTTTTGTCAGTCGGATAGAGATGCTGATGTGAATTTATGAATGATGAAAAGGGAAGGGCATTTTTTATCAGCAGCACACAACGCAAGTCTTAATAAAGGATTAAGCAGGCTGCATTTCTGACACGTCGCTGATAAGCAGCTCTTACTTGGGGCTGCGGCACTGACAGATGCTGAGTGGAAGACAATGCTGCACATGCTGCAGCCGACAGCACGCTGTCCAGCCATGTGGAAAATGCAGCCCTGCAAGCGCACGACACTCTGCCCACTCTGCTTCAGCTCAAGGAGCGCAGACACATGCGTCCAGCTCTGTCAGGAAGCCTTCGGGCAAAGCTGTGTCTTTAACACTCTTAGTGTTTATGTGATGAGTCAGTGTAAATTTAACGCTCAGTGTTTATGTGATGAGTCAGTGTAAACATAATCCTCAGTGTTTATGTGATGAATCAGTGTAAATTTAACACTCAGTGTTCATGTGATTAGTCAGTGTAAACGTAATGCTCAGTGTTCATGTGATTACTCAGTGTAAACGTAATGCTCAGTGTTCATGTGATTAGTCAGTGTAAACGTAATGCTCAGTGTTTATGTGATTAGTCAGTGTAAATTTAATGCTCAGTGTTTATGTGATTAGTCAGTGTAAAGTAATGCTCAGTGTTCATGTGATTAGTCAGTGTAAATATAACACTCTCATTGGTAATGTGATGAGTCAGTGTAAACGTAATGCTCAGTGCTTATGTGATTAGTATAAATGTAACACTCATAAGTAATGTGATGAGTCGGTGTAAATGTAACGCTCAGTGTTTATGTGAGTGGTTAGTGTATCACTTGTGTTTATGTGAGGTGTCAGTATAACTCAGTGTTTATTTTGACTGTCAGTGTAGCACAGTCAGACTTTTATGTGTCAATAAAATACATAGCATTTATACAACTAGATGTATATTGTTTGCCCTCATTTCACACCATTGATGTTTACTGGAATCTGTGTTTGTTTAACAGCGTCAGTGAGCCAGTGTAAATTTAACACAGGCAGTCTATCATGGAAACAAGTCTGCAATGTAATCGGGTTTCCTTGTCGATGTCTCTTTTAATTTGACAAAATTGGTGCCTGTTTGTGTGCCGCACTCTGGGTTTGGAGAAAGCAGGATGTTCATGGGTCTCATAAAATGATGAGTTTGTGAATGAAGAGATAAAGAGTGATAGTGACAAGGAGGCGGAGTTAGGTTGAGGGGCAGGTAGTATAACGTCAGGCAGAGAGAGCTGTCACTTTGAGAAATGAGGAGGGCAGAAGGATGGCATCAGCTTGGCAGATGTGCAGATGAAAAGGGAGCATATTGATCAATTAAATATGCAAATATGCCAGCAAGTGTCGACAGAGATGAATAAGGTGAAATAAACATTGAATTAAGCTTTAATGACTGTGGAAAATATGCATGCCCTCATTTAGTTTTGACTAAATGTTATTTCACAAAAGTCAACAAAAATGGTAAATGGGTGCTACTGTAGAGCGTAACAAGAGCGTCACTCAGAGAAATGACAGGAAAACATCAGTCCTGCGACTTCACTGTAACAGCCTGAGGTGGGAGTGTGTCAGCTCAATTCAGCTTTCATCTTCAGTCCCAGCGTTTTCAGTTGTTGTTGGATTTTGAAAGACTCTCTTCCTCCCCACTTCATTTCCATTCTCAGACCAGACAAGGAAACAGGGATTGTTTCGGGGCTGACTTTGAGCAGGCCATATTTACTAACATGCTCAGTGTCTGACCTTGTTAACTGTATGATTTTGGGTAGCGTTTCTCCTTAGCTTGCTCTGTCTCTCTCTGCCCTTGACTCTCCTTGCAGAAGGAACCTGCTTATGGTGAAAGTACCTTGTCTCGGTGCAGTTGTTTTGGCTTTGACAGGTGATAGACATATATTGTGTGAGCAGGGCTAGAACAGTGGTCTAGAGAAAAGGTCTTTCTGTGGCCAGCATGGAGAGACTGCAAATGGGCGGGTTCTGCCAATGACCACTAAAACCCTTTCCAACTTCCGTAGTCTGTTTGGAAGAGCTTTGCAAGGAAAGGTCAGAATATAACAGTTTTGTTGTTCATGCCAGGCTGTAGTGGAGCTCACCAATAGCGGCTCATCCAACTGCAGATGTCTGTCCTAACAAATGGCCGCTGGACTCTCACATTCACAGAGGCCCCGTTTCAGCAAGAAAAGAACATATTCACACATTGACATTTGGTTTCTTTTTTCTGTGCTGATATTATCATAAGTCTGAGGTCTTGATAATGAATAGAATGTCATCTGTCACTCACTGCTTTTAAATAAATGCAAAGTCATGAGGTGACAACTATACAAACAGAAATCCAGTCACACGCCAACATGCAAGTGCTCATATGATAAAGAAAATCAAACACAGAGTGAAAAAGGAGACGCTCGGGAGGGAAGCAGGTTCTGACAGCTTCCAGTCCTTCCTTTTTTGTGGGCCATTATGCTGCAGTGAAGTCCCAGCAGCACAGACAGGAAACAGGAAGTGCTCTGGAAACAGATCGTCCCTTGAGGCCTGCCTTAGGAGACCCCAGACATGGGAAACTTAAGCATAAACATACTCTCATTTCTCTTTCTTTTGACTTGCTTTGGACACGATTCACAGGAAACAGTAGGAATGCGAATGTTGATTAAAATTAGTCGTGACTAGGTTTAATGTGTAATAATTAAACGATTAAGTCTGTTATGTACACAATTTTTTTAAGTATCTGATATACTTAATAGAGATTTAAATAAAAACCTGAGCAGTCAGTACATGCACATAACTAAGGTGGCATGTGTGGCAGTCCTTCCTGTCATACAGATTTTATCCGTTCTGGGGTAAGTTGTCAGAGCGCAGACGTCGCAGCACGACACTTCAGGTGCTCAGCTTGTTGTCACCAGCAGAATGATTGTCTTGACCTGCATGCAGCCATAGCAGGACCATGAAGAGCCAGCTGGAACCCCTCCTCTGTGATTAATGCCTGAAGCTCTTCTTGTCAGGGCTGGGGGTAATAGCATGTCAGACTGGAGTGCACGTGACACCTTCCTCAGGTTCTAAGTCAAGAAAGAACAAGTTCTATGAACTGGAGGAGAACAGCAAGAGATAGAGCAGGGCCCTCTTAGAAAGAATGAGGTCCTGACAGGCCATGTTGGTGACGGTGTGCTCCACTAGGACCTGGCATGCCACAGCCAGGAGGTGCACTAGAGTAGTGCCTTTAATGAGCCACTTTTTTAGCGTGCACTGGAGTAGAACAACTACCTCTTCCTGCACCAGCTGAGCTCAGTCCAGCCTTTGCAGTGGACCTGCTCCATGACCTACTGCCTCATATGAGGTTGCCTTACATCAGAGAGCCTCGCATCATATTCCCTCACATCAGATTGCCTTGTATCAGGATGCCTGTGAGACCTTGGCTTTGTTTTGTTCTGATGCAGAAACACTCACAGAGATGCCTCCTTTGTGACTCTCTGTCTGGACAAGTGATTGTTTATGATTGTTCTTTTTCTGGACAAGTTTGAAATTGCATGCATCAGGACTTTGCTAATTAAAGCCATTCTTTCAAAAATGCCATAATAATAACTGTTAATTAGCTTGATGCTATTTTCAGCATAATTTGCTAATTAGAAGAAAACCTGTACAGCATTTCTTCCCTAATTACAGTATGGCTCCCCACTTCACATCTGTGACTTGACTACAAATGATGCCATCATAGAGTCCCTCATTCCTGGATCTCTCAAAACACTTAATTACCTCTCCTGATATAGACAAACTCTGAAGATAACCGTGCTGCTGGTAATGATGCCAGGGCCTGTGTTGAGAGGCAGTTCTGATGTGCCCTCTGATTGAGTCAGCTTTTAGCCTCCCCTGTGTGCTAGCTTGAACAGAAGTGTATGAAGATCCTGGGAGGCTCAAGGATCAGAATTCCCCTTTTAAAGGGAGCTGCAACCATGATGTTTGGACCCAGATTGACTGTAAGAGTTAGTAGAAGGACGTTGAACTGAACACCAGACTACCTTTGGGACTCTTGGGTAGGACTAAGATGTAGTCTCCTGCTTGTCTTTCCCAAGGCAATCACAAAGGAGTGAGGTTATTTACCCATAATGCTGCACCAGCTGCCACGGGTTTCTAGCATGGCTGGTGACACTTGTACATCTGAGCTGCCAATCCAACCAAAACTACTGCTAACATGAGGAAAGTAAGGCAGCTGCTGTTGTACGGGACTTTGTGTAAGAAGTGTAAAAGCAGGCATTGTTCAGTGGGCAGCAGCTGTTCTAAGAATGGTAGACAGCCGTTGTTCTGAATGGCAGGTCAGCAGTGGCAGAAAAGTGGAATCGGTGGAACGAGGCGAAGCGACTGGGCATCCATGCTGCACAGGTGTGGCTGCCCTGTTGGGGATGCAGCTTTTCCTCCATGTCCTGCATCTGACAGGACCTGGTTGACACTGCAGCCACCAGCTAATTTATTCACAGCTTTACAAGCATTTCATTTATGGATCGTGAAAGACATTATTAAATTAATTAGGTGAGAGTTATTCCATTATGAAATCAGGGCAGTTTACATGGATGACAGGGTTTATGAATTAAACATCTCAAGTTTCTCATGGCAGTAACTGTCACATGACCATCACAACAAATTTGTCACTTTTCAAGCTATCTTGATTGAAAGAACGGGGAGATTAGTGATGATGACAAATGGGAAGAGATGACAAGATTACATCCAATTAAGATGTACATATGCATTCAGCATGTGTATCCTACGAGTTTGACAAATCGCTGCTGGTGGCACCACATGGACCAGAGTGTCTTTACACTATCATCTTTCTTCTTTCTACACTTCAAACATCTTGGTATGAAAAACCTGAAGACCAGAGTGATCAATGATAAATCGTGGACCCTTAACTCTTCTTTAGTTGGAGAGACAAAGCTGGGAGTGCTCTGTGATTTTCAGATTAACTGAAGAGCTCTCTCACCAGACAGGGCCTTTGTTTGGCATTCCAAGGAAGGGACATGTTTAGTCCTGCAAAAAAAATGGGGGTTCTGATTTTTTCATCTTTCTAATCTAACAGTTTACTGAACTTGATAAGTGTCTTATCAACATGTTAATCAAATTACTTATGAACAAAAATTGACAGTTTTCATTAATTATACAAGATTATTCTAATTGCAATTCAAATTTATTCATTTAGAACAGAAGGTATTCAGTAATATTTTACAAAATTTGCATATTAAATGGAGGGAGTTGTACATTATGTATGATAATATATTCAGAGTTCCGTATTCTTGACTTGGCAGCCGTTTGTGGTGGGGTTGTAGAAGCAGGTGAAAAGTCTGACTGTGTTTAATTTGCTTGACAAACATTAGGCTGTAGCTTGTCAAGCGCAGCATAGTGAATGCCAGTCTTTATTTGCATCTTATTGATTACCCCGAACTCCAAACATGTGCGTGCCTCACGTAATGTAGTGGCTTGCTCATACTCTGTAGTGATGAATGAACAGAGGAGCAGAGGAATTGGCCCTTTCAGCACCTAATCAATTACCGCCTTGCAGAAGAGCCGTAGGAGCTGCATTGAGCTGGGGGGTAGGGGGGAGGGGAAGGGTTGAGCTACAAAGCACCTTCCGCTGATCCAGAGGCGGTCAGCTCGGCCTGAGCGTGCTGCAGTTAGCATGTGCCTGCCGAGGTGTGTGGTGCTGTTTTAATAATGATCAGCTTTTATTGTGCGGCCTGCTGGTGTAACAATAATAATTAGCTTTGCTGTCATTGCATACATATTACAACAAAATTTGTTCTCTGCATTTAACCCCTAAGGAGAGCACTGGGCAGCTAGCCACATGCAGCACCCAGAGAGCTAGTGCTGAGTGTCTTGCTCAAGGACACACCTGGCAGCTGGGCCAGGATTCAAAACAGGAGACTTCTACAGCCCAGCCTGATATCTACCTATTGAGCTGCTAGGCTACTCATATAGGTTTATCTTCCTGTTACACTGAAGCCCAGCTTTGTCATATATGCATCACTCAGTGTCGTGTGAGTGTTTAACAGAACAAACGCACAGGGATGCTCATGAAATAGTTGTTTTGTGATAGTGTCTTCTGTCCCTATAACTGATAGTTCTGAGTTCTTCTTGGACACTTTGGTTAATTCTGAGTTTTCACTTTAAGTTTTGCTGCTAGGCTACAGTGACAACTTGTCTCATTTATAATTTATCATTGTCTATATGGTACTAGAAGGAAGAGAAAAATACACAGCGTAAGTTAGTGTATACAGCATGATATTGGAATGAACTGTACTGATGCAGATTGTAACTCTACGTTTTACTGGCTCACAAAATAAATGTAGATTATGTTGTGTTAGAATCTGGACCGGTACCTGGTTTAAGGAGTGTCAGGTTCTCTCTTCACACAGTTCATAATGTGTTCTCGCTTATGTGGTGTAACTAGCAGATTGTCATAAACCGCTTCATTTTAATGTTTGCCAGTGAAGATCTTCCTTAGCAAAACAAAACAGACAACTAACTGGTTATAGTCTCTGCATATAAACACAAAGGCCAAAAATTATACGTAAGCCTTCAAATAAAATTGATCTCATATGGTTTTTAACCTTGTTATTAATTATGTAAGACCTGTCCTCCATGTGTAAAAGTTAGGCCTATCTTAGAAAAGCAGAACATTACCAGAGAAACAACTGTGCTACTGGAGATATAGAGAAGTGTGATGCTCAATTTTTAAAAAGGGCCTCAGAACAGCCGAGAACAGCTGACCTCACAGCAGACACGCAACGTCAACACGCAGGCTGACGCGTAGGAAGACATGCGTGTGCGCAGACATGAGGGAGAGACACTGTCCTGTCTGTTTGTGCCGGAGCTCTTTAACAAAAAACTCAGCCTCTTCTCAGAGGTGGGGGAAGGGGGGGTGACATTTATTCTTTTTATCTAAGCATGCATGTGTGCCTTGTCAATGTACATTTCCAGTATGTGTTGATCTCCCCCAGTGAATCTTGTGTTCTGCCATGACAGTCCAAACTGCTGGTGTCAGCTCGCAGCAATGATGGTGTGGGCCGTTGCCCCGGAAATCTTCTTTTTCTTATTCTCATTCTCGCATTCTGCTTGCTGTCACTTTCCCAGTGTGCCGCACTGCGTGTCAAGACAGCGAGTCCAGGACACGGTCTGTCACTGCCCTCGGCCTGCAGAGCGCTGCCTCAACACCTTGCATAAAATTCCACCATTGCATTGTACTAAAATGAAAAGTCCACTTATAACAGACATTTTCCGTACTCACTCCCATTGTAAGTAACTCATAAAGCTTGGTAGTAGTTTCTGAGAACACTGTTATCTTCTTGATGCTGTTAGGACACGGTTTATTGTTTTTTGGTAAACAGTAATGTTGGAGGCCTCATATAGATAAAACTTTTTGTTTTTAATGTGGCGTATTTTCCCACCAATGTGAAAGCCCACTCTCAGCGCTGTGCACAGAGAGCTGCTTGTATGGTGATGATGTCACAGTCCTGATCTCCTTCTCTCTAACAAAAGCTAAGGTATCAGTAGCTGGCTAAACACAATACCTATTCAGCGAGGTTTCTTTACCCTGGCAGCCTTCAGAACAATGTTATTATTTGTTTTAGAATTATAAAGCTGAGCTTGTGCAGGAAACCTTACAGACAAAAACCTTTTCCTGGGACTGCGTGAGGTGGCCTTTCAATATAACCCTTCCATTAGGGTCTGACCTGCACTCTCAACAAAAATGTGTCTGTCTTACAGGTTTGAAAGGCAGGGATTTTAGGAAGATGCTCTTTATTCACTGATGGGATGTTTGCTAGTAGTGCAAAAATAAAGACATTCTGTTCATTGTAGCATTTCTTTGTATGTATTTTTTTTTGCACAAGTGGTGCTTCTTCCAGTGTGTGGGACTGTCACTGAAATGCACCAAAAAGCAGTATAAAGTTATTGTATTTACACCCATATTGCTAAGTTAGGCACGTTTGCTGCAGATGGATGTATACATGAAATATGTCAGAACTTTAAATGAAATTTTTGTCTGTAGCTGTGATATTTGTTTATAAATCTCTTAAAAACTAAAAAAATAATCAATTTATATATATAAAATTATATATATATATATATTTTTTTTTGGTAGTGCTATGTTTCATTGTTCAGTTTTTTAATAATGTTTTTTATAATTTAATGTTTGGCTGTTTTTGTTACCTGACTGAAATCTATACACGACTCCTGCAGGTCTGGTCTTCCCTGTTCAGAGGTGCAACAGAAACCAAAAGTAATTGACTTCAAGTACTGAATCGTTGATTGTAAAATCTATATAAACTGCATACTTTTATGCTGCTTTCTAAAATTTCATAGCAAAAACAGTTGACAGGCTGATCTCATTGGGACATGCGTATGATATACTGTGTAATGATTTGATGATATGACTGTAATCACGTACCTGGAAAAAGCAAACCTTAAAACCTGGCAGTTCTTACTTAGTATGCACCTCTCACTGTCACAGCCAGAAACACCTTGTTTTACATCAGAAGGGAAGGTAAAATGGTAGCATGAGTACGCCATTGTGTTTATCAGTGCCATCCAGTGCCATCCAGTGCCAGCGTGTCACACAGCACCCGTGACCAGGTTGTTATGTGTGTGGACACACTGTGTGTGACACCATGTGTGTGATTCATTCCACGCCAGTTTTACTCCTCATTAAATATTCATTTCAGTTGTGCAGGGCCCTGTAATTGCCATCTCTCATCCTGAATTATTTATACCTCACACAGATTGACAAAGCTTTACCATACGGCCTCATGGCCACAGATGAATGAGGAACGAGATAAAAACTCAGCTTGCTCTCCAAATGTGACGTCCTTTCATTTGGCATCTCGCATTATGGTTGGCAAGGAAGACAACTCGTCACAGTAATGGAGGCACATATTCTTTCCCATTTCACTCTTCTCTCCCATTTTATTTTCCTTTATCATATCACTCCTCTCTCTTGTCCCACTCATCAGTGTTATCTGATTTCTTTTTTCCACTTCACTCCTCACTCTGAAATCATTTTTCTCTCCCGTCTCACTTCTCACTCCCATATTGCTCTGTTGTCCTGTCCTTCTGTCTTACTCTTCACCTGCATCTAATTTCTTTCTCCTCAGACTCTTCATTCCTATATTGGACATCTCTCCTGTCTCACTCTTTCCCCCCATCTCACTCCCCACTTCCATATTAATTTTCTGTCCTGTCTCACTCTTTACTTTCCTGTTGCTCTTCTCTCCTGCCTCACTCCTCCCTCCCATATAAATTTTCTCTCCTGTCTCACTCCTCTCTCCTATCTCACTCCTCACTCCCATTTGACTTTTGAAATTTCACTTCTGACTGCCATCTCGTTGCTCCTTCTCGTCTCACTCATCTCAGATGTGTTGTCCATCTCTTGCATCGCTGTTCTCTCTCACTTATTTTATCATACCTGTCTGCTCCTGCCTCATCCTTTTTCAACTTTACCACTTTACCTTGTGTCTCTTATTTATCTTCTCCCTTCTTGTCTACATAATTCGTGTGAGCCCGCCTCTTTTCTCTGTCACACTTTCTGTGTGTCTTTATCATTTTCAAACACCCCCCCCCACATACACATACACACACACACACACACACACACACACACAACATAAGAAAAACAGCCAGAGGTGCAGGTTAGCTGAAAAAGCAGAGAAGGGCATCTGATAGTGCTGGAATAGCTCAGGTAACATTTGATAATGTTCAGATAATTCTGACAATGCTCAGGTAACATTCTGACAATACTAAGGTAACATTGTGATAATGCTCACATGACATTTGTGCTTGACTCTCACAGTGTCCCTCTGTCCCCTTGTCCTTTCCTGTTCCGGAGTGTTCCCCATGTTTCCAGTTAAAGCGCTCAAAAACCTAAAAGTGAAATAGTTTTACAGTCATATCTACTGGATACACACGTGTCTATTGTTCACAGTGTAAACTGAGTTTTTGTATTAAATATAAATCATTCTGTCCATTTATAATAGTCAGTCATGCGGTTAAGTTTTCCTCTATTTTGATTATGTGCTGTTGTTATGATTATATTGCTGTGGTAAAATACAAGAGTGATGTAGAGCATCATGTACGTCAAGTTGACAGAATTATTTCTGAGTAACTGTGTGCATCTTTTTCAGATGCAGTTAATGGGCAGCCTGTTGCCACATCTGTCTTGTTTGTTGACATGCAGGAATGATAAAGTTAAGGCCTACCACACATGTTTGCACTCATTAAGCCACATTATCTGCGTTAAATCAGGCAGTTCAGAGCTCAGCTTCCATTAATCACATGTAATGTTTTATTAGTTAATAAGTTCTTATTAAAGATAACAGGGCCTACTCCTTTGGCTTTGACATAAACTGGTGTCTCACTTAAACAGCAGAACACAACAAGTTGAGACAGAGGCCCAAGGCAGACCCACACAGCAGAACACAGGCGGTTCAGGTTGAGGTATAGAGGTTCTTTCCAGACTTAAATAGCAGAACACGGAAAGTTCAGACAGAGAGGTCCAGGCCAGACCCAAACAGCAGAACACAGCAGGTTCAGGTTCAAGGAGAGAGCTCTAGGTAAGACCCAAACAGCAGAACACAGCAGGTTCAGGTTCGAGGAGAGAGCTCTAGGCAAGAGCCAAACAGCAGAACACAGCAGGTCCAGATGAGACTGCTCAGACCTTCACGCAGCCTTATTTACATGAAGGTCAAGGGTGTGAGCAGCGGGAGGCACAATGGCTGTCATCAGATACATTCCTATTTGTGTTATAAAAAGAAGGAAACAGAGCTCTCACAAAGGGCCATCTGGTTCCTGCTGTAAAATCCATGGCCCAGCCTGTCCCCACCCCCCTCACTACGATGATGTGTCCGTCTGAGTCACCTACAGTCCAAAATGTACAACAATTTAATAAAACCAGTGTTAAAGCAATTTGTCACACCATGTCTGAGGACTGAATCAGTTTAGCGGAGCATGTTTGCCTTGAGTTTCCACTCCAATCTGGCGCAGGCCTTAAGAAAGAGGCCCTGTAAAAGCAGCTAATGGCACAGCACACAGAAAGGAGAGAACGTGACATCTGATAGGCATTGACCTGTGTGCTGCTTTGGCGGTGTCAAGATCTGATGTCAGCAGAATGTAGCCTTATGTAGGAAACACTCATTACCGCCTTTCTCTGGGAAGCACTCTCTCTGTCCAGCAGGCCTGTGTTGGCTGCAGTTGCTGGGTAATCAATACTCACAGGGCCTGATGGGATGCCTGATCCTCACGCAGCTGGGACCCGCCACTCTCGCAAACTCTGCAGTAATTAGTGCTGGCTGCAGGGATGTCCTGTGTCACTGGTCCTCCATGCCCGGGGGTAAAGCTTCATCCATCTGTCACACTACTTCCCTTCTCCTCAACATGCTTGCTTCATGGAACAAATAAACAGAAGCTCCGCAAAACGTTTTTGAGAGCGACTGCAAATATGAAAAATCCTTTTGAAAAAAACTTTAGCTTGTTGCGTTTGTAGCTGACGCTGAGGTGCAATGAGAAGTCCTTGTCTAAGATTACCTCCCAGGTTCAGCAGGCACAGAAAGTGAAGAGGGAATTGATGAGGCCATGGAAGACAGTGTAGTTTGTGGCCGAACCCTGAAAAATACCACTCAGCAGACCATTCCTCTGCTGCTCAGACGCAGTAATGATGCTGTATTAATTAGATGTGTATTTCCATTTCCGCACTATTGTTCATTTGGTAAGGGAGATGTTCTTCATTTCATCTGTTTGATGGGTGGAGTGGGATAGAGTGATTATAACTACCAAACATTCAGAGCAGAGGCAGAAGCCCAGAAGACAACCACAAGTGACCAAACCTTGTCTTTTGTTTTCCTTTACGGGATCCGTGAGGCTGTAAATATCAAGGCTGCTGGAGTTTTAAATCAGACAATCCGTTTGTGCTTTGAGCAGAGGGAAATGAGCCATTATTGCGAGATTAGCAGCTTTGGCTGGGTGGAGAGGCATGGACAGTGAATACAGAGGAAAATGCCTGTCATATTCATCGAAGCCCTTGTAATATTAATCTCCTAGCACTTGTCCATGAGATAGTGCTATCATGCTTTGTCACTTTTCATGTCAAATAAGAAAAGCTGATGAGTCCTTGGGTACCCAGACATTAGAACAAAGTGGGTCAAAGCTTCTTTTTCTGACAAATCAAATTTCTTCCCTCTGTAACTGATCACTGCCTCAGCCAGTTACATCCCACATTACAATACCTGGTGCTCTTTTGTCTGTTTCATTGGGCCTAATATTTCCCAACTACTTTTCCCAACCATTAGAGTTTGTCTGACCTCTTAAATGTTAATAATTGAGAAACACACCTTCATTGCCATCAGTTTTACCTTTCCCGCTATAAAGCCATGGATGTTTTTTCCCATTTGCAATTAACCTCTCTGCTTCATTTCTTATGGTCCCAAATGGTGCTACCAAGTCATTTAGCTGTTCAGAAACAGACTCGTTAGGTCAAAATTATGCACCTTCTCACAGAGGACCACTTGACAAAATGCTTGTGGGTTTTCTCCAGGTCCTGAGGTACACAGCATTACATTATCCTTATCACTTTTCTGTGCACACAACCAATGCAAACCAATTGATCAGATTCATAGTAATAATAGTAATAAGCCAAAATTAAGTGATTTGCTGTTATCATGGAAGATCAGCTATACAGACCCAGAACTAGGTTGCTTCCTGGCTTCATATTACTTAAAGTCTTTAATGGGCAGTTGTAACAAAACATAACGTAGTGTAACTGTTATAAAGCATTTCTATAGTAAAAGGAAAGACAATAGAAAGAACCTAACCTAAACATTATTTGCCTTTTAACTGAATAGCAGATGATTTGCTTTTCCAAAGCAAAGACTTTGCCTGCATTTGGCAGGTGAGCCAAAGGACCCAGGAGTTCTGGAGAGAGAAGGGCAAATAAAGACCATAATTCAAGCTTGATTTACTCTGTTACCCGCTGTGAAGTTTATGCCTCAGTGGGGAAATGAGAGCGGCTTGGAGAATCAGTGTACATAATGTTCATTTTGACAATCTGCCAGCAGAAGTAAAAACCCCTACCATACTGTACAGGTTTACAGCTTCAGTGCTGCAAAGACAAGGTAAGATTTTTGACTGCATGTCTGCCACATGCATAGAAGCCAGCACCAGTGTTAAAAGTGAGTACCAGGCCTTAGAAGCACCGGTACCTGTCTCCTGACACTGTACAAACACCTGCCCATACATACTTAGAGATTCCCATTCCCGACAAACACGTGTTCCTGTTGCTCGTTACCTGCTATTGTACAAACACCTGTCCCTTCTTTTTTACGGACACCTGCTCTTGTCTGCTCGCACACACCTGTCCACTTATCCCTGTGTCTTTTCCTTGTCGCATATCATAACTGGCCAGATAGCATGGTTGCTCAGGTGTGGCTCTTCATGTTGTATTCTGATGCATAGTGTTGGTCATGGAGTTGAGGAGGTGTCTTTTGTTTACCAGGCAGGATGTCCGTGTCTGGGTCACTCTATCTGAGTGCACACTTTCATATTTTAAAGGAAAATGTGTTATGGGTGTAAAGATGTTGCATTTCCATATCTGACATTGGGAAAAGTGCTTTTTAGGTTGTGTTAGTCTTTTGGTTAACATTAGTTTGTCTGTGTTGTAAATGTGATCGTGTAGGTTGCTGAGGTTATTCAAGTCATATTATTTATGTTTCAACGCTGCAAATGAAGCAGAAATAATTATAGTTCAGTGTGAACGTTTCAGTTATTTTACTTTGTATAACAAATAAGACATTCTACGATAGGTGTTACAGCATTTTAATTATACACACCACATTGTATATACAGAAAGACGGCGATCATATTAAACAGACGAAACAGATTGAAATATCAGATTTAAAGTTTCCTCATAGTGTATTTTGAGGTTTTATTTAGAGTTTAGTCTTTTTAACTCATGTAAAGTATCTGAGAGTGGATAAGAAACTCGTGCTGAAAGACAGGAAGGATTCTGTTTTCAGCCGAAACGTGGCTGTTAAAATGTACTCCTTAATATTCTCCTGACGGCAGCAAGGTCACAGTGCTGCGGCTCCTAACAAGAGGCTCGGAGGAGCTGAACACATGCAACGCCTTCACCTGGATTCCCATGTCGAGGCAGCAGCTTAAGGACAGAAGAGCCTCCTGTGTCTTTGGGAGATTAGCCACGCTGTAATTTGCAGCGTAATTGCGCTGTGCGGCTGTCCCAGAAGCGGAGGCCTAATTGCCTGACAGGACTATAAGTTTGCCACACGCTCTCACCTTGTTAGGTCTCTCTCCTGATGGTCGTCAGATGAGTCATGGGCACAGGTGTGCCTCGTTTAACTCTCCATCCAGCCTGCTGGCCTTAATTGCAGAGACATTGTTAGGAAAAATAGGTGGGCGGAATATTAAGTGGTTTCCTACATGCCGCTGACAGACGGGCACTTAAGATTAGGTGAACTCTGGACATCAGGTTATGAGACCAGGTAAAGCCAGAACCTTGTAGAAACCAGACATTAATTTGTTTAAGGAAGAAGAGAAATAAAACTTGTTAATATTCAGATTTCCATATTATACATTTATGCATGGCTCTGAATTACAGTGATGTGATTTATTTTGTCATTTGGATTTTCAGCAATTTTTGTTGTGTGGTGTTTTTGTTTATTTGTGAATTTTAAAAATCAGTGGAACAAGTTCACGTGAACAGTACTGACCTATATGTATTTACCTTAAAATGTATATGTAGCATTATGAAACTGATTTCATAGTGGTCAACAGATATGAAGTCTTTCTGTGTGAGAAAATACAGTAGATGTTTAAACTTGGCCAGTTGATATAAGATTAGCCATGTAAATCTTCAACTCAGTTTTTCACATAGACTAACCTAATTTATCAGGGACTCATTACACAGTTTTGTTATGTTTATACTTACATCATAAACTAAAATTCAGAACAAGGAATTTGCATATATAAGTATTTATAATAATTTTGTCAGTATCGTATGTTACTTTGGAAAAGCTTTGTTTTTGGCTTTTCAGTGCCAAATGCCAAATTTACATTTACTATTATAGATCAGTATTTTAATATTTTGTTATCTTATCCTTATAACATCAAATATTACACTGTTTTACAGGCATATATGACACCGTTCTGAGTTCTGTTTAAATTTGTCTCTCAATTTGTCTCTCAAGTCGTGGTTTATAACACAGTTTGTAACTTAAAGTTCACCACAAAGTGTATGTCTTTAACAGTGGCTTTTTGCTTTCTTTCAGATTCTTCCTGAAGTTCTTCCTCAAGTGTAACCAAAACTGTTTGAAGAATGCCGGAAACCCACGGGATATGCGCAGATTCCAGGTAACGGAGCAGCACACTGAATCACTTTTTAGCTCAAAATCAGGGTTGTTCTTTAGACAAAGGTAGACCTGGACTGGGTATGGCAACCAGTTTAATTTGAGTCCCTTTCTTTCTCTCTCACTTTCTCTCTCTCTTTCTCTCTCTCTCTCTCTCACACACACACACAAACACACACACACACACAGACTCATGTATAAATATATACTGTATACAGTGCTTATATGCTACTGTGTATAAAAACACAGACCATCAATTTGTGAGTGTAGTCAGAGCTGTACAGATTATATATAACAATATAACCATACTGCTTATGGAGACATTTGTCTTTATGGTTTCTTATACTGTAATAAACTAGAAAACAGTGAAGCTTATGAAACCCTTACCATAGGGCAGAATACTGTAACTTTAGGATAACCACCAATAAATACCGTGTACAATAACTGTACACATGGGCTTTGCATCTTTTTGTCTGGCTTGTACGTTTCTCTGTTTAGCAGTAGGAGTAATGATGCTCCTGGAACAAATTTCTCATTTCACAAGTGCTCCATCCATGGTGCTTTCTTAGCAGCGGTGCTTTTTGTCCCATCTCGCTCTCTGTACCATGCCACAAAGCAACAGCAGGCCCAACAGGCACACAATCCATCATGCTATTCACACCTGGACACGAGAATGGAGCCCTTTTAAAGTAGCAAACTGCACGGAGCACAGTGGGCCTTCGCCACCTGAGAGGGGCCCGCGGTTGATTTTCCTTCGAGTGCAAACACTTTGAGCCACACGCAGTGTGCAAAAGCTGCTCTGCTGGAAACTCTCACAGGCAAGAGTGGATCTAATTAGATAAATGAACAGGCCAATGTGTCAGTAGAGACACTGAGACTGCAGACACTGAGGGCTGAAACCTGAGCTGTTGTCTGGAGGACTCACAGAGACTGCAGACCTTTTTCATTCCTGTAGTTCCTTTGTTATCACAATACAGTTTATGCTGCTATTTATCATAGTAGACTAGAAGACCAAAACCTGTAAAATCTAGGTTGACAAATGAACACCTCGTTGGGCAATAATTTTTGACCAGAAGGTCTTATCGGGACACTGAAACCCTAACCGTACAACATTAACCACTGTCAGTTTATTATGACCAGCGGCAGCAGGCTGTGTTTCTCAGCAGGTAGTTTTGGGTAAGAGGTGGAGTGAAACATCTGCAGAAAATGGGAATGGAAACAGGCTGCATGTTGATGTTGTGATACTTGCTACGATCAATTTGGCTGCCTCATGACGAGTGTGTCCACTTCCTCCTGTTACAGGTCGTTGTCTCGACAACAGTCAATGTGGACGGCCATGTCCTGTCTGTGTCAGACAACATGTTCGTACACAACAACTCCAAACACGGGCGCAGGGCTCGTCGCCTCGACCCCTCAGAAGGTACGGGCACTCCTTATCAGGAGAATGGTAGGCACATTTTTACATCTCCTTTCATTTCATTGCCGTCTTGTGTTCTTTCATTTAACTCTGCTGTTGGGCGTCTGTTGACTTTTGTGTAATTCATAAAATCTTTCACTGCAATTTTCTGAAAGTTCACTTGCACTTTCGCTCTCTTTCATCTGGGTGTTTTTAAACTTTTCACTTTTTCCTTATTGTCAGCTTCTTCTATCTTACATTTGAAATACTTTTAAGTAAGTTGTTTGTATTAATGTTGTAATGTGATAATTATGCTTTGCTAAGATGTTTTAAACAAGTGATCAGAAAATTTTTTAAAAGATTAAATGTGCAGACATTTTTAGGTGAGGTGGTTGTTTGTTGCAGAGAGCTTCTGTTACAAATGGCAACTGAGCTATTTTGTATTAAAAAAGGACCAGGTTTCTTCATCCCAACTATGTCCTCTTAATGAACTGGGCAATGAAAGCACATTCAGAAACAACCAGGAACATCCAAAAGAGAACATTCTAGCCTTAGTATTTGTTAGAAATTGACACATTAAAATTCTAATAAGTTGCAAGATAAATTACAAATTAATGAAAAGTGTCGCAATGAGGTAAGAAAATTTTATGTTACTTAGGGAACTAATAGCATGTTTTTGTTTTTCTGTATTATTGATAAAGGCAAGGAAGACACTGAAGATTATCGTTGACATCAGGCCGTTACAGGCCCTGACATACTGTTTGCCTCGTGTTTCATACAGTGGGTGTGTTTAGCCTAGTGACCATCTTTAATGAGGAAAGCAATTTAAGAGGCCACACCCACCTCCCCTCTAGGGATTAAAAAAAAATTGATATTAGTTTCTCACTGTTCTGTATAGCTTAACCAAGAGAACACATCTTCTGGTTGAATTTAATTTACATTTTGTTTAATTTAGGTGAATAACCTGTAAATTATGTTAACACTGGTGTTACGATAAATGCACCAAGATTTGGTGTTATTGCATTATAAATAAATAAATAAGTGCTTAGTTCTCCTTTTAATTATAAACATATTCAGCGCTTATGCCACATTAGATATATTTACCTGCTGACTTTTTGACATTAGAGAAAACATTAAAGAATTATTGTGACACTGATAGCTGACCACAGGTGACCAGAGATCACATACACACACTAATAAACATTAATAAAGACTGATAAATATTTACAACCATAGTTTTTATGGGTGTCCTCCAAAACATACTGGCACATATGTGCATATGCCTGTGACACACATGCGCGTGCGCGCGCACACACACACACACACACACACACACACACACACACACACAAACACACACACAAACACAAACACAGAAGTCCTCCCAGCTTCATGCTCACACTGCCGCTTCACTGAAGGACTGAAGCAGTGAGCTGATTTGCATGCCAAGCGCCTGTAATGCTGTTAGCTTTATGCAATAAAGACAACTGAATGGAGGCTGTGGGGTTTTGGAGAGTAAAAGGGACAGATGGCACTAGAGAGGTAAAAGGTATAATCCTATCAGCAGCAGTATCAGCCAGCCATCTGGACTTCCCATGAACAATTACCAGACATTTTAGTAGGCGTAACAAAGAAGTCTTCATAAGGCAAGATTAGACCTGTCTGGGTGTTTCAGTACTGTAGATGTGGGGAGAGGTGGCAGATACCGGTCCAGGAGCCAGTGGATGCACACATTACAGCGAGTGTTCAGTAAACAATGTGCGGATGTCAGTGTGCATTCAGTACATAAAACAGAGAAATCAGAGGGTGAAGTCAGCAAATAAAATACAATGAGGGTGTTTCAGTAGCTAACATGCAAAGATAAGAGGGTGAACTCAGTTAATACAGAGATATTAAAGCATGTTTATTGGAAATTATATACAAATAAAACACATTCAGCAAATAAAACACAAAATCAGAGGGTGTTCACTAAATAATTTGCAAAGATCAGAGAATGCTCTCAGGAAAAGAAATAAAACAGAAATCAGAGCAGGTGGGTTCAGAAGATAATACACTAAAATCAGAGGGTGCATTTGGTAAATAATATAGTGACATCATTGGGTGAGTTTACATAATATAAACACAGGCTGTGTTCAGTAAATTATATAATACAAGAATCAAATGGATCATTCTGCAATTAATACAATGGGTATGGGTATCCAAGGATGTTTTCAGCAAAATAATATATAAGGATCTGAAGATTTGTTTAGTAGCTAATACCCAAGGATCAAAGACAATAATGTAAATATGTATCTGGCATGCACACACTTGAAATGACAATCTACTTCATATTTTCACACTCCTTTGGCCAAAGAAGTAACATTTGTCCTTTGACCTCAAAGTACTGCCCACTCAGCATATAACTTGAGTGTGTGTGTGTATGTATTTCACAATTGCCTGCTTTAGGCTTCTCTGTGCTTATATCATTAGTTACTAATGTTGCCTGTGTAATTGGGTTCTCCATGGTTCCCATTGACAACATGCCTCCCATGTATGTTCCTTTCACATGAATGCAAATGCAGACAGACGGGAGATGGCACAGGTCCAAAATTGCTTGGGGCTCGGGGTGGTGGGGGAGGCATTACAAATTCCGAGGCAGTATTGGGGCACCCTAAACTGCAGCTGCCAACCTGCCCCCCGCTTTTCCCCCTACTACTAAATCTCACCTAGAAAGTAAATTTGTTTACTGTAATTTTTTGTAGAATGATTTGCTTTAATTGGCAGAGTGGATGAAGGTCACTCCCTGTGAGTATGCCTCTCTGTCTTCAGAGAGTTGATCCTTTTCATACACTCGGCCCGCAATTAAGAAAAGCAAATGTCACTCGCAAGATGTGGAGATGAAAATTTGTATGAACTTATTAGCATGGAGTCAACAGCGGCGGCTAAGGGCAGCCTGCCAGCGTGTGTACACAGAGTCATGGAGAGACAGGGATACGCATGTACAATGAGCTAATACAACTTCTGCTAGTCCAGCATTAAAGCAAACAAGTCAGAGCGCTTATCTGAAGGAGCCTTCTCAACAGAGCCTATCCGCCTTTAGCAGAACCCTGGATTTGTACAGTCTATCCTGAATGTTACAGAAATCACTGTGTTGTGTATGTCGGGTGTTACCATAATTTTCCTGCTGACTGTACTGGCTGGAGTTGTACTGTACTGTAATCGCTCTCCTGTGGGTTCTGAGGGTTACTGTAATCATTCAGCAACACAACACCACAGTGCTGCCGTTATTATTTGCGTGTTAACTCTAATCGTTCCGCTGTTTGACCCATGCTGCTGGCCCGCTTTCTCGTTATTTATGCAAATGAACTGACTCAGGAGACAGCACTGGGCGATCTCGGTGCCCTACATACTCTGTTGACAAACAGCATCAGCCGGGAACAACAGGACCTTCTGCGGCTCCGGCAGCTTCAGGGTAATGTGTAATGAGAAATGCCCCAGGGAGGAGAGCTTGTCACACAATGACAGGGCAAAAAGGCAATATTGGCCTTGACCCTATTACTTGCTGAGGAAGGAATAGAAATTTACTGGCTCAGCCTCCCTGTGCAAACCTTTTGACAGACTCTCCTTAGATCTATAAAGCAAAGTAGAGAAATCGACAGCTAACATGCATGTAATGCTTAATGATCTGGAACAGCCTTATTTTCCCTGACACGCTGTTTGCTACGTGGAGCCATTCTTTCTCGTTGTTGGTTTACACGGCTGTGTTTGAGGTGCATGCGTTTATTGATGCACGCTTGTGCTTTTCATGCTCAGGAAAGCAATAATGCAGGACTTTATTTGTGATTTACAGGAGGAGCCCCTGTGTAGGGTACAGTGCTTGTAATGAGCCTTTATTCTCGTCTGCCTTGTGTATGCAGCCACTCCGTGCATCAAGGCCATCAGCCCGAGTGAAGGGTGGACTACAGGGGGCGCCACCGTCATCATCATTGGCGACAACTTCTTCGATGGCTTGCAGGTTGTCTTTGGCACCATGTTAGTGTGGTCTGAGGTAAGTCTTCTCTTCAATTTTCTCCTACACATAAGTGCTGTTGGATGTGATAATTGATCACAGCTCGTGTCGCTTCATGTTTAAAGAAGCACACGCTGTAACAGGTGAATGTGGCTGTTAGCGGGTGGAGCTTTGTAGTAAGGGCAGGTAAAGCTAACTGGGCAGTTTCTTCATTATGATTACAAGCACAAAGACTGATGAGTCGCATGGAAAAGATTTTCATGTTAAAGACACTCTCTGGGTTTTCCTGTAAAAACCCAACCCAGGGATCGTTCAGACAAATTTCTCTAAAACCAGTGAACCCTTGTCTTGAGAATTTGCGTGGGGAGATTTTTAAAACTGGGTCCATTTTGGAAATTAAATTCACCTGGCGTGGCCGTCAGGCGTGTCTGATTATGTGTCTTCCTGTTCGATTCTTTCAGCTGATAACCCCCCATGCTATCAGGGTACAGACCCCCCCCAGGCACATCCCTGGTGTTGTGGAAGTCACCCTCTCCTACAAGTCAAAGCAGTTTTGCAAGGGCGCTCCGGGGCGCTTCGTCTACACTGGTAAGTCCTGAAATTGAGCAGAGACCCATTATTGCTTCCACACACTCTCTCATTGGTGGACTGCTTTTCATACACAAGAAAGCCCAGTGAATTTCCCATGATTATTGGATTAATTCCTTTCTATTTCACTTGTTATTATTCTTGTACACACAAGCCTTTTGTAGCCTCACCCCTAAGCCAATCATAGATGAGCGGGTGGGGTATCTGTGGTGTGGAAGTGACTGATTGAGCTGACACAAGCCCAAGACTCATCAGTATGGAGAAGCTTGAAAAGCAGGCTTATGACCCCTCTGACCTGGAAGCTTCTGCCTCCTGTGGAGCTGATAGGACACACAGGACTATGCATACATCCCGCTGGAAAGTGGGTCATAAAAGCAGAAGGCCCCCTGACCTCTGACCTTCCTTGCAAGAGCAATGCAAAGGCCGACAAGGCACCTGGATAATGAAATAGGAAGGATACATGTTGTAAGACACAGACAGTGTGTGTAATTTAAGACATTCATGGATTATGGATTGGCCTATAAAATACAAGGTTTTGTTAAGACAGACCCCATCAGTCACACGTTTTAGGTGAACTGTGAACAAGGCTGGAGAAGTGTGTCCACCATTATAAAAGCACACAAGCACACAAGCACACACACACACACACACACACACACACACACACACACACACACACAGTCATAGCCTGAAAACATGTCAATGCCACTGATTAGCACATTGAAGTGGAAAAGGAGTCTTATGTGTCCCTTGTAGCAGAGTGCTTCCCCCTGGCTGTAAGATGGTGAAACTCACTCTCTCGGCAAAATGCTTTCACAGTGGAGACATGGCAATCAGAGCTATGCCTTTACTTCAGTTAGTTAGGCTTTCATTTTTTAACAAGTTCCAACTCAGGCCACATGTTTTATTCAGTCTATTTAACCCTGTAGAACCCCAGGTGTTCCATAACCATTGGATGAGACATAGCACTTTTTGTTCAACACTGACTTTGATATCACTAATAGCCAATGTTAAGATTGTATAACATAAATTACATTACTTTGATTGGTGGAAGCTCTGCAAATTGTCTTATGAGTGAAACCTGACTTTAACAGTCATAAGAGGTCCTACTATACACACAACTGAAGAATTTTAGGATCTCTAGTTCACTTCATGGGTTCAACAGGGTTAATTATGTTCCCCCGACAAAGATCTTTCAGCATGAAATTAAAACCTTCAGGTTATATGTTCTTTTTCTTAACTTCAGTGTTACTTAATGTACATCATTTTTTTAACTGAAATGTGAATATTTTGAGATCCTTCATGGAAAGAGTACAGTATTGGAGTATGCACCAGAAAAAATCTGTGTTTCCATTTCCTGGATAAGATGGTCCTAATGGTTGGCCGTTTAACTAATCATGTTTCAGGAAATAGGTTTAGCTTTTTTTCACGCGTGGTTCCTGAGCATGAAAGTGGAGTTCCTTTACATGTTGTCATCTTGACCTCTTGCACCCAACCATTTTCTTAATCAGCCCCAATTTGGAGCTTTTTTGCACAATTGAAATTAATGATCAGTAATTACCAGGAGACAACACATTGTCGTCGCAGCCATCAGCAGCTGACAGTATCATAAAGAGACATGGGGTAAGGATGAGTGTTCATTATATACAGAGCCCACCACATACAACGTTCCACAAGTGTTCTGTTAAAAGGGCTCATAAAATGATTAATATTAATAGTGATAATTAGTTAATTCAAACAAAAGCAGGAGAACCAGCACAGGACAAGACAATAAATCAGTTACAAAATGTTAAAGTCAGATCATGAGTTTCCTGTGTGTGTGCGTATGTGTGCGCGTTGTTGAAAAAACATCCCAAACTGCTGTAATGTGAATAATGATTCTCTGAGTAGTCAAATGTGAGTGTTACTGCTATCAAAGCTGTGTTTACAGGATTATCCTTTTTCAGAATGCCAGATGTTTCAAATTAATGTGAACATTGAAAAACATTACTATTGTGCAGCTAAATGTTTTGCTAGATGAAGTGTTTGATTTTTATATACTTGGGGGCAACTGAACAATTCACAAGCCATTTGTCTACATCTGACTGTCTGTTTTGGCATGCACATTTATGCTTGTTTAGGGCTCTTGGCAATTGTTTGAGAGTTCTGTTTTGGCAAGTTTTGTTACTGACTGTCCACCTATCACATATAGCACTGAGGTAATTGAACAACTAGAACTGTCCTCATACTCCTCCAAACTTGTACAATTGTAAGTGGTCTTCTGGCTGACGGCAACAAATGGACTAACCCTAACCCTAAGAGTATGTAGGAGCACATCTGGACTGCTTTGGTTTTAGATCACAAGCGAGGAACACCACAACAGCTTAATATTACTTGTAACAACTTGACATAACAGCTTGGCATTACAATGTGTTTCTGTGGTATTTAGATAGCAGCGATAAAGACATCCACAGAGGGGCAGAGTCTAATGCCTAGCACAGCACTTTAATTGCATCAAGGTCTTTGGTTTCTGTTCAGACAGAAAGTCTTTTCCACTCTATGTCAGCTCTGACAAATAAGACGTGGAGCTTACGCCATCGCACCGCTGCGCTATTCGTCCTAATCAGTGACACCCATTTACCAGAATGGCTTAAAATGAACTATAGCTCATACAGAAATTGTACATTTACTGAGCCACATTCATCACGGGCCAGTAAACTTCTGCCGTCCTCCGCTGGGATTGCAGGCGTGCATCAAAGTGTTAAAAAATGACTGGTGAGGAGGAGCTGTCAGGCATTTCTCAGGAAAGAGGGACATTATTTGCTAATTTCCCAACCTGTGTGCTGACAGGGTGCTTCATCTTCACGCCGGCGGTGACCACACTGGTCTTTCTGTTATTAGTAGAAGTCAAGTGTTTTTTTCCATGGGCTGCTCTAACAAGACCCATTTGTCTGTCATGCCTTCAGTCTTCGCCACGCTCTTCACAGGCCTTCGGTCAGAGACGCTCACCTACAGTCTGCTGTCCGTGCAGAAGCCTCACTGCTCAGGGGCTGATGAATCACAAAGTTTTCTTGTCAAGGTGACAGTATTGACTCTGCTGCACCAAAAACTGACAAAATATACGACGGAGGAGACAGCTATTTATTAGAAACAGGACAAAGGAGTCATTTCTGCTCTCAGTAAAGTCCGAAACTGTTCAGTGTTGCCATTCAGGGTGTCACAGTGATATAGTTATGGTAAGAATACTTTTAACACATCAGGGAATGTGCCCACAATTGCACTGGTATTTGAATTAATGCAGATTGTCTAATATCTCAGTGAAAGAAACTAAAATGGAAATTATTGACACAGTGAGTCTGGACAATTTCCTCTTTGTTGTGTAGTTGGTTTAAAAGAGCATCTGAAAAGTAATGTGAGCTTTATAAAAAATTACTTATAGTCTAGTAGATCACTGTAACGTGGAGGAAGTTCGGATGGGTGCAGAAACAGAAAAATACCACAGCAACTGCAGAACACTTAGACACATAAACATTAAAAAAAAACATTTTACTTTTATCTGAACCCATCTAAGAAAGCCTGGCCCTGTTCCAGCTGCTCTTTGTAGTATCTGATCTGAGATCAGCTGGTGCTCAAGCCTAAGAGCTGTAATCAGAGGCACTTTGTGAGGTATGCAAACATAGCAACTGGAATGTAGAGCGACAGCTGTCTGAACAGCGAGAAACTGTGATGGGTTCTTTAGAAAAGACATTCAAGTGCTGTAATTTCTGGGCACGGTGTCACCTCTCTGTGTCATCACTGTGAACCCGTAGCGTAGAAGCTGACCTTGGGTCAGTGTCAGAGCCACAGGGCCCAGTGTAACACCCAGAGAGACTCCACCAAACTGCCACATCCATCTGAGAAAAATTATGTGACAGCATGTGAGCACTGAGTGAGTTACGTGTGAAATCAAAGCGTGTAAGTGAATCAAGTGGCTGAGATTCGGCATGGAGGCCGGCTTCACTCTGCAAATTACTGCACTGCCTGCAAGGCTGTGAGCACTAGGAGAGGAACCCACTTCTGTAGGAGACACAGAGGACTCATTTGGGTCTAATTGGATCACTTTTCTATTTTGGACCTCTTTATTAATGCTTTCCTAAATAGGCTGTCCTCACTATGTCAGAAATATTAGTCCTGCTCCAAGAAGCAGAACAAAACAGTCACGGACAAGAAACCAAACCCTTCTGCTTGCCAGTGTCCCCTCCCCCTGCTCCCCCATTTTGAGCTTTGACTTTGGAATTCATTGCCAAATTTATTGAGAAATTAATGAGAAATGCTGGAAAGTATTGACTTTGAGAGGAAAACACAACTCATCTTGAATGAAGAGGAAAATGCAGCAGTAATTCAGCCACCATCGATTTCACCCTGTCCATGTATTGATCCTCATTTTACAATATTAATTTGCACCTGCTTTCGGGTGTGAAGGACCATTTGATTTAAACTGGCAGGTAATGCGTAAAGAGGCAGTGGTATGGTCATCGAGACCTTGGAGGCTGCCTCTGTGACCCAACGCACTCCCTCTAACCTCATAAAAGTATGATTTTGTCAGACAAAATGTAAAAGTGCGCTCCTGTCTGAAGAATCCACCTCCCCAGTGCTGGGCATCGCTTTAGCATTAGTGGGAGCCGTCATCGCCCGCAATTTCAGCTACAACTCATCATCATGCTTGTATCGGTTCAAAGTTCATGAAATTTCTATGAGCATTGATTTCCTGTCATTGATTTTTTCTCCTTTTTTGCTGCAGATCTTTGAAATTTTAATTTCCTGAGCATCTGAATTTCTGTGGGACGAAATGGCTTAAAGGGCTAACGGACAGGGGGGCTTTCAGCAGTTAAACACCACCCCGTTTTCTCACATGTCCAGCTGGAGTGCCTGGCTTGCAGGGTCTTTACTGAAGTGTGTGTGTGTGTGTGTGTGTGTGTTTTTTTTTTTTTTTTTTTTTTTTTTTTTAAGATGGACCTGGAATGCAATTGTGGAGAACAGCAGGTTTCAACAGTGCTTCTACTCCAGGCGGTCATTTCCCCAATTCGTCTGCCTCACCTGCTCACATTTGCACGCTACTTCATCAGCAGGACGTATCATAACCTCAAAGCGGCGTAATTGCCATTCACGTCTCGCAGTTTGAACCAAGCCCGTTAATCGACATAGTACTCGTCGACAAACAGCACTTTACCAGCAATCGCCAGCGATTTTTAGAAGGACGCGTGTGCACCGAGCTTTTAATTTTGCTCGATATAACCTTTCATCCATTAGAAGTTCCTCATTTCGGGGAGACGCGGAGCTTTCTTGACCGAGGGCGCTCCGGTATCAGTTATTTTCTGCCGGACTGTGCGGAGACGCACGTTCACACCTTCACGCGTTCGCACACACTCCCCCTTGTTAGCAGTATCGTCTGAACCGCTGGTCGTACATCAAGTATACGAGCTGCTACGCAGCACTGCTGCTCAGGCAGTGGTCAGTGTTCAACAAGAGACAGACAGAATTACAACTGGAACTTCACAGCAAGATGATTATTAGTGCTGAAATGAAAGTGGAAATGAAAGTAGTTATGATAGCCTGGCGAATGGAGCATTAATCTCTACCTGAAGCCAGTTTATTCTGTCAGGAAAAAAGAAATGGAGTAAACTGAGATGCAAACAATACTGTTTCTGTTTTATTTCTATTGCTGCATTCTTCAAAAATTGCTTGTCTTTGAACGAGTTTAGCTGCTATTTACTGTTTTCTGTAGTTTTTTGCATGCAAATAAACAGATTTTGTAGGTGAGAAGCAATATGAATTTCAACCAGAATTTGAAAAAACAGTTTATACCTGAGTTCCTGTCTTTTCACAGCTCATTATTGTCCTCCCTAATTTCTGTGTGTTTTGGAAAGCTTAGGCAGAAAAAACATTTCTCACTGTAACTGTTTCCAGTGCAGCTATGAAGGCCTTGCTGTAACAGGCGTTGTCCATTATTTCTGACTGCTTTTGGGTTAATTTTTGCCAAAGCACCCGGTGGTATGGGTGGGACAAAGATAATCTCTGTAATTAGAGAAAGTAATAGCTAGCAATTGCAATAAAGTTCTTTATCATCTCCTGGAATGACCAAGAGCTATCGTAATAGCTCTAATGGTGGGCAGGGACTTCTTTTCCAGCTTTAAATAGGTTTGTTTACTGGTAAACTTGCATAAAATCTAAAGTTGGTGCATTTGAAGGAGATGGGGAAAGGATGTGATCTGAGCTCCTGTTACATCACTGCCACACAACAGACCGCAGCTCCGCCTCTGTGTACACGGTGCTGCAGCAGAAGACAGCCTGCATTCTACTATAGTCTTATCCATCTGTAGCGGCATGGCCTGACAGCAAGACCTACCGGACTTTCCTCAGTGGCATTCTGACTGTGTGGACAAAAGAAATGTTTACAACATTTCTTCCCTTTTTAGACATTAAAACTTGAAAGCATGTAGAATCTTGAAGTAATCTAATCTGCACGCTGATATATTGAAATATGCTTATGCACTTTGGTTCGTGTATATTTGGTCATGTCAGGGGCTGCTTGGGTTCCACTTGTGGGTGTTTAGCTAAGCTTGATAACAGGATATCTGGTCTTCTCAAAGGTCTTATGACTATCTGCCCTGCCTTATTCATTCAGATCTTATCAAAACACTATTCATGTAATGATTGTAAAACCCTTTGACTTAAACAGCTAAATCTTAGAGATGTCGCTATGCTTAACTTGAGGAAATATTATGTTAAGCTAACTAGAAGAAAAATTCAATATGTTTGGTAAATGGAAAAAGATTTAAAGGTTTAAAACCAGGTTTTTTAAAATATAAATGTTCCTTTATAAATTTGGAGACATAGTCTGTATCATTAGTAAATTTGAAAGAAAGATGTTGAAGTGGCAGGGCAGGATTGTGTCATATTATTCCTAACACGGTTTATCGGCCGGTTATGTAAAATCTCTGGGCCCAGAGATGTTCTGGACTTTAGAATTGCTATGGAAAGGTAATACAGTACATATTTTGTATAGTATGTAAACAGAGTCTAGGGACAACAGTGCATAATAAAGTGTTTATACTTCTGCATCTAAATGTATTAATATTCATGGTAACTATAATAAATAAACACTAAATGGTCAGATGAACTTGTATTTATAAAGGTCTCCCTCCATCTATTTGAAGCAGATGAGCTTGATTTTGTGAAATACATAAAGAACGGATGAAAGTCACTTTGTTGTGCAGACTGAGTTCATGACAAGATACACTAATTTAAACTACCCTCATATATTGTGTGTCCTGTATACATACTAGATCACTCTCACTAATGCCATGGTTGTGTTCTCTTGCTTTCCTGTTTTTTATAGCAGCTGAGTTCACACCTCTCATAGTGATCAATCACAGCCCGATTTGCTTCGAGGATTTTTCGATAGTGTGGAACCAGTGGTTCCTTTTAGGACTTCCCCCACATCCTATCTGTTACGTAAACACGATTACAGTTTATTTGTCATTTATTTATGTAGTACTTAAATGGTAAATGACGGGTTTTCGGGTGAAACATAGTAGCAAACATTCCCCTCCTAATTGGATGCTATGGTGATGAGTTGAACGGGAATCTAGAGCAACAAATGACATCCCCTAATGACGTGAGTTCTTTGAAAGCAAAGCTCCATGTTTCTGCACACAGCAACAGAAACTGCGCTGGTCACCGTGCCACACTGTGCATTCTGTTACGTGATTAACATTTCATTCTGTTTGTCTATACAAAGATAAACTGTTTTACCACCAGGCTTAAAGGGACAAAAATCACAGACAGATATTATGCATTTACGTATTCTTTCATTTGGTATAAATTTTCCTCAGTATTAACTCAGAGTAGATCCCTGTCTAATTATCTATGAGGTCAGTAAGCAAAATTGGAAAAAAGCTTTGAGATCAATATAAATTATGCCGGAGCAAAACAGTGCTGACAGTTTCAATTGCAGCATATGTTTACCCAAAATCAGGCAATTTATCTTAATATCTGCAGAGTAATGCGGAGCAAGTCAAAGGTCAGACAATCTCTTCACCTCATAATTACCCAGTTCTGGAACAGGAAAATGGTATTGATTGTCCAGTCTTTGGGGTGGTGTGCATATGAGATGTGCAATGATTAGGCGGTTCAGGGAAAATTCGCATTTCAGACAAACTTTGATTGGGTATTCTGGCTACCGTGTGCATTTTAGCCAGGTAGTGATTGGCTGATATGCAGACAGAGTGCAGATGACATGGGCCAATTGGTCATCTCTCTGTTTCCCAGTGGAGGTGAAGGTGTTGCTTGAATCTGTGTCATTTTTGAGCTGAGGGAGGTGCCAGTGTAGTTGGAATGGGGTTAGTCTCCTCATGTCTGTGTGCTGCCTGTGTTCAGTCCTGCTTTGAGATGCATACCACCCTGACAATCTGTATCACACCCACACACACACACACACACACACACACACACACACAAATACATAAAATATAGCAGTATAACATGACATAAGGGTAAAAATAACTCCATAACATATACACTTACTGTAAGCCAAAGTGAGGAGTGTTTATATACAGCCCGTGGCTGTTTTGTGCTAGTTGTCAGTATGTGCTGAGGAGTTCTGTGGTTTGTGGAGGTAAACTATCTGTCTCTGAATCTGGAGGTATGAGCAAGTGTTTACGTTTTACCAGATGGGAGGAGGGAGCAGAGTGCTGGGCTTCTTCATAATGTGCGCTGCAGACAACCTGTAGTGCTGTTGAACTGTGTGCTGATGATGTCCTGTAGTGGTGTTGAGCTGAGTGCTGTTGATCTCCTGTAGTGCTGTTGAACTGTGTGCTGGTTATGTCCTGTAGTGCTGTTGAACTGTGTGCTGGTGATGTCCTGTAGTGGTGTTGAGCTGTGTGCTGATGATGTCCTGTAGTGCTGTTGAACTGTGTGCTGGTGATGTCCTGTAGTGGTGTTGAACTGTGTGCTGGTGATGTCCTGTAGTGGTGTTGAGCTGTGTGCTGATGATGTCCTGTAGTGCTGTTGAGCTGAGTGCTGGTGATGTCCTGTAGTGCTGTTGAGCTGAGTGCTGGTGATGTCCTGTAGTGGTGTTGAACTATGTGCTGGTGATGTCCTGTAGTGCTGTTGAACTGTGTGCTGATGATGTCCTGTAGTGGTGTTGAACTGTGTGCTGGTGATGTCCTGTAGTGCTGTTGAGCTGTGTGCTGGTGATGTCCTGTAGTGCTGCTGAGCTGAGTGCTGGTCATGTCCTGTAGTGCTGTTGAGCTGTGTGCTGGTGATGTCCTGTAGTGCTGTTGAGCTGTGTGCTGGTGATGTCCTGTAGTGCTGCTGAGCTGTGTGCTGGTGATGTTCTGAACTGTCCTCAGCACTCACTCTTTTATTTGTTCATTTGAGGTTGTCACTTTTGGTGACATTCAGATATTTAATCCCAATAATCTTCATTTACAGCATTTTTACTAACTTCTGAAGAACATACACTTACTGTTGTCCTGGCATCAGTTTGTTAGGAGTGTAACATACAAGTAGGTGGACTCATCATTGGTGGTCATCGGCAATGTGGATGATGTTGTTGGAACTATATTTGGCTATCCGGTCATACGCAAAATAGGAAAAACAGAAGCTGAGCACAGGGTAAAGTACTCTGTCCCATGAGGACCGTGTTAAGAGAATTAGAGAGGAAGTTGAGCAGAAGGCTGAGTACTCTGTTTTGGTGGAGGATGGTGTTAAGAGAACCAGAGAATGAGTTCAGCAGAATGCTGAGTACTCTGTTTTGTAGGGGAGGGCAGTGGTAAGAGAATGAAAATGGAGGAGTTGAGTAGAAGTCTCCATACTCTGTTCTGAGGGAGCAGTGGTAAGACAACCAGAATGGAGGGGTTGAGCAGAAGTCTCTGTACTCTGTTCTGAGGGATCAGTGGTAAGAGAACCAGAATGGAGGAAGTTTTTGTGCCAGTAAAAATGTCTGAACATGGCTGTTGGCTGTTCACAACAGATTTCAGAAATGACCTGAAACTCCATCTAGACCTGCTACTTTGCAGATGTTCGTTCTGTTGAAAGTCTGAGTCACATGACCATAAAGCTCGTGTCATGTGGTGTGGCCAGAACACACACTAGGGCATCACTTTTGGCACACTCAGAATTCAGGGGCAAGTAGCTATGATTTATTTAAATTTTTTTCCCATTTGAATGTCCTGTCTTATCCAAAGTGTGTCTTAAATGCTGGGGAAGCACAAGGTTTTTTTTCTAACTGTTATCAAGTTTCCCACGGACCTGATACTGAATGTCATTTATTCCATAATGCTAAAAGATCTGATCTAATAGATTAGTCTTGTGTGTCTACCTTTAACATCTTTTGCATTAGTATTTTTAAATGCTAAAGTTCCATTACATTTCATGATGTATAAAGGCGTACAGAATATGTACCTTTGTGCAAAGATTGATTATCATCGCAGCTCATGCTAAACAATTTTTTCCTTGCAAAAGCACAAGAGGACATTTGACACTGTTGAACGTTCATGTCAACTGTCAGAACCATAAGCATAAAATCAATAGCTGATGGGCTCTGTCCCTCTGTGTGGGACTGTAATGCTGGAGCTTGATTAGTTAGGGAGCATCCACAGTTCTGGCCTGCATGAAGAAAGCGTTATGTTGCCTTCCTCTGAGCCAGCCCCTCCTCTGGGTGATTGTGACGGGCGCTCATCTGTCCAGTGTGTGATGTGTCTGCCCTAGACAGAGGCGTGACAAATCACCCCCAAAGACAATGCTGACAGCCTTTGATGATTAATGGTCTGATTATGAAGTGGGTTCACATGTATAGAATTTACATCACCGTCACACACTGCCAGGAATCTGGCCCTGTCATGCAACCCAGCGTGTCTGATGGGTGTCGCTGGACTGGGTTGGGGGGTTGGGGGTCGGGGCTGGGTGTGGAGGGGCACAAGCCATGTCATGTAAAATCAGTGTGGCAGATCAATGCATTATTAACAAGAAAACATCTTAGTCCCACTTCCTGTGGACCTTTGTCTTTGGAGCTGATGAGTTGACATCAGATGAAACTGCAGCAACGTGCTTGCAGCTCTGCTGTGGAGAGGCCCGCTGTGTATCGCGGCACCATGCAGGGTGATTGTGCTGCATCCTTGGTTGCACTCAGAATGCGATGCTTGATTAACACCTCATTTAATGCTCTGAGACAGTCTAACTTCTTGTGTTCACATGAGCCATAAAGGTGAGGTACCTTCAGAAGAGACAGGGAATCTTACTGTTAGCCCCCAAACAGCTCTCACAAGCTGAAGGGTGGTCCTCTTACAGCATGGCCCCGTCTTGACTTTGACTGGAACAGAATCACCTCTTGCTTCCTTCAGTATCCTCCTCCGTCGTTCAGTGGACTGTGTTTAATGGCACAGTAGCTGGTGACAGGATATCGCAGTTAAGGGACAGCACTCATAACTGCCAGCTTTAGTCCATTAAAGGAGGGGCTTGGATTTGTGTCTAAATTGTCAGTTATGCTACAGTAAATCACACCTATTATTAAATCTCTCTCTAAGTCTTCATTTTGGGTCACATTCCAGAGAACAGATTTCAGCATTGGCAACGGTGATACAAACAGTTTAACTGTAACTCTTTTTGTGGCACAAATCTACTGTTACTGCACCAGAAACTGACAGACCAGACACTAATACAACAAACATGAAAACACCAAGGAAGCAAAACTAGGGCTACTGTGCAGAATGCAACTCATGAGTGCAAAATTTTAAGGCAAGACTTCAACAGTAGCACTAATAAACAGGTGAGAAAGATATGCATGTGGAGTACAATACAGCACTATCACTGCAGCTATAAATCCAAGCTTTCACTTATCTTAACTTGGTTTAACGTGTCTTGTACCATTTTAGACTGAAAATGGCTACTGGCCATACTCTACGTCTGCTGTCTACTTCTACTCCTGCTACTGTCTACACTACTTCTGAGAGAAGTCACACGTGTGTATCTTTGTCGTAGTTTAACACAACTTTACCTTTTTGCCATTCAGCGCTGAATGAACCCACGATTGATTACGGATTCCAGAGGTTGCAGAAAGTTATTCCGAGGCATCCAGGCGACCCGGAAAGGTTACCAAAGGTCAGTATCTGGATTGCAAAAATGTCTTTATTGACTCCTCAAAATGAAACACATTGTTACTCAGTAGACTGACATAAACACACACATACAAACTACAAACACTCACTTCTCTGGAAGAACAGCCCAATGAAACCTTTTCAGTTCATTGATGGTTTAGTGATTTTATTCAGATCCTCCCCAGTCTGTTATTACTCACCATTGTTTTTCTTTAATTTTCTAAAACGTGATTGACTTTAGTCTTTTTTTATTATTTTATAAACATTCTGCATAACCGTTTTCTTAACACGTTGATTCCACACAATATCGTGTGCACACGCTTTTCTGAATCCGTAACACACAGTCTCAACAAACTGGTCATCATTTCACACTTTTGTCTGAATGTAATATAATTTCAGTACATGAATTGTACCAAAAATTACAAACCCACCCTCTCTTTAGTCAAAAGAGTAAAGTTCGTGTTTTACTAACATGACCGATTACTTTGTATAGAATTCCTGCCAGCTCAGCAATTCTTGGCCACCTCCGTGTTTCAATAATACAATCATGCCTTTTAGACCGTATCTATTAAAGCCCAGCATGTTCGTTTGCCATGTCATTAAGTGATGCTCTATAAAAGAGAAGAGCGCACGTCAGGTATTAGAGGAAATTACAACAGAAATATCCTCCAGCACAGTTAGCCTTGTTTCAATTACACTTGTTTTTTTTTTTTTTGTCTCAACGGAGAACAAATCTCAACATGAAATCTTATTCCAATAAATGCCTTAAACTCTGTAATTCCACTGGAAAGCTTCGCCAGCTGCTAACAGACAAACGTGGCTTCAATATTCAGACAAGTCCCTTTTGTCTAGAGCTTTCGTTTTATTATCTTTGTGTCACGCGTGTTTGTTTGGAAACCTTAAGAAATGTGTTAACGGCATAGTTGGATAACGAAAACCAACATAGGAATGGATAAATATTTCACTGTGTACGAGAGTAATAAAGAAGGTAGTTTAATTCAGGAAGCAGAGTATCGTTCAGGGAATCACAAAACAATCACAAAACCAGATACAGCTTCTATAAGCAACATAAATATCTGATTTAGCTCCTAATGAACCTAAATATGGACTTGAGCTCCATGTAGATGAAACTGCCAAGTGATTCATCATTGTTAAGCCAGCCGTCCGTGCCTTGTTTGCAGAGGTCAGAGCACGCTTCACGTAGCACAGCAGCCAGCTCTTACATATATTTGGAATAAACTGAGAAATACAATAAATAAAAAGACCAATAGATGTTATACAGGTGAAGAGCTAGAACAGGAGATTTTCCAGGTGTGTATTAACACTACTACAAAAAGACACTATCAGTAGCAAACCCTACAGTTGATAATATTACCACAATATTGATTTGTAAAGCAATTTTCTCAGGATCTGTAATACGCGTAGCTTGATGGGTAATTGTGGCATGACAGAAAGCCAATAGGTTTTACTTGGATTGCTTAGGACATAGAATAATAGTCTCTCTAAATGGAGATGGGGTATTCTAGAACTGAAGTTTGCCTCCTCATATCAGACAACATCAAAACTGATACCTGAGCTACGGGGAAGGATAAAAATAAACAAACCTACACTGAAGTGTGGTGTCAATATAAAGAAATATGAGTGGACATGTGATAAAAAGAAGATTGGAAGACTGGCTCTTAAAAATAGAGACTTCAGAACTCTCACTGAGTAAGACATTGTTTCCAACCAATAGAATTTAGTCACCAATACATATAAAAGGAAAATAGAATGAGCATCAGATTATAAAGTGTATGACATGTAATTGCTGTAGCAAATTATATTCATTACAAAAACAGAGATTTTATTTTACCATAAAATTAATTTTACCATAAAATTAATAGACAATTTCTTGCTTTTCCATGTATCCCAGCACACAATACAAATATATTTTACATCACATCTCTGACATACACAGGAAAAGTATTAGAATTGCATTAATGTTGAGTAATTACCCAGGCATTAAAATTCATCTTCCTTCCTCTCCTTTTTGAAGTAGCTACACCTAATAGCCCTGAGCTCCCAATGTGTGTATATAACCTCAGGCTACAACTAACACAGTAATTGCTTTACAGTTTTATAATGACATTAGCACCTGAAGGCAGATCTCCTTGGTAACCTTTCTTAACTGTGATGATGTATACTATTCTAGATGATGAAGCACCTGAGGAACTACATTTAAATTGTCAATGGCAATTAATACCCATAATAATAAAATTGCATTTGTCATGGAATAGGTCTGTGGTACCCGTTTTGAGCTTTAATGGTTTCCTTTTAACTTGAAGATTTTTAAACATTTTGTATCAGAAAAGAGACATTTATGTTAGTGGTTGAAAGATGCCCATTGAAATGCTTATAGATAAACGTTTGATGCTAATCACGTTCTCAGCACGAGTGCGGTAACAGAATGGTTGGGAAAAAAAACGTTATTTAAACCGTCTTCAGATGGTTGGTCTGAACCACCAGCCTTCTCAGTCCGTAACGTGACAAATTAGTTAGTTACAACACAGTTCTGCTAACAACACATTAAAGTTGATCATGTCATTTGTTTTGAAAACTTTGCCCATGCTGCTGGTACCATAAGCACCATATGGGCTAGGCAAACAGGCATTCTCAGGAAATGAAAATCAGTTAATAAATGAGACAGCCTTAATTGCTTTAATTGTTGATTAAAATAGAAAGGCATAGAAAGGAGAGTACTGATATGACAAAAGAGATTATGGCTAATTATTAACACTCCATAAAAGCAGTCTGTCTTAGTCATAGACTGCTTCAGCTGGGGATCTGAAATCAAGACAGCTGGGCCTTTCAATGATCTACCTGCTTCATGACAAGTATAATTCTTTATTTGTATGCAAACTAGACAGATACAGCGTCGAACACACAACAATTGCAGAGGTAAATGCCCATTTTAAGAGCCATCCATCCAGCACCGTTCTAGATTAAGTGTTGTCTCAATAAACGTATGGCACACCCTAAACCTGGTGCCTCCAGCAATTAATCTCGATAAATAAAGGTGCGGGGCTGAACAGGTCTTCAGGATGAAGGACTCGGTGTGCGTGGCTGGGGTCTGATTTTCTGGACTTTCTGTACTGGCCCGGTTCTTTGAAATTCAGCCCAGTTCTGCAAGGCTGCAGTTTCAGACAGCAGCCGCGTATTTGCGTTTGGTTTGCTTGTCACTAGCAGCAGCTGCTCTCTTAATTTGGGGCCTCCTCTGCCAGCTGACATCATTCCTGATGCATACTTTGGATGCCAAAGCGATGAAAAGATGCTTGAAAAGCAGGCGCTAAGCAGAGCAGTCTGAGTGATAGGATTCTCACTCAGAGCCAAGGCCTTGCATTAAAGCGCAGGAGCATGGCAAAAATAACACAACTCTTTACCTACACAAGAATCTTCTGTCAAAAGTGTTTAAGAATGGAATTAGTCAGGGTAAGTTACTCTGCTTTCTGACGTTTGAAAATGATCCATACAAGTTATTAAAAGGGACAAAGCCAGAGGGAAAAAAAGATTGAATTTAATGCGAAAGTCTGTGGGGCTGAGCAGTAGGTGAAAGTACATCATGTAAATGAAGCAAGGTGCAAGTGCATCACAATGAAGCCAGAGTCAGAGTCAGAGCTCTCCTGTACCTGGGAACACGCACAGCAGGATAATGTTAGAATTACATCCAGTATCACATCCAGAGCCATAGTCACATCAGATTCAGAGTCAGAGTCAGAGCTCTCCTGTACCTGGGAACAAACAGAGTCAGACAAGAGTAGAGTCCTGCCCAGATTCAGAGTCAGTGTCACAGCCCTCTTGTAGTTAGGAACAAGCAGACCAACATAAGAGTAGAGTCACATCCAGAGTCACAGTCCTCTTGTACCTAGAAACAAGCAGACCAAGAGTAGTGTCACATCCAGCTTGTACCTGAAAACGAGCGGAGCAAGATAAAAGTAGTGTCATATCCAGAGTCAGAGTCACATCCAGAGTCAGAGTCACAGCCCTCTTGTAATTTAAAACAAACAGAGCACAATAAGAGTAGAATCATATCCAGATTCAGACTCAAAGTCACAGTCCACCTATACCTGGGAACAAGCATACCAAGATGAGTGTTGTCACGTTCTGTCACTGTAAGAGTCAACAGGAGTTACACTTCTTTTGTCCCTGCATACACATGTGTCAAGAAAGGAGAACATCTGTCTCTTGGAGATATGGCGTTGTTGGAGAAGTTATGCTAGCAGATGTAGCAGGTGCTGGGGCTGCTAGAGGAGGATGTTGCTGAAGCTATCGTAGAAGCAGGGACGTCACACTCAAAGTCACAGCCTTCCTGTCCTTGGACACAAATTGACCAGAATAAGATCAGGATTGCAGTGACTCCCAGAACTGCAACTTGAATCAGTGCAAAACACTAACTCCACTTTCCCTGGTCAACATATTTTTCACTCTGAACAGAAAGCAGTTTATGAAATGCCCTACAATGGGCAGTCAATGGGCAGTCAGAGGAGTTAATTGAAAAAAAAAAGTCCCAATGTTATTGTGAAAGAAACAGATTAACCCAAGATAATTCACTTTATTGTTGAAAAGAAAGGAACAAGCACTGAACTTCTGCAAATTCTGTGCATGAATTAGGGTGAGATGTTGTCTCAAAGGACTACATCAGTTTAATTAAGATAGGAAAATAACTTATTGTACTTTGTGAAATAATAGAAAGTAATGACAAATACCGTCAGGGTTTTCAAATGTGTTTAATGGCCACATTTTCATGTTATATGGGGTATTTTCTGGTTTTCTTTATATGTTGATACTCCCTTTCTATAATCCTTCAGTTATTCATTAGCACAAATTTAGTATGTTTTTACTGCAAGATACACTGGTAAGAGGCAGATTTCACATTTGGGGTTTCTCCCTCATCCCTGTTTCTTTCTCCCCCCCATTCTGTTACAGGAAGTTCTGCTGAAAAGAGCAGCAGATCTTGTGGAAGCCTTGTATGGAATGCCTCACAATAATCAGGTACAGCAATATAACACACACACACACTAAGACACAGAGACAAAGACACAAAGACACAAAGAGGCTGGGGGGACAGAAGAAGCTGCAAAGAACAGGTTGGCATGGAGAGATCCGCTGTGGCGACTCCTAAAGGGAGCAGCCAAAAGAGGAAGAAGAAGAAGAAGACACAAAGACACAGACAGAAAAAGAGACAGACAGACAGACACACACAGACATGTACACACACCACACTTACTAGACACACACACATGCACACACCATATTTGCTAGACACACACATACAATATACAATGCACACCTATTAGACACACACACACACACACACACACACACACACACACACACCAAATTAACTACACACTCTTTTATTTACTTAGTTCATTTTACTGGCATTACAGCACATGGCCAAATGTGTCTTTTTCAAGGACAGTAAGGAGACTGAATGTCTGTCTTTTTTAGGAGATCATTCTGAAGAGAGCGGCTGATATTGCAGAAGCTTTGTACAGCGTTCCTCGGAATCACAACCAGATCCCATCTTTGGCCAATACTCCATCACACAGTGGCATGATGGGAGTGAATTCTTTTAGCAGTCAGCTAGCAGTCAACGTGTCAGAGACATCACAGGGAAATGACCAAGGTATGTACATTGGAGCTTATCAACAGTGGTTGATCTGCTTTTCTCTAGTTTATCTGGCCAGGCTTGGACTTGTATCTAATGCTAATTAACACCCCAGAAGGCCATCTGATTCCTTTTATTTGTTTCTGCGTGGCCGTTCCTGACATTTGCTTAAAGGCACAGCTGATATCAGCTACACACCTGAACCTTGTTGCCATGGTGAAGGTCAGGGCAGAGGCGAAAGTGCCTCCAGCTGACAGGTGCTAACAGGTAGCCACAGATACACCTGCAGCGCTGCTTTGTGGCCTCCTAGGGAGGAGATGAAAGGACAGAGGCAGTGTGACATTTGTACTGGCATCTGTGGATGAGAGTGTGCGCTGTGTATTTGTGTAGTGGGGTACAGTCGCAGCACCAGCAGCGTCTCTCCCCGGGGCTACATTCCCAGCAGCACCCCACAGCAGTCCAACTACAGCACCGTCAGCAGCAGCATGAACGGCTACGGCAATGCGGCCATGCCCAACCTCGGGGTGCCCGCCTCACCTGGGTTTCTCAACGGCTCTGCCACCAACTCACCCTACGGCAGTAAGTCCCATCACAGTCCTCCTCACCCGCATTACATTAAATTGAAATGACTACATTTTAGCTGTGCCGCTCACCTTATAGGTGCATGCGGCTGCAGAAACGGACAGGTAGTACCACCCCCTCAGTGGAGTGTAATGAGAAATAATTTCACCATGCACGCTGAAACAAAAGTCGTAAGAAAGTGTCAGTATCTCAGATAACTGTCAAAAGCACGACAAAACAAATATATGTGGTTATGACATTTGTTGTGTCTGTTTTTAAAGTGCACTATATTTTATCATACTGAAACCTCTGTGAAAGTCTTCATCAAACAGATCTGTTCTTGTCAAAGTGGTGAGTGACACTGCTGTGTGTGACACTGTCCTGTGTGATTTTGTCCTGGGTGACACTGTTCAATGTCATCCTATTCACACATCATAGTACACAGTAGCACATACAGCCTTTTGTCATATCTGCCTGTTGATGTTTTCTCTGCAGTGAAACAAAAGAGCGCTTTTGCCCCTGTTGTGAGGCCTCAGACATCCCCCCCACCATCCTGTACCAGCGCCAATGCCAATGGGCTTCAAGGTGAGGAAGGGCACAGGCGTAATTATAAAAAAAATAGTCAAGGTGAGGCAGTGGACAGGTGCTGTAAGTGGTGAGGGAAAGTCAGTAAACAGGATAAATTAAATGAATAGACAGATACAGTAAAAAGTGAAAACAATGTGAGTCCATAGACAGGTACAGTAAAAGGTAAAAAATCAACATGAATCAGTGGACAGGTACAGTAAAAAGTAAAAGATCAAGGTGAGTCAATGGACAGGTGAAGTAAAAAAGAACAGACAAAAGTGAGTAAGTGGACAGGCGCAGTTCTGTGTAAAAGTTTTTTATTTCAGGAACTGAACAGCAAGTTACTGTTTTTTGAAAAGCTGTTTCTAAAGTCTAATGTGGATGTATACTACTTTAAAGACTCTTTACTGATGTGAGCAGTTTTGGATGTAATTCTAGACCTTCCCAAATAATATGATTATGAGATTTGTGTCCGGCAGTACACTCTTTCTCTGCTGTTATATAAATAATACAAAAATAACATTTCATAAATTTCCGTGTTTATTATGGATACTGTTCTACATGTTGGTGGGTCATATTAAATATTAAATGTTCCAGAATGTTCCAGTGTTCGCATATCCTGTGATGTCATCTACCATGATACTTCAGACAGTCTGTTCTTTAGTTCTCATCAGGAGGTACCCTGAGCTTTAAGTCATGCTTTCTTCTATGTGTTAACACTGGATCTGTTGCTTTGAAATCAAATGTTTGGTATGGAATTAATATAAAATTTATAATTACTGAATTAATGAACTGGGAAATTGAAGTGTTGCATATTATTAATAAGTGGTGTGTTAAAATGAATATCTCCTCATTGAGGACCTCTACAAATAGAAAAGCAGTTAAACCATAACACCCCCTTTGCAACCCTTACCAAGATAAAGCACTTGGTAGAGTAGCAAATTATTTCAAATTTAAACGAAATCTTTGGATAGGGGTCAAATAACACAATTATCAAAAACACAAAATGAAATTAGAACTACTCCATAGGACTGCAAAACGTAAAATGTCCCTTGTAAACACTTGACATGTAAAAGGCAGGCTGTCAGACATGTTAGGAGACCCTTCTGGATAAAATATGACTTGTTTTTTTTTTTTTTTTTTTTATAGCTATGTCCGGTCTGGTCGTCCCTCCTATGTGATCTCCAACTTCACACAAACGCCCAGTCTAGGGATGGTCGTAATACGGAAGATTCTGGTAGAATCAGTGTTATAGAGAATGAAATCATCAACTAATTCTGTTTTCAGAAGAAAAAAAGATAACTTTGTTTCAAAGACTTTACTGAAATTATCAACCTACATGCAACCTGCTCATGAAGAACTTCGTTTTATGGACCAGTTTTATTTCTCCTTCATTTGTATATTCCCATTTTAAGCCTTGAAGAACTAACGGAGAAAATTGCCTATTTTGTATAACTCTTACGGCTGCACCTGGGCTAAACCAGGACTTGCGTTTGCAATGTCCATAGGGGAACTCTGTGGCTTTTTTAGTTCTCTTACACACTCTAGTTTCACAGAAGTATTTATACAATGTGATCTAATCTGTGGTTGGGATCTGGGACCAATGTAGCACTGGAAAATAATTTTAAAAATTATATGTAAAAAGATTTTTTTAGATCCATAAATGGACAAATTACAATTAATTGTGGGGGTCAGGAGGAGGGTTGGGGTGGGATATTTTATCATACACATTTCATCTTTGTAACTTATTGTAGTTAGAAATAACTTTAATTTGGCAAAACTTATTTTTTGCCTTCAGCATACTAACAGGGATGAAATGCTGCTCTGTTGGTCAAAATAACCTTCTTCCGCTAAAGCGTCTTGTAAATCACGTGTCTTCTGCAATGTTTTTCCACTTTTTGCTAGCACTGTAAACTACTGCGCTCTTAGGTTACCGTGAAGTCTGTTTGTTGTACCTGAAACGTGTCCTTTTGACTCTAGTTCCTTCTGCCCTAATGTGTTTTGTATGTGGTAACAAAACTGTAGACCTTTGTGATTTTGCCAAAGTTGTAGTTAAATATTTATATACTTGTCTTCAATTTTTTTCAAATCCACTGAGATATTTAGTACAGAATTTTATTCCTTCTAAAATGAGAAAGGGTGAAGTCTTATCAAGAGAAAACATGCAAACCTATGGTCACTAAGGGAACTTTTGTAACATATCAATTATAAATATTGTATGTACTGTATCTTTGAAATTTTGTATATTGATTTCCACCATTTTATTTTGTATTGTTGCCACAGCCTGATGTTGTGATGTAGCACAGAGTTAAGCCAAGAACAGTTGCCTCCATTCATGTTTTTGTATTTATCAGAGAGCAACAAACATGTCTTTCATTTGTATTTCACACATGCTTCTTGCCAAGACTTTTCATCCATTTTAAAGGAAAGTCAAATTCATTGTTTATTTTTATATTGATCCTTAAGTTATCGGAGCAGATGATTTTGGAGAAAAACTATTTGTTGTCAGCTTGTGTCGCAATGGCTGTAAAAAAAAAAAGTCATGTAAAATACACGCATGTTAAACAGCCTTGGGGAAGAACTGAGTTTGTGGTTGTAAATTATATTTTGTAGAATGTCATTTTTACCTGTCATTCCCAACTCATCCAAATAAGGAAATCAAGAAGAGTCAAGGTGACAAAATCTGGAACGGAAGGGTAAGAAATCACCAATGTTTAAACTGTGTCAAGACAACAGAGAAAAATGTACGATGCCTTAACAGTGGACTTCTTGAGTAACCTTTCTGCTATTTAGTGAAAATTCTATGCCACTCTTGTCAATCATCAACCCATGAAGACTGTAAAAAGCACAAACATTTCTACAAAAATAAAAGTATTATGGCCACTTCCTGTCACGCTGTTTTATTGTTATTATTATTATTGATTTGCTGTGTTCTGCGAAGGGGGCGGGGTATCATGGTGGATCAGCACGCTTGTGCTGCACTGCGCTACATCCGTCTCTGTGCTGCTGAGTGTGCGCGGCCCAGCTGTGCGCTACATCCGTCTCTGTGCTGCTGAGTGTGCGCGGCCCAGCTGTGTGCTACACCCGTCTCTGTGCTGCTGAGTGTGCGCGGCCCAGCTGTGTGCTACACCCGTCTCTGTGCTGCTGAGCGTGCGTGGCCCAGCTGTGCGCTACACCCGTCTCTGTGCTGCTGAGCGTGCGTGGCCCAGCTGTGTGCTACATCCGTCTCTGTGCTGCTGAGTGTGTGCGGCGGCCCAGCTGTGCGCTCATCACTTTCTTCCTGCAGCCCAAACACAGTTAAGGGTGTGTATGAATCCTGACTAGGATGCACCCTTTTATGTGCAGATGGATAAACTCCCAGTAACTTTATCATGGCCCTCCTGGTGATTATTTTATTTTTTATGTATTTATTTTTTTATATAAACCTCATGATTTGGAAAATAATTGGATATTTTTTGTATAATGAAACATTGACTGTAAAGACACATAATTTTGTATACAATGATTAAAATTTATTTTATTTATTTAAATTATAAATTTATTAAATGCACCTTGAGTCATACCTATTTACCTTTTACCTTTTTACACAAATGAGCTGTACACCTAAATTATTTGTAGTCAGTCAGCATATAAATGGTCAGCATTTTAGCATAATTTGGTTTTGGTTCTTAACACATTTTGCATGATAACACTACACAGTTCAAACTGAAGTAAAAACCATATTTAAAAATTTTACAAAAAATGGGAAGCTCATATGTTTTTGCCACAAAGACACATTAAAAAAATATCTGTTAACTGCTTGGTGAAATATAACTGGGATCATTACTTCTGAATGTTTGTGTTTAAATGTTTAATTTTAGTCAAAATAGTAAAGACATACATGCGCACACACACACACACACACACACACACACACACACACACTCACAGATGGAGACACATATATGGATAAAGACTTCCAGATATGTGCTCACACGGACACACAGATGGGCAGGCATAAACACCAACACACAAACACACACAGGCAAGATGGTGTACGCACACACATGCACTAGAACAGTCACAGATGGAGGGGCAGGCAGGCACACGCATACTTATGGATACGCACACACGCACATACAAATACAGACACAGATGGATAAACGTTCACACACCTCTCAAGAGACACATACACTGAAGGCACAGACTGTTGGTGTCATTAACGTGAGGAAAAGATTTACGAGACAAGACCTGTGAAGGTTAATTCTCAGACTAAACAGACTCACAAAGCCTTGGTCAGCTCTTAGAATCATACACACACGCACACACACACACACACACACACACACACACACACACACACACACACACACACACACAAACACATGCATCTCAAGAGGGATGAATAAAAAAAAAAAACTCTAAATATAAAGAGAGCACGAAGTTAATCCTAATGACAGACTGTGAGGATTTGTATTCATTCATTAACCATGGAGCTGGATAAATATTATTATTTATATAACTATAGAAAGGGTGTTTGTGTGACCAGTGTTGCTGAGTGGAATTAGAAAGTTTGAATAAGCATCCATTTTATACAGATAAAACAAGTGATGAACGCATAGCCTGCGCTTGTAGACAGGTATGATCAGGAGATGGTCTGGAAAAATCGTTTCAATGATGTTATGGAGATATCCTAGAGTGAGAATATCCAAACATCAAACATGCAAGGAAAGTAAGTTCTACATGATTGTTCACAACACTGGGAAAAGGCTGTACTCTAATACTATGGTTTATTCCATTAAACTACATAGATAATAAAGAGTCAATGCAGTAAAACGTAAGAAAAGGTTACCTTTTGTCTAAACAGAATGGAAGCCTTTACTGTTCAAATACTAAGAAGTATCTAATGAAATCCATACTTATCAACTAGGTCAAAGACACAGATATACAAAAAGCACTAGCAATAGTCCTTCAAAATACCCACACACCTTATCTGGCCTTGTGAGCCTGTGAAAATGTCAATTCCTCATCTTTTCAGTGACGTATCCACAATTAAGAGAATGCAGACAGATGGTATCTGTCAGCCTCATCTTAGATTACGGTCCCTGGAAGATAAAAGGGGCAGGTGATAAGTGGAGAAACAATAATCCGAAGGATCCTTCTTGTATGAAAGCTCAGTGTCCTGGACACTTCCCAGGTTTCACAAGTACACACCAATTCCAGTCAGCCATCATTAACACCAAAGGACACATAGAACAAAAGAGATTGTGTTGGCTGCTATTTCAGACAAACTGCCTGGTTTATTTTGAAATAAAAAATAAATAAATAAGAAATAAAATAGGAATTTCTTTACTTTAAAATTGATTGTTGTCTTATGGTAATGTGAATTTGTCAGCGTTCATTGGAGAAAGATTTACATCCACTCAACTTTTATCATAGGAAAACACTTTACATCTGCTCAAAGTTTATCTGGTTTTACGTCCACTCCGCTTTTATCTGAGAAGGCCTCGCCTTCACCCATATTTCTGCACGAATGTGGTTCGTCACTTTAAACAGAGAATTGCAATGCTTGTTACAGATACATACGGAAATGGTCACTGTGAGTGTCATATATCAACAGCACTGGGATCTGATTGAGGCCTCATGCAGTCTTTACTATGTGATGCAAAATCTGCTTTTTAAATTACAGGTGTAGATTTTCACATTCTGCACAGTGTTTTGAATCTCTCTATTTTGTAAAAAAAAAACTTACACTGAAAAATTGTCCCAAACTTAGAAAACTTGTAGACTATTCTGTGTACACAGCACTTTTTAATATAGCATTATTTTAACATACACAGCTTTAAGGAATTGTTTTACATGCTTTTGTCAAGAACAGGAATTAATTTACACACTTTTGTCAACAACTAAATACATTGTACAAAAACGCAGTTATTCATGTAATGCAACTAGCTGAAAACATAACAAAGCAACCTCTCACGTGATGTGGAAGAGACCTGATGTGTGGTATGAATGTGGAGACAATGTGCTGTAAGACTGGACCAGTCCAGGCCGAACCTGACCATATGCTCATTCGGGACGCGCCAGATGCTCTGGACAGCACAGTGACTCCGAGGTCTGCGACAGCGCAGCTCTCTGGCATTGCCAAGTGTGATATCGCTTCCGCTGCATTCCCGCTTCATGGCATAATCTTTGTTTTGCAGCTCTCCTGTCTGTAGTCATAGCGATGTCTGTGCGCGGCCAATGAGCATCGCTCCCATTTGCTGGCACGGTGGAAACCCGACACCATTTGTTCCGTGAGTCACCACACTGAACACTGATTACTGGCCTTTCCCAATCACCGTGTGACAGATATTCACAAATATCTGAATACCAACACTCCATGACTGTGCATTCACTAAAACCTTGTAAGCTCCCAAGAAGTATAAAGTGAACACATCACATATAATGCTGCAGTAATTTTAACATCTCTTCGACAGCCCCCCCAACCTAAAAATCCACTCACACATCTACGTTATTTCATGGGCCACCAGCCTGAAAGAAGCCCAAATGCTAGCAGAGCGCTCAGATTCCACACATGGTGATGTTACTGATCTGCTACTCTATTATTCAGAGGAGAGCTTTTGTATCAGTGATAGCACACATAAAAGACAGTTTGGACAATGAAACAGCCAATGAAAAGCTCCTGTTGATAAACTCACAATGGCTGTGCATTGTGGGAATTAGGAAAGAAAACAGAAAGAAATAAAGACTGCATTCAGGGCACTTAGAACTTATCTTCATGTTTCTTTCTGTTCAATTGACACAGTTTCCAGGCAAGATGAAAAAACATTTAAATGTGGGTAGCACTCTGCTGCATCCGCTGCGCTGACTACTTATCTAAACAGCTATTTTATATGATTTAATCCAGTTCCATAAACTTTTGCTGTTTTCCACTTTTGAAGAAATGTGCCCAAAAGCACCAGATGGTTGTCAACTAAAAACAAATTTATATTCCTGAAATGATTTAAAACAATTTTACGAAATGTCTTTTGAAAAGCTTTTTCCCTACAAAGTACAAGTACCATTACTTGTGTGACAGAATGTTCCTTATCACTATCTTTGAATATTTTTTTTTACCTTTTTTCTGAAATGCTGTCCAATTTGTGATAAACACAATGAAATCGATACACGATACATTAATGAAAGCAACATAAAGCAGAATAAAATGTATTTTTATTGTACATTGTATAGTGTATTTGTTATCAGTCTAGAAAGCTGCGGAATCTCGACTTTACCAAAGCATACGGTATTCTGTGGGAAGATGTTCTACTCAGGAGAGCAGAGGCCTGCAGTCTTCATACATGCCAATCCATAATTGTGACTCACAAAGGTCCTATGCAGTTTTCATTGCTTTCAAATCGTATATTTTAGTTCTATATACCTATGGTTTTTTGAGGCTGTTTAATTGTCATGTTCGGCTTACTTAAAAGTAAGCCCATGTTTGTGCATTTTCAGGTCACCAGATGACCAAACTTGTGTTCCACAGAGCTCACCTTGCTGCTGACCAGTCAACAGTAGCTGGCTCACTGGCTCCCACTTTGTATCTCACAGAGCTTTGTGCTCAGTCTTCAGCCCTAAGCTGTATGTGCACAAGCAGTAATCCTGTGCTCCGTTTGCCCAGTCCTGTGTCCTTTCTAAAGGGCTATAGAAGAAAAAAGAAAACTGGAAAAATATTTGTCAAGTCATACACATGGCTTGACAGTGCCCCTGTGGCGAGCAGTAATCTTTTAAACTTCAACCCTTTTGCACATTTATTCATATCAAAACAGAAAATTTAAATTGAAACTGTAGTCCCATGAACAATATGTATATGTTCAACTGGTGAATTATGAATAAATTTGAAAAAATTTGACTGATTAAGCAACCAGCGTTTTTTTAAAAAGTACAAAAATAACAAACGTTTTAGATGCTGGAAGTATCCTGTACATTAGTTTGACATTGACTGATCATTAAAGTTATTAGAAGCACATGCAGATGTAACATACTGTGATAAATCTGAGATGACTCCAATTCTTAAAAGATGAGGTATTTAAATATAAATTACATAGGAAACTTCACATAGCACCATTTATTTATTTATTTATTTATTGCTCTTAACTTAAAATATTTTATTAGTTTAATTATTTATATGTGATAGGTCTGTGTGAATATAGAAATTTAAACCACTTTTTATAGTACACAGAGGGCTTCGGTTTGACTGTGCTCAGGCAAACTTATTTCTGTAGGCTTCACCTGTGTCCGTTTCTCTTCTTGAGGCTGAACTTACGGTATACTTCTGTCACATTAAGTCGAAACTTGTAGAAAGTCCTCACATCCCATTCTGAATTTAATCGTGCCAGTTAAGAAATTAGCTTCCCCACAAAACACATAATGAATCTTTCTCTTATTGCGGTATCATTAGCAGCAACATTTAAGGAACATCTGTGCACTGTAGGGCCGGTTGAAGGAACACAAGTGGTGGCTGTAAATTCACAGGAAATGGTGCACTGCAGATTGGGCTGCCGCTTTCTGGAAAACCACACACCAGACTGCCTGCTTTACTTGGGACGTCATGCAAATGTCTTTATAAACGTTCAAAGTGTCAATAAGGTTCAGTGTCCAAAGACATACAAGGTATCCAAAAGGTCCATGTCCTAGATACCCACAACAGTTTAAAAAATGTACAAACTGATCAAAATTTGAAAATAAATAAACAATTTCCCAAATGTTACGAAACATCTTTTCAAGGTG
>JABJVR010000036.1:1585694-1595877 GCA_025773905.1 Chitala chitala
CTTTGTCACTGAAATCACTAACCCCCTCTAGAGGAATGTCTCTGTATTGAGCAATTTAATTTTACTTTATTTAATTTCTGCACATTACAAGAGGCTCCTTCTCCCCCAGTGAAGTGCATCCTTGGCTTCATATTCAGAGGGACATCTTTTTCCTTCGAGTTAGTTTTCCCATTAAATTGCTCTGTTTTCTTTGTGTCCGAGCAGCACAGATTATTCAGCTCTGTTTGGTCTGACAGTAACAAATGTCTTACTGGTTGGCATGGATTAAATTTCTGGGCTGCTTAAAGAAATTGCAATTATGACGGTGGTCTGTTTTCAGCAAAGAAAACTAACGAAGTTATTACAAACGCATGGCTGGAAAGTTGCAGGAAGATGATCATTATTTAAATTAAAATGGAACTCATTTATACTTAAATGCAACAGCTGCTAAGGAGTAAATTAATTGTTTCCTGTTGTTATTAAGGCAGTTTGCTTATTTTTGTTGGGAGACAAAAGAGAGATCAGTCAAACCCGACGCCGCGTTGGCAGTATTCCTGTTAGTTTCTCTCGAAACTCAGAGAAACAATGAACTGCCAGCGTCAAGAAACACTTCATGTTTCTGTTTTTGTTTCTTGGACCGCTTGTTAAGTTTGAGGAAGGAGAAAAATGTGAAACGGCCGTTCTGCAGCCTTCACCATTCAGCTACCTGCTGGGGCCTCTCACCATGACAGCTTTGTCATTCTCAAGACCTGAGCCAAAGCATGTTTTTACACCCTAAGCATCTTCATGGGTCATCTTGTCACTCGTAAGATCAAACTTTTTTTAGGGTATTTATCCTTCTAATCTATGTTTGGGGTGGGCGCTCCACAGTAAAGATAAACATCATGCCATTAAGCGTAATTAGACAAAGTAATGGCCGGCTTTAACAACGTAGCTAGTTATCTCAGAATGATAAAGTTATCATAACAACAAATAATTGGGAGGGATTGGAGGGACCCGGCGCAGTCTAAATCATGCCTTGGAGAAATGTGCAAACATTTCTGAATGAAAGTCTTGGTTTTTAATGACCTCCAAATGAACTGTTAAAACTTTTTCATTCACTTTCATGGTCTTTTGATTGTTTTGAGGATGCTTTTGTAGAACATACAGTGTAGCTAGTCTGTGAACACGGAGGCTGAAACCTAATCATCTGAACAAGGGTAACCTGGGAGGGCTTGTTTTGAGACAGTCAGCTCTGTTGAGCTGAAGAAGGTGCAACTACAGAGGCAGGTAGATCCAAGGACTCGGTCTCTTCACCTCAAAAACACCACTACTACTCAGACATCGTACAGGCTAATGTGTGCTGACCAATCAGGAACGGAGGCTGCAGCATTCCACCAAACACAGTAGAAGCTAATGTGTGCTGACCAATCAGGAATGGAGGCTGCAGCTTTCCACCAAACACAGTAGAAGCTAATGTGTGCTGACCAATCAGGAATGGAGGCTGCAGCTTTCCACCAATACCATGCCTCCTGTACTGTAGAAAAAAGAAAGCATTCTGGTGGGACGTGCTTGAAGAATGAGTGGCCTTGAAGTAAACAAACAAACAAACCTGGAGTTATGGAGTGAGCTGACAAAACAAAACCACAGTTGTAATCAGTGACCCAACACCTTTCGACATGAAACACTTACATCTCACTGCTCATTAGGGTGCGAGCCGTGTGCGCATTTGCCCGTAAGTGATAACGGAATTCTAGCTTTCCCAAAGATTTTCCAATCATTTGCTTCTTTTTGTGGGTGGCAGAACGGCAACATTTTTCCTCCTTCCACCACTTCATCACGATCACAGCGTAGCTCGTATTGCAAAAGGAAAAGCTACTCCGTCATATTATTTTGATTAAAGCCAAATCCAGTTTACAAATGGTGCATAGTAAAGAAAATAATTGGGCATAATCAGTCTTTCTGACTGCCGGGAAAACACACACACACACACACACACACACACACAGAACACGGCTAAGCTTTAAGGCTAACGCCTTACCGATTGTGGTTCTCTGTCTGTAAATGATGTAAAACAAATCTAGGCAGGCCAATAAAATAACATCCAATCATCTTCCTGCCTTCCTGTTAGGCAGCAAACGTGAAGAAAGCTGAGGATGATAACATCACCGCTGCTCCTCTGACAGATGCAAGGGTTATAGGTTGAAAACTAGAGCTGATATGTTATCCGTCTCCTTGTTCTTAAGTCATTGCTCACCTCCTGGAGCACTCTCCGTCATAGGCCAGGCTGCCTCACAATGTTTCCCTCTCTAATTATCCACGAGGTCAGTAAGCAAAATTGGGAAGAAGCAGCGTAGATCAATACAAATTATCCCTGAGCAAAGCGGTGCTGACAGTTTGAATTGCAGCATATGTTTACCCAAAATCAGGCAATTTATCTTAATATCAGCAAAGTAATGCAGTGTGGGTCAAAGGTCGGACAATCTCTCCACCTCATAATTACCCAGTTCTAAAACAGGAAAGTGGTATTGATTGGCAGAGCTTGGTGCTGGGGGGAGGGGGGGGTGTTAGGGAACGGCATGATGAGGATGGACCCACATCTCACATTTGGACTTCTGGCCCCAATAAGGAAAAGGATTTATGGGATGTGGAGGGAGGTTTTATGCTGCCCCCACCCCATCAGCGGGGCTTGCTCCAGGAGAGGGGGTTGACACAGCTCCTCTCCTTTGTGAGCCAGTATATAAGGGGGGGGGCGGAGGGTGATGTGATGTATCTTGTGTCACTCGACGCTCTCAGGGCCCTAGTGGCTGGAATTTTGGGGGGGGGGGTACCTGAGGGGGTGGATTTACTCTGTTATTAGTCAATCTGGTATGCATATGGACCCAGCTGCTATACAAGAGAGGCAGGGTGATGCAGGGCAGGCAGACCTACGTCAGCTCCCGTCCCCTGCCCCTCCTTGTCTAACTCCCCCAATACAACTAGAGCCCCCCTCCCTGTCATTGCCTTTCTTTTCAACACCTGTCACTGCTTCTTGCAACACAAAGACAGAGGTAATTTTTATTGTAATTCTTAGACGCAAACATGCCAGCGCCCTTCACGTCAGACGCCATGAGTGGCGTACGACCCAAAGGTTGTGTCGCAACAAAACCCGTTGCCTTGCTAACGTGAGCAACACGGGCCGGTGGTTCCAACTGTCAACTGAATGCATGTAATGGACAAGAAGAGAAAAAAAAAATTACAAAAGGGATATCTGTGTGTGTGTGTGTGTGTGTGTGTGTGTGTGTGTATTTTTTTTATTAGACAGACTGTCACATTTGTGGTCTTGACATTGCAATCATTCTTGTGGGTACTAAGTCACATTTTCCTAAAAGCAACATCGTTGCTTTATTTGGGAGATGAAAGTCATTCTATCAGATGTCTACAGCACGTTTAGCTCTAATGACGGGTTCTGACATATCGCTGATGCATTTGCATGAAATCAATGGCCGATGAGTCAGTGTCTCAGCGCGGTCCGGGTTTCATCAGGCGAAATTCATTAAACGCCCGATACTTCTAATGATCTGCTCCCCGGTAACAGATGAGACAGCAACATGTTGCCGTTCCCAGCGTGTGACGCGGGAGGTGCTCTCTAATCAGGAGGTGTAATTCTCTCCCTAATCCCTCCCCGAGTGAGGCCCTCTTCGGGCTGGCCACGTCCCACGTTCACATGACTCCACCCCCCTTCACCCCGTTCCACCTTTCTGCCACCTTCACCCACAGGAACACGGCCCCTTGTAGGCCAACACATCGGTGTGGGCCAGGGCAGAACTATGACGAATTGTCGCCAACGACAATTCTGACAGGCCACGGTGATAAATGATCCGATTATGAAGTGAGTTTGCGCGTACAGAATTTACATCACGCTGAGTTAAAAAGTTGGCCACGTCATACCTGCCGTGCCATCGTGTGGCGGGGGTTTTCTGTAGGCTTGGCTGAGGCGGTGGGTGGAGAATAAAGACCAGGGTGCGTTGGGGGGTGGGGGGGGGGTTCAGGTTACAAAGGAATCGCGGCAGAGAGTGGTGACATGTAAAATCAATATGCTAGATCGATGCTTTATTAACAAGGAAATGTCTTGCCTCACATACCTGCTCGGACCTTTGTTGTCCAAGGTGTGCGACGGGATGTCAAATCGTATCACGGTCAGCAAGCTGGTGCCACGCTAAGTGTGCCTGCACGCGTGCCCGCAGGTGTGCCTTGCCACTGTATCGATTTCACCCACCATGCCAATGTCCTTGGACACATACCCACCACTGCTCAATCATGAAACCTGTCGATTCTTTTGGGGGGATTTTCCCCTTTTCCATGTTTCTGGATTACCCCCTCCCCCCCACCAAGCTCCTTACACCCTCTCAGGCGGGAACATGTCTACCGCCATCGGCCATCACTTTCACACGTGCTCGGTTAAGCTACCGAGCTGTATGGTGTTAATCACAAAATTACGTGCTGAGTAATGACTGATGGTCCAAATTGCGCGCTGAGTAATGAATAGATGGGGGCAGTTCTTATTAGTCTCCAGAAAGCCGCTGATTTATGTGGCCCTTCAGTCCTCAGAACGAGTCTGCTGAGAATGATATCTACATCAAGTAGTAATGCGCACCAGTAAGGGCTGTCTTCTGCCCAGCCGAGCTCCCGGGCCCGCAGGCGGACTACTTCCCGCTCTCAAGTCGACCCGCGCCGTAATAAAGCAAGGCAACTTCTTATAAAGCTTGTTAAACACAATGTGTGCAGTCCCTGGCACGTCCGGGCCGTGATTCACACACTGTACGTGGAGTGGTGTCGGCCTGATTTATAGCCCGGTGCAGTTCATACTCAAAATTACAGTTGGAAGGGGTGTGGGGGGGGGGTGGTTGTGTTAAGATTAATTACTGTTTGTGGCCTGCAATTTCATGAGACTCATGTGGTATGCGGGAGGAAAGACAGTCTTCACATCAGTTTGTAGTCGGCCGTTCACAGATTATTAAAGCTCTGGAAGATGAAGTGATCCTCTGGCACGCTCAGTGCTCAGACAATGTGCCATGGAAGCTGGGGGGTGGGCGTGAGGTGGGGGGGTGCACAGCGAATGCAGGGATAAATCTGAGAGCACCAGCAGCTGAATATATGTCACGATATGCATTTTCCGATAAATCCTTGGCACTGCATGGAAAAGCGTTCTGTGATGCAGGCGTCCTCCCGGGGGCGACGATGACTACGAAAACCGCCCGGCTCCAGCCGATCGTTGCTCCGCTTCACGGCGACTTTGTTCATCATATCGACTTGCCTAGGAAATTTATTCGAGCAATTTGCTGCTTGTATGAGTCTAAATAACCACAAAAGGTTAAAAAAATCAAAACATAATAATTTGCTGATTTTTTTTTCATATGAAAAATGAAACATTCCAATTTGAGGACAGCGTTGTCATTAGAGATGTGTGCTGCTCTGTTTCTCTGCTTCTGCTCTTACATATTACTGGTGTTTTTTGTCTTGCTGTAGCTTTGAATGAGCCAACTATCGATTATGGATTCCAGAGATTGCAGAAGGTCATTCCAAGACATCCAGGGGACCCAGAAAGGTTACCTAAGGTCAGTGCCCAAAGAGAAGTGGAGTAAGTGCCCTGTTTACTCACAGGAATGTAACACACTGTGCAATTTGGGAGTCAGATGAGTTACTGAGGCAATCTCCTTTGGCAAATCATCATGATTGAGTTACTCGAGGAAAATTGCACTGAAGAGGATAACAAGTGACACATGAAGGTACACCAAACCTGCCCCCCACACACACAAACACACACATGCACACACACACAGACACACACACACACACACACACACACACACACACACACACACACACACACACAAACATGGCAATTCCAGGCTGAGGATTGTTTTGGATTCTGGGGGAGAGGCACACAAAATTTCTGTTGGAGAAATAGTTCAATTAAACATTTTCCACTCCAGTAGCCGGTAGTGATTGTAATCTAAGCAGACCCTCTCTGATCTGTGATTATGCCATCCTTGTTTTCCTTTCATTTTCTAAAGCTAGATCCAGTTTAATCTTTTGTTTACAAAGCTTTCGTTATAAGTCCTTTTCTTAGTCGGTTAATAAATGAAGTCCATACATTCATATCTGCGGGGTCCTTTTTCATTTGAATTCCACAAAGGAGCTCTTCCTCCACAGCTCCCATGCTGGTGACACATATCACAGCAATGGCGTTTTGATGTGTAACATGAAAGCTAAGTCTGGCTTATTTTTAAGCAACCTTTGATTCAATATTTTTATTCTCCTTTGATGCAGTCAATAAGTGCACCCCACTAATAGAAAACCCGCTAATTTTGCGTTTGAAACGCACAGAACCAAGGGCTCTCCCCACGATATTATGACTGATTAGTGTGTAAAACGTGCACGGTAAGTGTTGACCACCTCAGTGGTTTAATAATACAAATACCTCAAATATCTATTAAGGCACAGCATGCAGACAGGCGATGTCATTAACTCCCACCATATAATTTACAAAAGCGGTAACCACAGTGTGCGGACTCCAGTGTAGGGGAAGTTAGGTAGAAATCTGCCGTAAAACAGTTACATGGAGTGTTTCAATTACACCAGCCTCTCTCTTTTTCATCTCAGAGGAGAGCAATATCTGGACGGAAAATCTTGTTCCAATAAATGCCTTAAAATATCTGTATCGCCAATGAAAAGGTGCGCCAGCAGTCTTCCGACATGGATCTCTCCTTGAAGCCTTTTTCCCCCCTCCAACGTGTAACTTAAAGGCGGAGCGGTCGCAAGTCAGGAGCCAAGTTAGAAACACGTGTCTTTCCCCCTGCAAACACTTGTCAGCTGGGCTAAAGGAGACAGACTTATATTCTTTTCTTTTTTTTCCCAGTGACAGACAACCGTATAATGGCAAACAGGCTTTGCCAAGAGCGATCACAGAAAGAGATGGGATCTAGCAGTTTCAATAAACAACATAAATATTTGATTTCGCTTCTAATGGACCCAAATGTGGAGTTCAACAGCATGTAAATGAAAGCGCCCAGTGATTCATCATTGTTAAGCCAGCTGTCTAGGGCTGGTGCAAAGGGGTCACTGCCTGCTCAAAGTAAAACAGCAATTGACCCTTACATGTATCTGAATGAGGGGAAGGAGGGGTCTGACGGCAGACAGCACAGGTAGACCTGGGCCGCTGCTACGTGTCGGAAAACTGGGAAAGCTGGTTCGTGATAAGTCTTTATGTATCCGTCCATCCTCAACCATAGCATCCGCTTGATAATATTACCTCAGTATTGATTTTGGAGACGTTCTCTCCCCTCTTCTTGAGGGTCAATAATGCACATGGTTTGATGGGTAATTGTGGCATGGCAGAAACCCGATATGGCGATTTCGACCTGCTTTGGATGTATACTAATACCAACTCTGTACTGACAAAGAACTCAGCCTGGATTCAAGTTTACCTGCTAATTTTAGTCACCATCAGAGCATTAGCGATGGATCAGTCGGGAGCAGAATAAACATGTAATACAAACTCCACGTGCGAACACACTGTGACGTAAAATCTTAATATTAAATACCCGCCTGAAAAAATACAACCTGCGTTATGTAGTTGGAAAAATGATCGCACGCATTTAAACAACACGTAATCGATATAGAAATAATATCAGCGTGGCATAATTTAAAAATACAGTTTTAATAGCGTGTAATTTTCACTTTTCCCCCCATTTCACCTGGGAAACAAAAACGTATTTTGCTTCTTTTTCTATCTAATACACAAGAAAATTTATTAGAAATGCATTCATGTCAAGCAATTACCCATGCATTAAAATTCATCTTCCTTCCACCGCTTTCTGAAGTAGCTAGATCTATTGGCGCCACAGTTCTCAATGTATTCATAACCCGAGGCAAGAACTAACAGAGTAATTGCTTTACAGTTTTATAATGACATTAGCACCTGAAGCCAGATCACCTTGGTTACCTTTTTTAACTGTGATGATATGTACTCTTCAGTATGATGAAGCACCTGAGTAATCAGGCACATTTAAATCGGCAACCGTCCACGGGCGTAACGCTGCCTACCCGTAATATAATAACGTTGCACATTTGTCACGAAACAAGCGCAAAACTCATTTTGGGCTTTAATAGTTTCCGTTTAACCTGAAGCCTGCCAAGTCCCCGTGAAAAGAGTCAATTACATTTATTGTCGCGACTTGGAAATTTACATTGACACGCTTGTGCAACGCCATTCGGCACTAATCATATTCACAGCGTGGATCCCTGCGCACGAGCCATGCGCGATGGAGAAGAAAGAAAGAAAGAAAAAAAAACAACAACAACTTCAAAGCATTCTTCACTGATTGGGTCGCACTTCCCGCCGTCTCGCGCTTCGACCAGAACCCCACTTAAGTGCGTTTTCGTAAGTCGGGTTCATTAGTTAAGACGCTGTGCGGTAAATGACAGATTAAGGATGAGAGGCAACGTAATTTTCTTAAACTATCCTTATGTCGCCTTCTGCGGCGTACCATATGGACAAGGAGCGTGAGGATATTTTCCGGAAATGAAAAATGGCTTGTAAATGTGTCGGTCTTAATTGCTTTAATCGTTGCTTAAAATTGAAAGGCATGTAAAAAGTCTTGCGATATGATGGAAGAGATTATGAGTAATTATTAACAGCTCAGGAAAGCACTTTATCTTACTCAGAGAAGGGCACTCGGGTTGATGAAGCTGGATTAAGACAGCTGGGTGTTTCGCTGACTGTACCTGCTTCAGACAAGTATAATTCTTTATTTGTATGCAAACTAGATGCATGTAACATCGAGCATAGACACCAATTTCGGAGGTAAATGCCCGTTTGAAGAGCCATCCATCCGGCGACATCAGGATTAAATGCTCTCTCTATGAATGTATGACATACACCAGAAGCCATGCCTGCAGTGATTAATCTTGATAAACAAAAGGATGCCGGATGCTGCACAGATTGACATGTGTGTTGCGGAATGGGGGGGTGGATGTGATGGGAGGTGGGGAGTGTAGGAGTTCTGCGACAAATTGTGGTTCTTCTGAAAAGCTCTGCAGGTCTGTATGGAGGCTATCTGAAGCTGCGATGAAGCGTAATTTTCGTCATGCAAGGTCTGAGGAGGACAGGCGATTAGTAGGAGACCATGTGTGTTCCTGTGTCTACTGTAGGTCTCATCGCCATCAAAAGAGTACCTAATTGATAAAAAAAAAAAAAAAAAAAAAAAAAAAAAAAAAAAAACCATCTGGAGTTGAATTTAACCACAGCAGTCTGTTATAAATAGTATGTGTTTGTGTTTTAATTAATCAGCCCAGTGCCTTATTACCAAAACGGCTAACGTTCCATACCACGAGAGAGGAAGAGCGAATGGAAAAACCCAAAATAAGAGCCACGGAGGGCTGCCACTGGGCCCCGGTCCGGTTCTGCTTCCTGGAAAGAGCTAAGCTTGTAAAAGTAGGAGGGGAGACCTCGCAAACAGGGATAAGACAGAATCCAGTGCGTTCACCTCCCCTGATACAGCCACTCAGTGCTTGCTGGATGGGAAGTCATTTATGAAGTCCTTTACAACAGTCAGTGAAAGAGGTTAATTGAAAAATTCCTTAATGTCATTATGAAAGAACTAGATTAACCCAAGCTAATTCACTTTATTGTTCGGAAGAAAGAGGAATAAGCATTGAACTCTCTTGCAAATTTGGGGCGTGAATTAGGGGTGAGATGTTGTCTTTAAGGACTCTGCCAGTTTAATTAAGATATGGAAAATTACTCATTGTTCTTTGCCACTAAAGTGCTTAGAATTAGCAGCCAAATGCAGCGCCTCTGCCTTCCTATCTCCCCTGCATGTTTGTTTGTTTAATACCCGCAAGGCGACATCATTAAACACCAGCCTCTTACTTCTCTCATTTAGCATTAAATCCTAGCTCAGCTGAAGTATATTTGTGTCACAAAGTGTAAATGAAAATCATTTATGTTTATTTGTGATAATACAAGTACTACTACTAATACTACTAATACTAATAATAATAATAATAGAGTGGATGCTGTGCTTGTGATGTTCTGCACTGCTCTTCACCGTGGTCTTCTTCACTGTGTCGTTAATTTAGCCTTTGTTCATTTTGCTGGCAGGAGGTGTTACTGAAGAGAGCCGCTGACCTTGTGGAAGCTCTCTACGGCATGCCCCACAACAACCAGGTACAGGCGCGG
>JABJVR010000036.1:1616022-1633268 GCA_025773905.1 Chitala chitala
GATAATGACATAATTGGCACATCGCAGGAAGGGGGACATCTAGGGGATACATTAGGTATGACATGCGGGACGTGACACGTAAAATATTCAGATATGCTAATTGTAAAACACGTGTTGTGACACATTATTTCATTTTTACTCTGCTAATTAAACATTTTTTACATTCTATTTCCTATGATTTTTTAGGCTTGTTTTCAAACTGACTTTACGTACATTGTGCTCTATTCATATAACAGATTCTGGTTTAGGTATCTTATTAACAGTGACCAAATGAACAGACACATTTAATCTTATGTGTGTATATTCTTACAATTATTTCATTTACTTTGTTTTATCGTATTCTATTGTGACAAAAGCTTGTGGAAAAAAACACGATATTCTGTGAGCATCTAACCATGGTGAAAGATAAAAGTCAACAGTCTTTGGATACAGATTGAGGGAGTCTGATGAAGTGGCGTCAGCCGTCGGTAATAAACAGCATGTAAGAGCACAAGTCCCTCTAATGAATATGTGTCTTAAATGGGTTTGGTGTCCATCCAAGAGGGAAAATGAGCTGAACGGTCGCCAGAAAGTGCTCAAGGAGGTGATGCGGAACGTATTCACCGCGGCAGAGTGAGTGGAAGCTTTCGCTGCTCAGAAAAAGCACGGCTCTTCAGTTCCAAACAACCGGAGACGACTTGGTAAGACGGGCCAAAAAACCTGTGGCGACTACGAAAGGTAACGAGACTGGACTGTGTGCTCGTCAGGGCGACTTTAATGAAGACCCTGTGTGATTATCGTTAAACCAATTTAATTTTTAATTTTTAATTTAAATTAACATTTTGGGATGAAGTTGTGTGTGTGTGAATATATTTTGATGTGGCTGTCCAATATTTGGACTTACATTATTCAGTGCTTCCAACTATATTTCCTCTTAATAGTTTCATGTTATGTACAGGTAGTCCCCGACTTATGATGGAGATGCGTTCCGATGCGTTCCGACCCCATTGTAACTTGAAAATATCATAAGTCGAGACAAAATAAATATGCTCTCTAACACAGAGACAGCTGAACTCTGTCGATGGCTGGCGAGAGTGAGGCGTCTCACACAGAGGGAGGTGCGTACATCCCGGCAGCGTCCCGACGTGTCGTACCGCATACGCTACTACGTTTGCCTGCCGCGCAAAACTTAAAATGTTTTTACATTTTTGTCGTATCGCTATCGTCACCGTAAGATTGAAAAATCGTAAGTCGAACCATTGTAAGTCGAGGACCATACTCTAAAGTCTGATTAAGGTGTTGGTGCACTGATGCAGCTCTATTTCTGAAAAGAGTTTGTCAATATTTGTACAATTACTCAGCTTTTTATGACAAGAAACAGTATATTCACAAAAAAAGAAAGGAAAGGTGATGGGGCAGAGGATTGCTTCCTGAATTAACCCCCTCCCCCAAAAAAAAAAAAAAAATCCTCCCTACAAAATGATTCAGTCAGTTCATTTTCAGATTAACATTTATGTCAGGCTGTTGAAACAGCCTGCAGCTCTCACCCTTACTTATTCCCCATTCCACCCCACCACTTTAGACTGCCTGTTCCGGTAATTCTAAAGCACCAATAAGAGTTGAATTAATTTCTGACCCCCTTATATTAAGTACCAGGGAAGCCTTCCAAGTTTCTTTCCAAAGCCAAGCCTTTTCAGGACACGGCGCTCCCACTTCAGCTGTGCCACTTGAGAAATTTTCCGTGCCTTGGAATGCGGCATGAATCTTACGCTTATTGCAGTATCATTAGTGGCAACATTTAAGCAACATCTGTGTGCTATAGAGCTAATTGAAGAGACAGAAGCAGCAGCTGTAAATCCACAGGAAGGTGGCGGTTTTCACTCACCACTGCTGAGCTAGCTGGTGACCGCCAGGCTGTTCCCGCAACCTGCTCTGAGTGGCCCCCCACGCACGTGAGCCGCGTTCGAGGTACGCCAAGGTGGGGGGAGGAGGCTAATCGCCATGCTAACTGCTCCGCAATGCAGGTTTTGACTGTCAGAGGGCCTCGTTTGATTTCTGCCACACTGCCCACTCGTGGCCTGGTGAGAGAGTGAAAGAAAGGGCAGCACCAGGGCGCCGTTCTGCATGTTTACAGATTTGCGTTAATTGCGCAACATCTCAACAAAGGGGCTGCAAACACCCGCCATCTTGTTTTCACCAACACCTTTCTCTTTCCAACAAAGATAGAATGATATCTAACACAGCAGTTTCAGAGTGCCGAATATGGCGACTGGCGGCCAGCGCCACAGCGCTGCAAATAAATTTGACGCCTTTCAGTTTATTACTTAATACCTTTGTTTGTTTGTCAGCTTTCATTCCGTCGCCAGGTTTTGATGTGGCTTTTGCACTCAATTACCAATCAACTGATAATCAACAGCAATGTTACACGCATATTACAGAAACAAAACCAACATTTTGTAAACTTTCATTTCTGGGCAATAAATAAACAAAAAAAATGATAAGCAATAGTTTTAGCAAATGCATCACGCCTTCACAAATTCCCTAGCTGGCTCGTGGACACACCAGTGGTTTGTGTGGGCTACTCGAAGAAGCTCCACCTTGGTAATTGTTTTACAGGTGTACACAGAGAAATTCCAGGCACAGCGGTTCATTTGGGGATGATGGTAGGAGGGACCTCTTTCAATTTGTGATGATTAGAGTGTTTGTCGAGCATTCGATTCGATTAGGAGGCTGGCACGTCCCGCTCGTTAACTCGGAGCACTGGGCTAGCGGCCTCACCGGGTTGCTCTCGCGGGGAGAGGAGGGCCGTGCTGATAAGAAAGATGTTTTAAATCTGCTACATTACGGTCTTCAGGTGGCACGGATCTTTACGGCATCAAAAAAAAAAATCAATAGTCACATGACAGCTCGCAGGTCAAAGGTCATGTGAATTAAGCGATTTGAGGACTACTGGTGCAAACTATACTTTCCTGGCACAACTATGCCAACTCTGTTTCCAACTCTGTTTCCATTCCTTCTTACGTTCATTTTGCAACCAATAATCCATCTCTGTTCAAGTCTTTTGTAAGAAAAATCACCTAAGCTTCGCTCGTAGATTATTTTCCATTACGTTTGTATTTCCCCTATGGAAAAAGAAGCGTTCAAGTCCAGTAGTTTACAAGACTTAAGTATCTACTAGATTTGCAGTGACTATCAATTCATGCACGTAGACTTCACAGTGTATTAGGAGGCCGCAGTAGGAATGTTGTTTCCCCTGCCTGCTTTTGCAGTCAGTATTGAATCAGAAGGTTTAGCGCTGCTTTTGCACAATGTAGCTCGGTGAGGGAGCTCTGCAGATATATCATTAATGAGCAATTTTACAATATGCACAAGTGACAGAACAGAAAGGAACTTAAATAAGGGAAAGGGATTAGTCTCCCTGCAAAACAAATTATGAAAGCAATACAATTAAATTGAAAATACACTATTTGTATTTTATTCTGTGTGGTATGCATCTGTTCCTATTAGTTAATGCTTTAAAAAGGCCTTTATGTTGTTGCTTCAGTTCCTTCTCCATTTTACCAAGGGGTCACATAAGAGCAGCCCATTAACTACATCTACAGATGTAATGATAACTTCTAGAGGTACATTGAATTAAAAATCGTGCAGGCGTTTGCCTTCAGTAAGATACCAAACAAAGTCATGACTAAATCAAATATACTTACCTCATGGCTGATCGTATACAGTAATAAAAAAAGAAATTCATTCTGAATAAGCTTCTAGATCATATATTTCAGGAATAATTTGGATTCTCCAGGGTGACTTATCAAATCTGAAGAACACGCACTTGGGTTTAGCTATATTAGAGCTTAGTGTGGTTATTACAGTTACCCAATACAGCTTTAATACACATCTTTGGTTCTACAATGGTCAGTGTGGAATTATGTTCCTCTGTGTGTGTGTGTGTGTGTGTGTGTGTGTGTGTGTGTGTGGAGGGGGGGGGAGTTAGGTGGTGATGGGAGAGTAAATGTATCATTACTGACTTGGCCTTTCTACACCATAACAACTCACTTTTGTTTTGTTTCATGTTGCAGAACCCATGCCAGAATTCAGTCATCTTGCACTGTAACATCTATAAAGAGTCCTGATCAGGCTGTAGCCTGTTAAAAAGAAATGTAACAACCAATGAACGGTAACTATAGAAACTCCAGAGAAGTTTAGATCTTTTCTGATGTCTTAAATAAGCAACATGTGAAGGTATAGGTCAGAACACGTTGAAGGTATAGGTCAGAACACATTGAAGATTAGGTCAGAACGCGTTGAAGGTACAGGTCAGCACACTGACTGATGCTGTGCTTGTGTGGCTTTGTGTTGTGGATCTCAAAGGTTTCATGGTATAAAGGTTTAATCGGCTGGAGTTAAGACCACACTGCCAAACTGTATTTGTTTCTGTTTGGGTCCTGATATACCGAGTTTCTTTCTTGAGTTTCTCAAAGCTGTTGATACTATATTTGGATAGGAACAAAGTTCACACTATAGTCAGATAAATTTGATTTATAAGGTAAATTTGGCTGGAGGGATGGGGTTTAGGAAACAGGTGGATGTGGACACCTGAGATTTTGGAAGCAGTTTACCTTTCCTATTGTTGTTGATGTTTTTTCTAAATTATTCCTAGGATTTAAATATTATAAAGTGTTAACTTGTGTTTTCATTGCTGTTAAACACTTATATGTCAAAAATAAAGTTTCTTGGACTCAAAGCCAGCCCTGACCAGTGTGGTGTCCTAGGCAAGATTACAAATGTTTCTTCTTCCCTCACTTGAGGCGCTGGTGGTGCCCCTATAGACGGACGGTGCCCTAGCATCTGCCCATACGGCCCAGGCCCAGGGCCGGCTCTGCGTCAGACTGACAGAGTAACAGAAAATGGTTTAGTGATGTTAAACTCTCTTTAAAGAGAGGTCACAAATAAATGCACAATATTAATTTAAAAGTAGGACTTTTTGTTTTGAAAAAAAAACCTAGATAAAAGATGTCCAAATTAGTTACAGTGAAAACTGAACACTCTGTATTCTTACAGGTTTATCAATTTTGTCGGTTGGCAGTATCTTTTAAAAGTTCGTGTGTCCTTGTTTAAATATCAAACTGGTTAACAGCATAACACTTTAATGATATTTTTTTTTGTGATCGTGGAAGAAAATAAATATATCAGGGAAATTCACTCCCCTCACCACCACCCAAACTGTATTTTCAATGGTAAAATTTTTCAACTTATTATCAAATAAAATTGTTTCAAATTAACTTGATGCACATTTTAACGCTATAACCTTAAGTTCTCCACTGTTTCACTGCTGTGTGTGGAGCTTTATTTTGTTGGGGGGGGGGGGGCGGCAGAGGTGACAGGCCCCAGGCGTGCTAAGCCTGTCTGATTCTGGGACCACTGGGTCATGGTGGCACTGAACCCCTGCCCCCACTGGCGTCATGAGGGTGTACCTGTGTTCTCTCTGCATTCAAGGACCCCTCGATACCCCCTCCACCACACACGCGCATCAGCATGTAAAGATTACCGTTAAATTCACTCACGGAGATTCTTTTGTGTGCCTATTATCTCTTTGGGAAAGTATAAAGGAAAAAAACAAAATAATCTTTAAGTTGAAATATTCTAATTAACACTCTGAAAAATGCATGAATTTGTTCAGTATTGTTAAGGAAGTTTTGCTTTGTAGGGCTTCAAATTCACTCACCGACTCACTCCTGCCAATCGCTTATCCTTGACAGGGTCGTGGGCTTTGAATGCAGTTTCCACAAATTCTGTCGCTTTATTTTCTCAACAAAATATGTGATTAATTAAATTTTAATTTGGACTTTTACTACAAAGACAGCTACTTTTCTTAAAAGATTTATCGTAAGCATTCATCATACGGTGTGCCCATCGCGTAGTGTCCGTTCTGTTAAATTAATTAAATTTGTTCACTTTTCCTTCTAAGATCTGTATAATTATGGGATATGCAAAACAGCTATTTCTAAGATATTAGACAAAAGGTGAAGAAAGCACAGACCTGAAAAATATATTTCCAAGTAATTTTTATATCATGGCCTGCCATAACTGAATAAATGCAAAATGAAGCAGGTAAGATATCCAGGTATCACCTGTGTGAGGCAGCATTAATGGGCTACACTTGTTAGTGTGAACACGGCGTGTTACTGTGATACACTTCTCAGTGCGAATTAAAGCAAATCGTGCTAAGCATGCGGGTAATATGTGAACGCACCTGAAGTCGTCCATGTGCAACGGAGGGAGGGTGTCTAATGAAGGCTGATCCTGAAGTCCAACTTCTGAACCTGGTTTAGGCTTCTACAAATATGAAAATATGTTCCTCTCTTTTAACATGTTATTTATTATTATTATAAATAATTATTATAAATAATAATAATTTTAGTAGTATTTAGTAGAACTTGTAGAATTTTTATTTCACTGAGGTTCACTAAGGTACAGTCATTACCGGTACATTCCAGTCATACCAGTGTCTTTTCTGTGTTTTGGAAGACTTTACAGTCTGTCTTTTTTTGTTCCCAGGAGCTCGTGAAAGATTTTATGTTTTACGTCCATTATGAATGTAAGACTAAGGTCGTTTTAAAACCTGTTAAAGTCAAAGGACTCTAAGCCCAAATTCATTTAAGGATGTCTTTATAGGCGTTTTTGCTTCTTTTGGGAAAAAAATGTGTGAAGGAGCTTTGAAGGAAAACCCTACAACGCAGAGTAACATATTAGATATAATCTGTAACCATATTACTACACAAAAAAACAGAATTAGTGGGGAGGTATATTGGCATGATACCCAAACCAGTAAGTCGTGATGCACTGGAATACCCACTACCAGCTGTTTCAAGTCACAGTCAGCACTCAGCTCTTCAAAATTAATTAATAATTAATACGTGCGTGCACTGTACAACAAGCTATAACGTGGAGAAATGCTTCAAATGACCAAACAAAAGAATCTCCAGGATGTATATTTTCAAAAGTAGACACATCTATAATCACAAATACATTATTTACCATGGGACATGACCGGTTATATTTTATTCAGGAGAAAAGTAGAATTCACGCAGGCTCCTGGAGTTAGTGTTGTGTATGGAACAGGGGTGCCCCTTTTCATTCTGACTTCAAAGGAAGGGTGCAAAAACAGGCATTAGAGTGAAACGTGCGTTTCCACCGTGACAAGGCTGATAATGTCACAAACAAAACAATGATGAAAAAGCGACTACACTGGTTCAGCACATCACAATAAAAAGAAGTGCATATACTGCGTGTGTGTGTGTGTGTGTGTGTGTGTGAGTGTGTACACATGGCTGAGGTAACCAAATTCTGTCCCTTCTTTTTTCCCCCATTTCACGCAGCCAGTTACACAGTCAAGACTGCATGTTTCATTACAAAGGTGAGCTCTGCCAAAATAAACATTACGTTTGAGTCTTTCATTATGTTTCTCTCTGGATGTGGGCTGAAGAAGCCTGTGTCGCTATTGGATGCCACGGGGCCGGTCGTCAGACCCACCCGCGCCTCGACCCAGTGTCGGTGGTTCAAAGCGGCCCGGGGAGGGAATCGGATCGGACCACATGGCTCAGCTCCGCGTGGCGCCGAATGGACATGGCTATCTTCGTAAATGATATTTGTCCTGCTGTTTTTTTGAGGCCACTGCGGAGTGTCCGTCTCTACGTAGCGAAGGCTCAGAGACAGATTAGATAGGAGGCCGAGGCTTGACTCTCCTTGTGGGCATGTAGATTCCTATCAATATTCAATTTTAGGTCTGCAATGATCAGGGGTGTAATTATTATCAGCATATTACTAATGATATAAAAAATTAATTCGTTTGCAGAATTTAAGTTGTGTTTTATAGGAGAACAATAATATTTTATTAATAATAATAATAATAATAATAGTAGTAGTAGTAGCTATAGTAGCAAATGAAGAATACGTAAGAATCTAACTAAAAATTGGATGCTGACAACACAGGAGGAAGAACGATGAAGCAGCACTGTCTGTCTGATGGCTCTCAAGGGTTAATGAATGTTGAATCGAATCCTGAGTGAGACAGTCGTGCTCCTTAAAGGTCCCATATCACTGGTTCTGACGACTAAGCGGAGTATATCTGCAGCTGACATGATTTATGATGTCAGTCTCAATATCACCCGGTTTAATGACACATAATATAAAGAAGCAAATTTCTCAGCTACGTGCAGCTCACACGCTCGCCCGTGCTTTTGTTCCATGTAACACGCGAGAAGGGAGACCACGGTTAAAATTTAAAAGTGCCCATTTATTTGCGCTGCAGTCTAACGCAACCTTTACCTTTAACGATTCCCGCAAAATGTTAACGAACCTTTTCACGCGCCGGTCATTAAAAACGGGCGGGCAGCTGCTCTGTCCCTCACATCGGTATGTTGGATAAGTTGGAATTGCATGATGTGCCGATGCGTGTTATTTTTCTGGAGTCGCTCCCGTTTGTGGATGTAGTTCATTTGTTGCGAGCGCTGGAGAAAAAGGAAGGGGGGACTCAAAGAAAACACAGGCAAATTTACAAGATGAGTGAGGACGTGGACATTTGTGGTACCCCTCGGAGAGGACGCGGCTGGGCTTTTCTGTTTAAATAGAATCCCCTGAGGTTTCGCTGCTGCACCACCTTTCATTAGCGCAGGCCCGCGGCCCCTGACTCTGTCAGTGATCTCAGAAATCAGCATCTGAACACGGCACCATTCTTCATTTACCTGTCCGCCTGCCATAACCTGCTCCATGCAGCTACGCTCAATATACATATATTCACTCATTGCAGCAGAGACCAGGACAGTCCCCCCTCCCCCATCCAATTCCCCCACTTTCTACGTTGCCGCAACACAGGTGCAGGTTGGCAGGCGACTCACAGCACTCCCGTTCCCTCGGCCGCGTGCTGCGAGTGCGTTTCCATGTAAAATTTACACACAACGCAGAAGGATGAAATTCCTCTAAACTGCACTGCCCTCTGTTGGAGGTGTCACAGCACACGAAAGCGGCGCTGGCGAGCTGAGCGGCAGCACAACTGCCAATCGCAATAACGGAGCCACACACGTGCTCACGAAAAGACAACACGTGCAAAAACGAACCTGCATTTGTGCGAGGTCGTGCACTTTTTCCACAGTTTTTTTGCGAAACAGCGCACGCGCGTTTTCTTCCCATTATGTATCACGCAGCTGAAATATCTGCAAAGTGGTGAGAACACTAATCAGCAATTCTCTCTAAAAAAGTACTCCACCTTTTTTTTATTTCCAGATTTGCACAATAAATATTTTGGCTCCTGTAACGCAGGGGAGGAATGTGTTTTTTTTCCTATGCAACTTAAGCAGAAAAGAAACACACTGCAGACATGTTTCTGAATGAAACCACTGTGCCAGCAGTTATAAAGCAACTCTAACAAAATCTGTCTCGCTCTGTTTCTGCAGACATAAATCAAATAACAGTACTGTCCCCCTTCTTATGGTCAGCCCAAGTTTGTGTTGAGACGTTTGTGTTTATTTCCACTGCCCGCAAAGGGTGACGCTCAGTTTCATGCTCTTGTTTTTCATTAGTGCGCTTGCAGAAACAGTTTGTTATGTGCAGTAAATCAACGTCGCCTCCTTGTTACGTTGGTGTATCGCAAACAGTCCTGCAGTATTACAGAAACGAAGGCCACCACTGTCACCGCGGGGGTTACGCAAACGAAATCTACATTTCGCCTTCAAGAATTACATGTGCAACTTTTGACTGAGTGACTGAGCATAGTTCAGCTTATGGTAGCTAAATAAATAAGCGTGAATAAGCAGTAATAGCACTATACATCCATAGGGATTTATGTAGCTCAAGGGACAGATATGATAAAAACAAACAAAGAAAAAAGTTCTTCAAATGTAAAATATCTGAGTTTCTTTTTCGTTTTCAATTTTGACAGATGTATGTATATTTATCTTGTAATGGATAGCATAATTAACACTGAAAGGGTGAGAGAAAATATTTGTGCGTATTTTGAGTGTGCTGAAACACTCATTACACACGTTCAGAAAAGGGTGTTTAGTGTTGATACACCCCCCCGCCTTTTTGCCTTGTCCAGACGACTCAGATTGCAGTCTGTTTCCCAACAAACCAGATCCTTCCTTAAAGGGCCAACAGTCTCCAAATCACCAGATACCCCTCCCCCCCACACTATCCCATAGACCCCCCCAGCCGCCCACTCTTCCCAAGTCCCATCAATAACCCCCGTCAAATTCCTTGCTTTCATGGCCATTAAAAATAGAACAAACCTAGAAAGACTACAGGAACAAAATGCAGACATTGGGCCTGCTCCACTCCGCTCTGTCCTCGGTAAAACGTGAAAAGAAGAAATGGCTTACAAGTGCTTCCCCTCAGGATATATACAGCGTTTTTAATACAGTGCTGCCACCACACATTTCACTTCTGCGGCTGTATTATTCGCCCATGTCACTCAAATATTTACAGCCTGCCCTAATGCTGAATTTTCACAGGTTGGACTTCTGCTCCTAATGTCGGCTAATGTGGAAAAGTTCCAGCCGGCAGACGTGGGGCGAGGTGAAAAGGGTGAAAACAGTCCAATAACATTAGTGAGCTACCAAGGCAGTGAGCTGGTTAAGGACCTCAGATTGTGACCAAAGCACTGCCTGTACAAAAGCCCTCAGGAAAGATCCTGTTTTTACAACACATCCAGTCTTTGGTTGAAAACATCGGGCTACATTTCAATTTAAACTAAAAAAAAAACACTGAGAGGGGCAGAATAATGATAATTGATTTTTTTTTTATTATTTACATTTTTTTATATAGAGAAACAAAGAGCCAACTTGACATGGACCAAAAACAAGACCCAAATAAGGAGTGGCTGTGCAGCTGCCTGCTAGACTCTCATGACCACGGCTCGTCTCCCCCTCACTCTTTACCCCTGTGGAGAGCCAGGACAGTGCGGTTCTCTGTGGCGGAGGTGAGTTATGTAGCCTGGAACGCCACTCCTATTACATCACTGCATTAAACAACAGAAATGCCACCGACTCAAGCTAGCGCCTTTGAAATATCCAAAACTGGTTAGAAATACTCCACACAGATATACAGTAAGTCCACAGTCCACAGACCGAGTCCTAACACCTCATGACCTCAAGGACAGGGGGACATTTCATTGTTCTTCCAAATAGCTATGATAATAACGGTAGTTTGGGACTGCAATAATGCCTACCTGTTATTATATTCATGACAAGTGCCGTCAAAAGGTGTAACGGCACCCACCGATGCTTTTGCCTTGCCTTTACCATTTGTACAGCGTGTTCCAGGCAGACACGGGTCCTGGTCACGTTGAGGATCCCAGCGCGCAAAGGCCAACTTGTGCTGGATATTTGCCAGGGGGCAGAACAGAGAGATCCAGGTGGAGGGACAGAACAGTTGTCAGAGTGTGGGCCTCTCACACCTTTTTAAACACTGTCAATAAAGTTTTCATCAAATGTTCCCCACTTCCCTCCGTCCTCCCAGCAAACAGGCAACATTCCCAGAACATTCAGAATGAGAACATTTGCTGTTTGCTGGACTGTGACTCTGCTACTGGAATCAGTTACACCTGCTTCTTTGTACGAATTATTATTATTATTTGGAAAAAATTGATATTTCTACAGTCTAACTGAAAACACACTCTGTAATCAAACGCTGCAGAAATCTGTCATTTACTCAGACTAATTTCAAAAGGCACAAAACCTCAGAGCATAGATTTGTCTCAGACAAAAACAACATGAAGGTGCCTCTGGATCGATACTGGAACGGGCTGGACTGGGACACCAGCTGAATATTTTCTACGGCTTTGCATTTTGCTCATCTGTGTCGAGGCCCAGGGGGAAGAGGGGCTGTTTTCACACGTGGCCTCATCAATACCTAAATTCTGGTGAACAAGTGACACTGAGAAGCTGTAATCAATAACTCCCCGTGCATTCCTTTCTTTTTTTTTTTCCTAGCGTTCAAATGCTTCAGCTCTGACAAGCCTGACACTTAGAACACGAGGCTAAATCTTTATCAACAACCCACTGAGATGAGCGGAGTGGAGCAATGCTGACTCTCATTAATGCTCGCGGCGGCTGCTAAATAAACTGACTCTCTGATAGCATGTTTGTTAAAAGGAGTGAAAAAGGAGGAAACTCTCAGCGATGTATCGATCGTCTTTGAAGAGCACTTAGCGAACCCTGTACAGGACATCGCGGGGCTGAGCTTGACTGCAGCATCACGCTTGCAAATTTCCTAAGGCCCAGATGTTAGAGAAGCTGGCCATCCTAACAGAAGCTATTACATGCCTCCACTTGACCTGTGAGAACCTCTGCCTTCAAAGACAGCCTGGCCACACTGCCCTAAAAGGCCTCTCCTGCTCAGTACGATGTGGGAACGGTACCACTTTCTCGCAGCACCGTGGAATTTTCACTTTGATAAATGTGCTTTAGTTACCACACTATGGCCATAAACTAAAGATGACGACTTGTTAAATAGATAATAAAATCTAGTGTCTTGGTGAAACCAGAGACCTGCGGTACTGTACTTTCCAGATGCAAGGTAACAAATCCCCCCCTAAGAATATGAACACCGTGTGCTTCTCCATTTGAATTCAGAGCCATACGTCGGCGTTATGATTATTAACGGGTCGCCCTTGCTGACGGTTCTGAGCAGTCGTTTACGTTGACCTTGTGGCGATCCCCTCCCGCCGCTCGCCCTCTCCCAGGAGCCCCCGTGCTTACTCTGCAGCCCTGACGCCATATTCTAATGAGCTTGTTAAGTGAGCTCGATGGGTTCCTTCTGAGGAACTCGGGCAGCTACCATCAATTTGAGCAACAGACGAAGACTTCTGGAGATCCGCGCCTGCCTCGTTTCCACCTCCTTTCGCCGACAAAAAGAGAGGTGAGTGTCCTTGGTATAATTTGCCGATGAGACCCTGCATTTTTTTCCTCTCCTCGCTGCTAGCAGGCGTTCCTCTTTACCTTCTCATACAGAGGAAGGTCACTGTATGAATTATGTGAGCAAACGACAGAATATAAAAAAATAAAGTGCAAACCTCTGCCTCACGCAGAGAGAGCTGGTTCGTTTCCCAGGTCCGGGGAACTACAATTCAGCGCGCCTCGCCAATCAAGGGTGACTGTAGCGTTCTACTGTTTGCAACAGGAAACCTCGGCATCCTTGACCAATCAGGGATGACTGAAGCACTCCACTGTTGTCATCGGAGACTTCAGTGATGCAACCCAACACGTTTAACCAATCAACTGCAATTAGGTGATGACACTACACACAAGTATCTCATCAGCAGTTAAATAATCAATATATTTAAGTGTCATTATAAAATAAGGCAGTCACGTTTAATTAGCCATGAAATTAACAAATAAGTTTGTGAGGGTAAGAAAAACGTAATTTTTATATATGAGATGATAAAGACACAGGACTGAAGTACTTGACTACAGGTGTAGAGTACAGCAGCTCATACTCAGTTATGTGCCAGCATAAAGAGTCTCCATTGTGTTACATCCCTCGTGAAGGTTGGGTCCAATCGTGACTAATCACTTCACTGCTCAAGCCGTCTGTTATCGGTGTTGAGTTCTTATAAGAGAACGTGCTGTGTGTTCTACCACTCAGGATTTGGGACAATTCAACGTCTGCTGTTGCCAACAAACAAGCAAAGCAACCTGGACGAACTGCTGACACACCTGCTTACCATGAACTTGCCCGTTACATTCGGCCCGTTAAACGATGTTTTACATGGTTGTAATGCGTATGCATACCTTTACATATTAATTGAACAGTCATTCTAGGTGCCTCACATAGGGGTACTAAAAAAGTCACAGGCCATCTAACTTCAAGTGACCTGGCCACAGCCCCTGCCGCCAAGCTCCCATGTGTCCGTCACATGGTGGGACACTGAGGCAAAAATCTAAACAGCAGGGCCCGTTAGTCCAGCACATCAGCAGTTAAAACCCGCACGTCTCCTTAAACAAAAACCAGCCGGGTTCAGCAAGTCCCTCAGACGGGGAAAGTGTCTCAACTCAATTAAAAAATTAAAATCAAACAGTTTATAGAGGGTGCACTATTAACACAAGTCGATGAATATAGGTCACAATACAAAGAGAAAAAGAAAAGCTTATTAATTATATAATAAGGGTAATTCCATTGCTATTATAGACCCAGCCAAATCAGTTTACAGAGAGGGAGGGGGTGGGTTTAGAGTGTGCAGATACGTTCTGGCATGGGGTGTTTATTATGACAAGTTGAGTCGTCGCTCTGAACACAGCAGGTGAAGTCAGACCTGATCTTCTCCATTGGCTGTGAGGAAAGGTAATCACTTCATTGAGGAATCTGATTAGTCCTTAACATTCTGACACAAACCATATTAACAGGCAGCATAATCCAGGTTATATTAGAATAGGGTCATCATAGAAATTAACTTTTTGTTCATTAATTTGTATGGATTAGCAGAGGGCAAAAAGACAGTAAATCTGTTCTAGTTTTATAAAAATCATTTAAAAGTGTACACCAATTGTGGGTGTTGGGTGACTTTGGGGTTAATCAGGCTGATGTGTCCTTTTAATTGCTTTCTATTCAGAGTAAATTCATTAGATAATGTTCTCTTCAAAATTCATGAATCAATTTAACTGAAGAAACCACATTAACGGCGTCGGGTTCATTAACACGCACACGGTTGTGTTAGCAAGTCGACCGCGAGCAGTGTTCCTGTAGGCAAACAGATTTGTGTACCGTGATTACTTAACAGGGATTTATTTGAAATCCATTTCTCCTCCTTATTAAAGCATTTTTCCTCTCTCTCTCTCTCTCCCTCCCTTCTGAAAAAAAGCACCTCTGCCCCCTCCCGTTCTCAAACATACTGACTAGAGGTGCCGACAGGGACTTTCTCAGTGCCTTTGGCTGGCTTAAGGTTTCTCACATACTTCGGGTTGGGTGGGGGTGGGAGGCTCCGAAGCATAGTGCACATCTATAACTCTCTGGACCGTCTCCAAAACCATCAGCGGTCCAATGAGGCACTTTTTTTTCCTTTTTACAAGGTCAAGTGATACCCAATATCAGTTTCCCATTCTAACGTGACATCTGGAAGCCACCTCAAACCAAGAGCTAAATTCTTCACCACGTGACGAGGTTGGCTGGGATCGCTCTGCTGCCTCTGTGGTTGGGGAAGACTCGACACAGACCGCTAAGTAGCGGCACTTTCCAAAGTATGTAGGGCCAAGAAACTATATGACCTGTATTTTTTTTTTCAGATTACCCTTTTGGTTTTGATGATTTACATATCAAATCGTTAGTATCTTTTCTGCAAATCATTTACTCTATTGACACCAACAATATTTCATGCCCTGGACCACATATCCACGGGACGTTCATTGGTCCGCCGAGAACCAATGACAATTTTGCCTTTTTTCAGTACAAGAGCAATATTTTTGGCAGTCATTACGTCCCTGTCCGTGAAATGTGAGAATGAGTCATCGGTTGTGTTTTGCGTTTTAACGCACGACAGCAGCACTGCAAGTCAGATCAAAGTTGCACCTGTCATCATTCTACCTGCAAGAACAGGCAGCTTGAACACAACAGCAGTTTACATCCATCCATCCATCCATTATCTGAACCGCTTAGTCCTGGTGAGGGTCGCGGGGAAGCCTGGAGCCCATTCCAGAGCACATAGGGCGCAGGGCACAGCAGTTTACATTGAGTGGCCAAAGAGATGGTGCAGCCAGCACAGAAACACTCTTGTATACAACACGGAAAGTGTGTCAGCTTTATTAGCAAACATGTCACGCCACCGCCTAACTCCTAAAAATACATCCTACCCCATAAATGAGGCCCCTGCCCCAGTCACTCCCAGCTACAGGGAGCGAGAAGTCTGATAATCAAGGTAATTTGCCTTAACTTGGGGGAACATTTCCCAACTCTGCTGGGGAAACATTTGATTGATATCCACCCATGTGACTTATTAGGCATTGTCTGAAAAAGGCCCTAAGGTACTGTTAAATAATTTTTCATTGATAATCACGCTGTCAGAGCTATCAGCCAACTTCTTGAAGACCAACCTGACTGAGGGGAGGTAAGCCCCTTAATTTCCTAATAAATTATTCCTCTCTGTAGGACTGGAATTAGGGCGTGCGGAAGGCACACGGCCGCTGAAGAAGCTGTCAGAGGGACAGGTGAAAGGAAGACCGGAAAGCTGTAATTTCTCTGCTGAGGAACAAGTGACTCTTTGGGGATTAATCTCCTTATCAGTGCTGAGCCTTTTGCCTCGGGGTGGCAGGGTTGTTGTTGAAATGGGGGGGTGGTTAGAGGGGACTAAATTATTTATTAAATTTTTAATTAATTTCTTTGGTTAAGTGACAGAGTCCAGGTACAGGTGACAGTAATACTGTGACGTGTCCATGCATATGTAGTGAGCCAATTTTTCTAAAGTCTAAATCCTCCATGGAGGGGGATATGAATACTACACAATGATGAAGCGGAGGTGGGGGGGGCAAGCTTACATGCGTTAAATGTTTATTGGCTTCTTGTTGAGACTAACCGATCTTGACAAGTGTCCGGCATCACCGAATACAGGACAGCCCCCCCCCCTTCTGCCTTTGACCGGTTTCTCACTAGCTGGCGAGCCCCTCTGTGACGCTGTCGAGAAACGGTGTCCTGCACGCCTTTGAAACGAGCGTCTTCTCAGCGCGGGCCACTCTGAATGACTAATTGAGCACTTTAGTTGCCGGTAGCTGTTTCTCCACGGGTGAAATACGCGCGGGGGGGGAGTACGCGGGGGCCGACCACACACCGGGAAACGCCTTGCCACGATCCACATTTGTGGCTCCGGCTTGCTTGAGGCGCCGGGGCCGGCTCGCTCCATGCTCTGCTATTTTTTTTCCCCACCCCCTTTAAATCAAGCTAAACGCCCGTGGTGTTAAGGAGTCAATTATATATCTAAAAAGTGGAAATGTACGCGCAGGCAGGTTCAGGCCTGGCTGGGAGCTTCCCCCAGTCCCCGAACCCTTTGCTGTGCTGCGCACTGGGATCTGGAGAAAGAGTGTTTTGTCTTGTGATTAATATTAATGTACATGAGTACACAAATCTAAACAGGGTGACTGTGTGTGTGTTTGGGGAGGGAAGATGTGATATGAAATGGCGTGCAGAGCACACTGACAGCTCTGTGCCTCCTGTGCTGCTCTGTGGGGGGGGGGGGGGGGGGGGGGGGGGGGGGGGGGGGGGGGGGGGGGGGGGGGGGGGGGGGGGGGGGGGGG
>JABJVR010000036.1:1636494-1665342 GCA_025773905.1 Chitala chitala
ATGAAATGGCGTGCAGAGCACACTGACAGCTCTGTGCCTCCTGTGCTGCTCTGTGCCCCCCCCACACAACACCCCCCCCAACAGTCCCAGCCTACTCTAACTTCAGACATTATCAATTACCGCCGGATGTGCCGTCAGACAGGATGACGACAAACACGATGCAGTCAGACATCGGTATTTACATACACCTCTGACGCGGCGGAGAATATGCTAATTTGGGCTGTGGATTTAATACCTTGGGATTTAGCCCCCCCCCCCCCCCAACTTGCCTTTATTTGTGATTTTTCTCTGCTGCAGTTTGCATTTAAGCCTCTGACATAAAGTACTAGTGTCCTTATCCGAGTCAAATACCGATCAAGCCGACATTAAAAACGCAACTTATTCCCACTTCCTACATCTTTATTCGTCCTGGAGCGCAATCTTGAAGCCAGAAATGGCTGCGATATCGAGCCCTCTGGGTGTTTAGAATATTTTCCTGTTTTTTTTTTTTTTTTTTTACGCCTCATGTGCACACAGCACCAGTACTGTAACCTACCAAAATACGCTCATGTCAGACATCAGCATCGACGCGAGGAAAATGTTAGTTTCAAAATACGCGTGCATTAAAACCCAGCCAATGGCCTGAGTTTAACACGTGCTTAAGGTTTAAGGGGGAAATAAATTTAAACATAAACCTCCTCCTCGAGATTTCGTTTTTACATCATAACAGGAAGGTGGTCTGAACTGCACATCAAGCGAAGTTCTTGCTCCGTGTTATGTTTAATAGACATTAAAGAGGTAGAGAGCGTTGAGATGCACACGTGGCAGCACTCCGTTAGGCTCCCCACCTCTGCTCGTTAACGTGTTCGTTCACTCGAAGCTCGCACTGCGTCTAATGTGAACAATCGACTGACTGAGTGGGTCTTAGGCGACATGGAGTCAGTCGACGATATAAAAGAAAACAGACCTCTCTGTTTGCGATAAAGCCTTTTTATGATCTCAGTCCAAATAAAGGACAGGTCTTTAACGAGTTTAAAGTCTTTAACAAGAAATATCCCTGCAAGTATGAAATCAGAAAGGTGTACATGCTAAACTTGATTAATGCACCCAAAGTTTGCAGTTGTTTTAATATTGGTGTGGTATGGCTTGCTAAGCAGAAATTCGCGCGTGCGCGCGCGCGTGTGTGTGTGTGTTTACGAGACTGTGACTGTCAAAAAAAAACTTATAAACTTGAAATTTTTAGGTACAGCTGACGTTTATTAGGCTAAATATTATTTCTATTCAGCCAGCATCTTAAACCAACAAATTTAATGCCTTTGAAACATGTCATAAACATGCAATAACAGTTTATGACACCTGTCGTAACACTTGTCTGTGGTGGTAATACATTGAGATGTGAAAATGTTTTTGCGTTTCATGCTCTGTCACGGGTTATGACAGTTTTAATAATTTCCAATGCGCTGTTAATGGCAATATTATGAAGGCGTTAAAATTTGCACTTGAATAGTGTTACCAAATATATTTTTTGTGTTGAGCCAGTGACATTATTTTGTAGTAGTCAACTGATGTCTTTACTTGTACTGCTGAAGACTAATTTGTGGATATAAAATGTTTCAAAAGTCATCATAATGGCAGAAATTAATTTACATTAATACCAGGTCTTTCAGGATGTGCGTGCAGCTGTCGGGATGTTTCATGAATGATTTTTGCTGTAGCGGAGCTGTCTTTCAGGTTGCCAGTAGCTGTGTGTGATCTTGCTTTTTCTCACAGCCATCTGGCAGCCTTTTTTGTAAACGAAAATCACCCTTTAAAAGCCCGCTAAACGAAGTGCGGACTAATGTTTTGCTTCCATTGCCGCGGGTTGCTTTGCTTCTGCTACTTTGAGGACTCGTTAGCGACGTGGTGTAACTGACGGGCCCTTGTTCTGAACAAAGTACGGGAAGTGCACGGAAACCTCGCCTGCTGTGGCAGAGTAAATAACATACGTTTTGTCTGATTGGAGCCCGTCAGAGGACGTTCACCCGCAGCTGAGCATTCTGGGGGCAAGCCTCTGATCCGCAGCTGGGCAGTCGGCTCCAGAGGCGGACAAGAAGGCAGCGGCGTCCGACATGACAGGTCGCTGACCTCTCGCGTGCTGCGGCGCACGGCCAGCATTCCCGGGAGGCTAGCGTGCCGGTGTCCAAAAGCGGCACTGCCATCTCGGCGGGCAGGGGGTGGGCAGACTACTCTCCCCGCCGCCCCAGTGACATGGCCCACGGGGGGAGGGACGCTCTGGGACAACAGGCGTTATCTTTTCATTTTAGTCGCTTGGCAGATCCTCGTTTCCATAGCAGCCGGTAAAGACGCTTACATTTAGCAAAGGAAAAGAGATACAGTTTAAACCAGATTATCCCTTAAAACAATATAGCAGTTAACATTCCAATTTCAAGTGTTATGGATTAGTTAAAGGTAGTATAGAACAGATTACTGTAATACTCAGATGGGTGCATTATTCATTTACTTCACTGTATCACATCTTAGGCACAGGTGTAGTACAACATATTACCTGGTATAGAAGTGCATACATTATTAATGCAGTTTATACTATTGCGCCTTAGTCGTAGGTAGTGTGGAAAAGATTACCTGTTTAAACAGATGTCTAAATTATTAATCCAGTATAAAGCTTTGGACCCTGGCCAGTGGTAGTGTATAATTAATTAACCATTTATACAGTTAAATGCATTATTAATTTGGTTCAAAGCACTGAGTCCTGCCCAAAGGTAGAAAACAGAAGTATTGTATACACTGCTGGGTGGTCAAAACCATGTAAACATACTGTAAATATGAGCTCTGAGTTCTAATGAGTGCTGAACCCACCATAACAGGTTGCATTGCATTGTGGGAGCATTGTGGCCTTCAGCACCAGTTTGCATTGAGGTCTCTCTGATCCTGCCCGAACAGGGTGGGTGCAATAATCGTTCTCCCCAGAGCCGCTGGCCCCTCTCAGAGTGGAAAGTTACCCCCCCTCCTAGCTATCTCATACACGCAAACACACACACACACACACACACACACACACACACACTCCCGGCGGCTCTTGCTCAGGGTTAGCTCAGGTGATGACCGCAGCCCTGATGTTCCGTAGCTAATGAAAGGCTCGAAGCGCCAGGCGTGTGGAGGGTCCCGACCCTGTTTGGCTGAGGTCCACTGGTGTCAATTGTTTAAATAAAGGTTGAAGGAGCCCCAGTGAAATCCTTGCTGTGTCGGTGCCCAGTACATGCCATAAAGACGACACAGGTCATTAAACTCCTCTAGGAAGCAGATTATGCTGGGATTGGTGATCTGGGAATTGGGAACACTGGATTGGCTGGCGGAAAATATGTTGGTATTGATCGGCAGAAACCAATTGCGTGACTTTGTGTTTGCCATTATAGACAATACTTATGGTTAAAAAGGTGTGATAATGCCCCATTTACTCTGCACGTAATATTTAAAATTAAACTTGTTAAGGACAAAGAAAATTAAATAAAAATCTGTATTTATTATTATGAGTCAAGATAAGAACTAAGAAAAAAAAGGTGAACAATATTTTAATCATAGGCTTTGTTTCTGACCTCCATTTAAGAAAGCTCGTTGACATGTCTAACATAATAAAATCAATTAATAAATAATTAAAATAAGAAAAAAGTACTCCATGAATATTTAACGGACGTTTTCGGATTATTTTAAATTGCATGTAAGTAACCAAGGTTTAATAATACAAATGGGCTGGTAAATGTTGAGGAGCTCAACCTCTTTTAATGATAACTGGTGCAGCACGTTTCGTCAAGTGTAGACAAAAATTTCCTCCCCATCAAAAATACTCAATTTTCACAAGTTTTTTTCTTGATAATGCTTCATTTATCAGGCTGTACAAAACTTTTATTGTTCCATTGTTGAAATATGACTGCAAAAAATCAGATTTAGATAAAGTAGTCACAGTTCTCTGAGATAATGCATGTAATTTTGTATAACCTATTTTCAGGGCCTAGGTGAAGGTAAGGATCATTTTTTGACATAGGATAGCACTGGTTAACTACTGCGCTGGCTTTAAGATGAGCCAAAACTTTCCCGTTTACATTGATGTTTCTCGATATTGGCGGTAAACACTGCAGCCACGGAGACGATGAGTCGCCATGGCGTCGCTAAGGCTCCACAGGCCCTTCCCCCTCCTGCCGGCTGAGATGATCCTTCTCATCCCCCGCTTGTTGGTGCATCGTTAATGAGGTCGAGAGTGTGCATAATTCCGCGAACCCGAGCTCCGCTCAGACGAGACCCGGCCCCCCACCTCCCCTGCCCCCCTACTCCAAATAATTTCTTTCGTCTTTTGTCTTTGGCGGATTACGAAGAGGAGTGGTGTGAAAGACACAGAGCGGAGTACGTTGCCAAAGAAAAGCCCCTTTCAGTGTCACTGGTGCACAACTCTGAGTACAGGATTCCTCCTTTGTGCCAGATCTGAGTTGTGCTTTTAATTAAATGGTCGCATTTTTGATTGGGCTTTGAATGAAATGTGTTTTCTTGTTAACAAAATTTTCCTTAATAAGTTCTGCGAGGGTAAATTTGCGAAAGCTGATGAAATCGCCTGCAAAGGGAAACGGCTAAGAGGAAGTGCATCGCCGGCTCCCTACCTACCAGATAAGCGGGGAGAGCGTTTCGTCGGCCCACGTTGCGGCAACAAGAGGAAATTAAGCCGGCTCGCGAATACCGTGCACGTGCGGATAGTGCGTTAGCTGTCACCGCCGCGGGTTTACCTGACAACGGTTTCCCTCTTTTTGACAGCAAACAGTGAGCAAATTGAACTGCACTTCACTGCAAACAGAGGTTTAGCGCCGCATTAACTTGCCACAAAATGTTGACTTTCCTAACAATCGGAAATGTGTTGTGTGAGCGGATAATAACAAACTTAGCAGGTAAACAGTTGGGAGACTCGATGTCTACTTAAAATGCACATTCCACTGAAATACTACCTGACAGCCAAATTCTAGTAGATCTTGGGTTGATTAATAGATTCTTTTCATTGACACATTTTAAACAAAACGAAAACTTAAAGAAAGCCATTATTTTTCTACGTAAATTAACATTTCTTAAACAGGCACCATCAGTATTGAGTATTAAAGGCCTTACATTTTTCCAGTTTGTTATGCATCTTAAGTAAAACAGCAATCATATACCACAGAAACAGACCAAGCCAAATATTCAGTGTGCATGTATTCAAATAATGCTAAAATATTTAATAATTTAAATGGTAGAAGATTTTACACCATAAACATTTACACATCCTCTGCCTAACCTGGTACAGGCAGCCTGTATCTCACACACACACACACACACACACACACACACACACACACACACACATCTCGAGAAGTACCACTCACCCATCTGAGGGTGTGCATGAAGCGAACAGCATTTTTAATTATTATTGGGAGTGAGGGGGTTGCTGTGGGACTCCATGCATGGGGGGGGGGCATTATTACTTAAATGCATGAGTATTCTCTGCTGGCGGAGCAGCAGTCGGCGGGTGATGCTGCCTTTAATAGCAGACGAGGAAGGTTAGAACCCGACACGCGGTGCTGTGCATGTACTGCGCACTCTTCGCCCTGCGCTGCTGCTTTTGCATACTAACAGGGTGACCTGCCACCTCCCGTCAGGCAGCGCTGCAAGATGAGTGTCAGCGGTCCTTCATAAACCGCTGCAGCCGGGGCCGAGTGGCGAAAAATAGCCACAACAAATGGCCAATGAGCCGAGGAATGTAAGCCGATAAACAATCACACACACACACACACACACACACACACACGCGTCCATACACTTTGTCTGGCTTCATTTGTATTTATTCCTACTGTTTATTCCATAAAATCTGCAATTTCCTCTGTAAAGCGCTTTGAGGCACATTGTTGTAAAAGGCGCTATATAAAAATGTATTGAATTGAAAGGAGTTTTAATTGCAGCATTTCATACAAAGTATACGTTGCCTTCTGTACCGTACCAAACAAAGATTCCCTTCGCTAATGATTAAAATGTCCCACTGAGTTTTTTAACGTTCACTCCTACTTGTTCTCTCCGCACTCCCGCCACTTCCGACAACTTGCCCCCCGCCCCGTCGATTTGGCGCGACCCACAATTTCTCGACAACGGGAAGAAGACGGAGCGCCGTCTCCCATTCGGAGCAGGTAGTAATGAAGAAAGAATTCCATATATTCTGAAATTTAATTAAAACCCCAAAGATTTCAAATTAGATGCAATTTCGAGTGCCTGGGGCAGAAACGCGCACACTTGCGAGGCGAGGCTATCACGCTGAAAGTTGATATCGTAATTGGTCTTGATGTATTTTTGTGTTGCCGGGCCGGTGTGCGGGTCTCATAACCATACACAAACCCTCTGTAGATTACCTGCTCATTGAAAATGCCATCACTCAGGTAGTTCTCCACTAAATTACCATGCTGCTAAAATGCACAAGAGTGATTGGAGAAGAAGACTGGCACATCTGGCCAGAGCCAGCAATAAGTTATGCATGCTTTGCTGCTGCCCCCCCCCCCCCTTCCTCCCCACACACACCCACCGTACCTCCCCACAAAATATGCTCAGCTGAATATTAAAATATAATTGGCATTCAACCTCAGTAGCTTAAACCATTTTGTTATTTTCCTTTAAAACGATTTGGATCCTCTGCAGTCATTATTTTCAAAGAAGCAATTCGAAGTCTAATGACACCAAGGTAATCAAAAAGATTCTCTATCTCAGATATGCATCTTGGTGGAAAAGCGATACTTTAATGCGCTTCTTGTTTTTTTCCCCCCCACCCCCGTTCCTCTGAGCACCCATCCCTATCAACACGTTACAGGTTTGTGTCGTGTTATAGAGAAGCAAGGGATGTTGTAATCACCCTTGTACACAATGCCACGGTCCCTCATCGCACCTCTGCTTTTACATCCGAACAGGACGATGGTCTGAGCTGCACATAAAACGCTGATTTGTACATTGAAAATAAAAATGAAATGGTCAATGTGAATCACTCCCATGAAATTAGCACCTCGATTCTCCCTTGTCTGTTACACTTGCATAAACAACTACAACAGACGTGAGAGCGCTACATGTCTTGACGCGGTGGAAAATGCTTCTAAAAAATGACTTTGTTACAGTAAGGCCCCCGATAACGCACCAGTCTCTCATCTGCACAGAGACACTGCGGCTGTCTGCGAATGACTATTTACTGAAGTTGAATGAAATGAAATCTGTTAAGTGTCACAGGCAGCCCCATAATTATTACGCTGTGACCTCCACTTTGGTTCTGACGCAAGAGGGCAGGCGCTTGTGAAAAGGCTTTGGAAGAGTTTCGCGGGAGAAGCATCCAGCAGGCCGTCACAAGCGTTCTCACATGAAATTGTAAAATATGTACCTGCCAATCATCCCAATTTGAATTTCCTGTTGACAGCAACGAGCTGCTGGAAGATGGAAATATGATAGCTTGTCAACTCATCACAGAAATACCGTGTCCAGCCATGTGAGGGTTGCAATAATTTCGCAAGGAAAAAAATAAATAAAAAACTCAGTTTCAAAATAACTTTTATTATTGGAAAGGGGGAGTGAAGAGAAGAAGATGGCGGTTAGAGACAGCGGCTGACGTAGTGGTGTGACAGTGCCATCTGTCTCTTTGATGGAAATGGAGAACAATGCTGGGGGCTGGTACTCAGCGCGGCTCTCCCGACAACAGCACTTCCAGTCGGTGTCTAACGTAGCTAGACGATCCACTCGTGTCGTATGGGCCCGCAAACTCAAAACAGGTCTGCGAAACGTACCCAGAAACACCTGAGAGTGAGGCTGCAATTCTTGTTTTCGGGATTGCAAGCCGTTTAGAAAAGGCTCTTTATTCGTATGTTGAGCTACAAAAAGGTTCGCTAGAGTGCTTTGAGAATCGTAGCTTTGTGTCTAGTAAGAGCGGCCAAACACAGTTTGCACTGTGGAGAGATGGAGCGAGAAGAATGGAAAAAAATAATGATCATTGTGAACAGAAATGGAGGCCGAGGCTTTGACATGAATTAGACCTATTTGGAGATTACATGTTTACTGAAGTCCCACTCGTCTCCTTTACATGCATGCTTTTGAAAGACAGCCACACGGGAGGCAATAAGTCACTAGGATGGTATCGAAATTTTAGCGAGGCTTTCTTATGACTATGCCAGCTCTCCTTCCACCTCTACTTGCTTTGGCAGAGGAACAGTATGCAGTTACAAAAGGCCCATTGAAAGCTGACAGCCAGTCAGCCGTGCCCACTTTTAAAACATTAAAACATTCAGCCAACAAATGTCAAGAGTTGAACGGCATCATTTTCTGTGTGCAGGCCAAGAATTATGGAGGACTATGCCAACAGTAACAAAGCAGCCACAGATTAGTAACCTTCATAACTGGCCAGAGGTCTGTGAAGTCCTACATTCCGGGCACCGCATAACACTTCCAATATGGTGTGAGAAGTGGAGTATCAGTGTCATGTAACGAAGTGGAGGCTGAGAGCCACTAACACAAGAACAGCTTCCGCACCTAACAGGAGAGCAGGATGCTGGCTTGGCTGAGAAGATCTGGAGGTGAACGAGAGGCTTCCAACGTACCTGTCAGCTGCAGGTCATTATCACGGTGACCAATAAATGTAGCACCTCGAAACTAGGCCTGCTATTTTAGCACACTGTTCACATTCATGTTACCCGAGGTGTCTTTGGTTGTGTCGGGAAACGATTCAGCACAGAGCACATGGTCAGAGCAGCAAAGGCATATCGTTTTCATCAGCAACAGCGTGTGTGTCACATCTCATCCTACGCACCTTACAGGGGAAAATCCACTTGTATTTCATAGTTGTATTTACCTTTCCTTTGTGTTTCCTCTGGAACAAAGTCAACACAAACACAATTCCCAGTGTGTACCAGGGGTTCTGGAAGACCTGGGACTAGAAACTGGTAAGACTAACAGGTTTGTGTCTCATAGTGTGAACTTTCCAGTTTTAGGAACATAGTAAAAAGAATAACAAAGAGAAAATCATCTTTTTAAAATGTGCCGTTGAGATGGATGTGAAAACAAATGCAGAGGATTCTTAAACCTGAATATAGTGTTGTGAGAGGCATTCTCATTTATCACGCATAGTACATAGCACAAAACAGCGAGGCCCTGTGAGGCTTTTGGTGTAACCTCAATTTGAGTAGGCCGACACAGTACGCTGAATACTAGTACCTACTGCTGCAGTCAAGTAACAAAAGGTAGGTCACGTGACTTGTCATTTGTTTATGCTTTTTTGCTTTTTATGTTTAGCTCTAACAATTGCGCAGCCACACCCATAAAATCAAGTATTAATGCTTTGTAAAAATCTTTGACTCCACGTTCTTTGTAAAATACTTCCTCCTTTGACAGTTAAATTCGAGAAAGAAAATCCAAACTGAGGGGGAAAAAAAACCTTCCGTGAATGAATAATTTACTCCCAAATGATTAAAAAACAATTACAATATGCAGAGCTATCAGAATAAATTTTATTCAAAACACACACGTTGCTTGTGTTTTCTCCTGTTTTATTCCATCGCTGAAGCCCCTGAGAATTTCAACATGATTCATTATGGATGGAGCTCAACATACAGTACTTGACTGTTGATTAATAGAAAGTTTTCAGTATGTAGCACTGTTTGCATACAATATACCTCCTTATTGTTTCAGACTAATAATTTACATAGATAGAAATAAATTAATAAATTCTCTGAGTTGTGTTTATTTGAAAGCAAGCATCTATTCCTGGTTTAGCCCAAAGGGCAGTTGTAGAATGATTTTATTTCCTTGTGTTTTTTTTTTCTGCACGATACGAGCTGGGAAATTGAGTTATTAACGTTGCGAGGCTGACGCGTAAAGGCCAAACAAACGGTTACTAAGATTATTATTATTATTATTTACACCTGATTACACACACAGCTCTCGCTCATGCATCAACATGAGCACCGAGACACCAGTGTTTTTACTTTACCTTGTAAAATATTTGATTTGACAACTGATCTCCAAATAGAATGCCTGACACCTGACGTTCCGGACGTCACCTCATTCCACGGAACTGCGTGCGGCTCACACGTAACGAGAAAACCAACAGAAGCAAAAATCTAAGGCATACATTAAATGAACACTTTGCATTCTAATATTTTCTTTAAACTGGGGGCTTAACTGAAATATTTAGAGACGTATTAACTCTGCACTGACTGCACAGTGGCGGTGTGGAATAATACTGAGTAAAACACTTGAAATAGCAAAAATAGAAAATCATTCACATTCATTTTCAGAGCCATACTGCGGTTCGTAACATGAAAAATCTAAGTAATTTTTTTTTACTTAACTGCAGTTAATTTGGGTGTCCCACAAACAGTGATTTAACAACTACCTGACACATTTTACACTTATGCAAAGCAATTACAGTATATTAATGCATTAGCATAGTAAATCTATTTTATGATGCACTACTTTGCAGGAAGTTGACAATGTCTTTAAGCTACATGTCATTGCTGCATACCATCAAAACATTTTACTGTCGTAGTCACACAAAAGCATGACCTGTACTACAAAATTTGGGTTCGTTAATGTTGAGGTGGTTAAAAACGTGCAAAAAGGGGTGATGTTGTTGCCAATGGTGATGAAAAAATACAAGTTCCAAATGGGAAAGTTTGACAAGTAAAACAAGGCGGGACCCTGACATATAGTCCCCTGCATGAAAGGTCATATCAGGTTCCCAGCATGGTGCCCTAACACTAACCTGAACACCAACCCTAACACAGCACAGTGAATGTCCTTTCAGCCCAGGTTTATTTCTAGCTCCTGAGGACTCCCTGAGGTTTTTTTCTGGACATGACTCTGGGATAACATGAGAGAGGATAAAGGTACCTTTACAGGGCGGCACACTTCGCCTTTTTCTTAAATTTTAAAAGTCCATAGGATTAATTTCCGAGTTAGAAAGAGATGTTTTTTTTATTCAAAATGAAAATAATCTACAAACCCATAATTTACATGGATGTCACAAAATCAGGGGCTAGTCAGATATGTTACATTGCTTTTATATATTTAAAAGTATTAAACTTTATCCATGAAAATATCGATCTGTCTTTTAATTGTAGTGTACGTACAATAATACACATGAACACACAACAGTTGTGACCCCTCTGATGTTAAGTCTGTCACAGACCTTTCTAATCAGCTCAGACAATAACGAAGCACACACCCCATTGCCATAGCAACACTGACATTACCTCCTTTCTACAGGTCTGTCTTGGCAGTTACTCAGTTGTAAAAGTCATTGCATTTCACAGTCCTGGTAATGACTTCTTGGTTTCTCAGTTATTATACTTGAGTTTTGATCCTCAGTACTACAAAAACAGACATTTCTGGACATGGGAGAATTTGTGAAGGACTCCAGTTCCTCCTGGTTCCAGTCCTCCAGCTTCCGTTGCACCTGTGGGCTGCAGGTTACTAGGCTGTTCTCGAAACTCAACTCAGGCAACCTGGCAATGGGCAGACAGGTCAAGGATGATGTCAGACAGATGTTGGACACATTGAAAAAAAAGCATGAGAAGGGCTGCCTTCCTTGGTAGGCTTAATTATTTCAAAAACATTTCAACTGAAGGCATAAATTAATTGAAAACTCATAAAATGTCAGAATCCATCCATGCATTCTGCTGGTCATTTTTAGAAACAGGAAAGGCAGTACAAGTTTCAAAACACCCTAGTTTTGTCAACTTTCCAAATGCCACAGACCAGGATGCACAAAACACTTTGATTCAGCCTTGAAATAGCTTCCATCAACACCCCTATATCTTGTAGACATGTTGATAAAGTTGGACTGTCAGATAACAGAAACAGATAATGGGAACACCTCTGCGCTATTGAACGTACACGTTATTTCAAGCCATTACACTGATGCTAAATACAAGTTATGAAAACTGCTGACATCACAGATGAATGATGTTTCCAATGAACCGCAATGTCAGGAGCCATCGGTTCAGTTTACACATGTATGTTGATGTGTTTTCTTTGGTTTAAAAGACCCAAAAGATATGAGTTTCATAATTTACATTTTTACCTTTATTCTCCATCTCTTTTTATTTTCAAAATAATCACCGTCATTGTTGGAAACCAAACTGTCAATCTTTGCCGAGTAGTAACAGACAGTGCTCTGCAAAAAAATGCTAAACATATTTACTTAAGCTTAAACTGCCTTCCCTCCTTTTTTATTTGCGAATTTAAGAAATTCTTGATACGTAGCGTTACAATTACAACAGAACAAATTATTTGGAATGTCTTGAAGGGTGGAAGCGTTTCAGATGGTGACGGAAACAAAGTTTTTCTGAACAGTATGCATCACTGAGTAAGATTGATTAACAGGTTCAGATTTTAAGAGTTTTTTCCCATATCACTTGCCATTTTTTCCCTCCTAAACGCTTTCCTTTTATCAACGTGCAAGCAGAAAAAACTGTATCAATTTGTATGGACTCTGTTTTATTTGTTGCCGAAAAGCAATAGTTGGAGATATGAAAAGATGAGCACTCCAGCAGAATATCTGACCTCAGCTCAGCCAATTTAAAGCAGGAGTAGAGGACTCCAATGTGATGGAACGATATTCTGAAGCGTCCTACTCGGAGCGGATTATCCACAGAACTCATCCTTGTATCAGTCAAGAGTGGTGTCCAGGAGCAGCTATCCCCTCACATGACAAAGATACGGGTCAGAAGTCTGTTCAACGTGATTTTTTGGGGGGGGGGGGGGGGGGGTTATAGCGTAGCGTTTCCCCGACACACATGGTGCAGTGTATCTACTGTACTACATGTTTGCCTGTTTTCACAAACAGCCTGCTTCGTGCTCTGTGATCGCCTCTTACTTCTACAGTACTCACAGCATAAGGTTCACACACCAGGAAAGAACAAAAGTCTAACAGTTATTAGCAAATGCAAAGAGACACTCGTATTTACCTGAGATTACTCAGTACATGTAAAGTACATCTGTGACTAAAATTCTGCTGGTGTGTCATCTACTTCATTTGCATAAAGAGTATAAATCATCACTCAAATCGTCGCACTAACAGTTGTGAATGTATCATAGAATTTACCAGCACATTGTTATGCCAGACACATGTCTGTGCGTGCTTTTTAAAGTGGGCCTTACAATCTAAATATGTATCAGGACATTGTCGGGTTTTCGTACGATTTTCAGCTGTAATGATACCACCCAGAGACCGGCTGGGTTCAAATGCAGAGTTCGGCATTTTAAGTACAGTTTCAAAATCCAAAACTCATAGCAACGTGTCCAGGCAAAGGGGTCAGAGAGCAGAGGAAAAAAAAACAGCAGCTACACTTGAAGACCAAAATCCTACGTCAAGGTCAAAAACACAAAAAGGGAGACCACAGTCCAAGAAGTGAAAAGCCAAAATCTGAGAACCAAAAGCAAAAAAAAAAAAAACCAAAGCCAAGATAAATATATATATATATATATATATATATAAAGAGCAAGAGTGAAACAGAACGCTCAGAATTTCTGCATTGAAGGAAGACTTCATAAAAACTGAAAGACCGAAGGACGCTAAAGTACTGAGTAAAGAATAGTTAACTAGATGTAGTACTGACTAGTACTCAGGTAGCACTGACTAGTATTCAGGTGAATGATGTGAAGTGAGTCAGTGCTGTGAATTAGGGCGTGTCGGGCCAGACTGTGTGAAGAGGAGCTTGTATTTGTAAACCTTGCATACTGGCTTCCTGGATGTGGGCAGACATAACAAGAAGAAGGAGTGAAACCAAACTTAATACCTCGGTTAGGTTTGCAGTGGCACAGGAGGCTGTTTGAAGGCAGCAGTCATCATGGTTCGACTCTCATAGCATGAGAAAGCAGGCCGTGCGGTGTTTCGGTTGGCCTGCGACTACAGCACAACCTAATCACTGGATACTCATTGCTGATCCTTTATGATTCAAAACCTGCATTAGCCCAAATATTTTTACATTTTACAGGACTTTATTAATCCCCAAAGGGGATTACTTGTTTGCATTTGACCCACCCCCTGAGGGGAGCAATGGGCTACCAGCCACATGTGGTGCCCAGGGAGCTAGCATTGAGGGACACACCTGGCTGTGCGGGGATTTGAACCAGGAGAGTTCTGCATCCCAGCCTGATGTTCTACCCATTGAGCCATCAGGGCGAATCTTACCGTATATCAAGATCAATGTACTCAGTTTAGCCTGAAAGAGGTTAAATATTATTGGCAACCAAGGTTGAACTAGAAGCCAATTTTAATACAAACTTTCACTTTTACCTGCCCTGCAGGTGACATTTATGCTTAATTTAACATTAAACTCTGTCTTGAAAAATCATCTTTGAGGAACTGGAGGCTTACCTGAAATGAACAGGTTAAGACCGACCTGAGTACGTGCTGTTTTGTGTTTGCCGGGATTTCATTTACTGGTAGACAACATGAGGCAATACTTAATTGTTTATGGTTAAACTAATGACACACACAGTAACACGAAATATTGAAAACTGTTACTCACTCCAAATAAAAGTACTCAACAACTAAGAGTACATGATCTGTAACGGATAACTTAATAAAACCGCTGGAATTCAGTGCCGTTTCCTCAAGGTTGGGTGCACTTGGAAAAACACTTATTCCTGTAGTCACTATTTAATTTTTTTTGCCATTTTAAACAATGCCAAAATTAATTTGCAGCTGTAGCTGTTCCTCACATGCACTTCTCATTTAAGTTGTTAAAATATTACAACATTTTTTTAACACTGTTTTACAAAGATGCATCCAGCAGTAAGTAGCAGAAACATGGCCAATCAACATTTATATTGCACCAGTACAGCATGCCAACTTTTAACACTAAGAAACGGGGGATGATGGTGTTTGGTGTTGCAGTGCGGTTTACTTCATGTTCCTTCTGCTGTTACTGGACTACACTGTTGTGTTCCTACTCCTGGAGGAGCAGAACAAAACCCAGTGTTTCTGTTGTTATGTTAACATTTTCTCTAAACCTCCATTCTTAAATGCACATCATTTCCACACAGACATCAAACTGCTTCGTGGATGAACCCATGTTGCTCCTTCCATTAAGTTGTGTACAGACTCATAAATAAGTCACACTGCCACTTAAGTGACTTTCTTGTAAATTGATTTGTTCTGTTCCACATAAATAATACAGTCATTTTCTCCTTATCCACCACAACTTTGTCTCACGCCGTCTCCTCCACACATGCAATGCGAAACAATTTCCAGCTATTTAAAGCCAGACAAAATAAGCGAGAGAGGAAAATCGGTTTACTAAATACTTCACTTGATATCATTTTATGTGTACTGGAACACAGGGGGGACAGCTTGGTTCAGACATAAGACACAACCTTAAAGTATACTTTAAAAGAAATCTAAAACCAAAATGTAAATAGGCCTTTTAAAACAATAAGAAAACAGTAAGAAAGAAGAAAAGCAGAAAATAATTAAAAAATATATTTCCATTTATTTAATGCAGTTGAATTTGGTCTCATGCGTTTTATCCAGATTAAGGGCATAAAAATAAGCAGGTGTAAGTAACACTTGGTCAGACTCATGCGGCTACAGTTAACCTAAGGCTAACAGGTCCTGTTTAGACAAACAGAGAGAGCAGCTTCACGCCAACCAGGTGTCCAACTGAAATTTAATCTCTTTTGTTCGACAGAGTGTCACAGTCGGAAACGCGAGCTCACATCCTTCTGTTGCTCGTGTGCTCAGAACATCCCACAGAGAAGACAAGAAGCACAGTTAGCAGGGCCTTTGGGCCAACGAGATGTAGCTTTAAAAAGCAAAGCGCCCTTAAACAAGCAGGGAAGTGCATGCAGGCATGACAGAAGCAAACAATGAAACAAACAAACAATGTCTGCTTTCCATCTGTCTTCACTTTAGCAGATGCAAAAAGCCACCGTATCCAAGTTTTACTCTGAACATCAATGAGAAACAGTCAGGCAGCAGTTGAATGCCAAACCCTAGGAAGGCAAAGTATGGTCAAATCAGTCACTTACATATACCGGTGTTTTAAAGGACGTAAATGAACTGTACATGTGCTGAATTAATGAGACAGAAAAGCACTCATGTTTCCGTGCCTGCTGGGGTGAAGTGTTTGCCATAGTACTGGTTATACAAGGCCTGGTGTCAGATGACAAATTGCCGGGGTAACCAAGACTACCATGAATCCACGAAAAAACTATAAGTGGCAGGGAAAGTTTTTTTTTCTACCTCTAATGTCTGTTCTGCCGAGTTTCCATCAACTGATTTATGAATAAATAAATCACTGCCCTTTCCCTTGAGAGGTCTCCCCCACGCGCGTGCACGCGCGCACATGCACTTTTGCAGCAATTACAGGGCACGTTATTACCATTCACACGCAAGCTCCTGTTGACACTCATCGACTGCCGGGAATCACATTTGGTTGTCCCGGCATTCTCAGCTGCTCTGACAGAAAATTCAATGTAAGCGTATAGCATGAAAACTTTCCAGCAGCGTTGAGTCAATATATGGTGAGCACAACACAATCGCGGTTTCAAAAGCCATTACACCGCTGAGCAAAGTGTCTCAGACACCCACAACGGCACCGGGCTTTGCGGGAAGCCCGCACCCCACCGCGCTCTGTGAATTTCAGATTTATTCTCTCTTACAGGTGATTAGTTCGCAGTTTTAACTCCCTGAGTTTAGCTACAGGGAAACAAGACTGATCTGCAGGAAGGACTGATTTTACACCAAATTTTCTCTGTTGGGGAGGAGTTTTAGGAGACCAACACTGTTTCCCTGTTTTTTAAGCTTATATAAAAGCTCCAAGCACCTGTAATTGCAAGCAGCATTGGACTGATTACCCAGGTCCTCCACCAGCCATAGAATGGGTGCTAGACGGCCTTCAAGGAGTATGGATGCACAGCACCCAGAATTTGGTGCTACATCCCTGCACGTGAGGCTAGCTCTGAGAACTCCTGTCCTGGACATGTTAACAGAGTACGACTTCCTCCCGCTATTTTCCCTGCAAAAAAAAGGGCGCTTTCCGATTTCTTTTGGAAGTGAAGTGGCACGGTAGGCATTTCCTCTTATTCACATGTGAAGAAAGAAAAATAAAACTTTGTAATAATTCCACGGACTGCAGCGCAAGATATGCCTTTGTAGTCATACTTTTGGGAATATATAATAAAAAATAGAAGCAAAAACAAGAAAAGATTGTTTTCAGAGGATGTAACCCATTATGTAGCAAGGACAACTTGAAGTACTTCAACTTCATTGTTTTGAAATACTAAAAAAAAGGGCATTGCTTAGATACGTAATCCCTTTAACTGTTATGAACTGGAATTTAAAGTTATGGCTAAGAATCGGGTTTTTGAGTGTAGAATAAGTGTTGATATCACAATAGAGATTAAAAAAGTTAAATACATAACAGAAGTAACAATGATCACTCAATGCGTGCAGATTGTATTTAAATACAAGTAACAATGGGGGGGGGGGGGGTTACATGATGACCAGGTGCAGCCAATGACTGAGCTGGCATTCTGACTACACTGGGGGCGGAGACAGGCTAGATTGACAGGAGACTGGCAAATGAGTTCAAAGTGGCTACTGACTCCTGACTGGGTGGACTGAAGAAGTTTGATCAGACCTGACACACCATCTCACTAAAGCATTCCAAGTATTATTGCACTAGAGTACGTTCATTTATTCATATTCATTGTAGTGCATAGGAGGAAAAGCAGCTGCTAAGTAAATAAATATAAATGTAACATTAAAAATGAGCTGAAATTAATTAATTGAAACAATATTTATTTCCAGTCAATCCTGCCCCCATACATGCAGTAACAGGTGTTTTTGTCCCCTCCAGTAAACTCTCCAAGCAAACTATTGATCACTTTTACCTACATGGACCGTTAAAAGGCACGATCACTGTTGTATTTTACACGTTTTTACAATGTTTCTGCAGCCTTTGATCCTAATTTTCAACGGTCACAACCGTTTTGAAAACAGGACATCTGCGCCCCACCATCTTACACGCTGCCCCAAGTTTGCTCTTATATTCAGTTTTCTTTTATTTGGTTCATGGCCTTGAAAAGCAAACATTTTGTGAGTGTCCGTGTTGCCGTTACTTCAGTTTTCTGCCAGTATGACATTTATAACATTGAAAGCCCTGACTGTTTTCTCTTTTCTCTTCTCAGTTCCTGGCCAGCCAGATCCACCACCCCCCACTTTACACATCAGGTTGTGGAAAATCCGGCGTCCGACACGCACAATGATATGGCCACGCCACTCAGGCTCGACCCTGTTAACCCCGAGCACTCTTGGTGGTAAATCAACGAGAAGGCTGGAAGAACAGAGCTACCCCTGAACGTCAGATCCTTCATCTCAATTCTTGGTGGTTACTGAGGAAGATCTGGGCCAGCTAGAAGGTACCACCTGGTTTTTAGGATACAGAGCTCCACCTGAATGTCAGATCCCTCATCTCCAATTTTGGTGGTAACTGAGGAAGATCTGGACCAGCTGGTAGGAAGCACCAGGTTGTGATTTTTTTTTTGCATGGATGAGTGCTCACCCAGCGTGATTGGTGTTGTCCTGTAGCTGGGACATCCCAGCTGTTGTGCGTCAGTGCTTCCAGGAAGCCCTTTGGACCTTTTGGGTTTGACCCATGGACAGGGTTATGCTCTGGCATGGCAGTGGAGATGAATGCCTGAAAAAGGCATGATGGGGAGACCCCGCCCTAACACTTTTTACACCGCCTGCCTGTCTCCAGGGGGAGGGCATGCCATTCCGAGGGTCTCTGGGCTCAGCTCCGGCCCAGACGGACCTGGGCAGCTATGTTCGCCAGCAACATATTCACTTAACAGGTGATGAGCTGTCATAGCTACATGCTGGAGCACACAAGTTAAAAATCACACACCTTGTGGGTAATATTACTGCAGAAAGGGGTACCACCTTTGGTCTGTAATCCATCTAGCAATTGAAAGGAAAGATCCATTTCACAATCTTTACGACTTTTCATGTGCATGCAAAAAAAAAACTCAGACATCATAGGTTTTGTTGTGCATTAACAAACTGATGTATTTTTAGTTGGTGTAACACAATGAGACACATAAATGTCTTTCTACAAACTACATTAGAGCCTCAAATGTGTATGAAAGTAAATAGCAACTGTCACAGCATTAAAACTGAGTCATTATCAGCATTTATGTTCTCTTGTGGTTTATAAAGGAAAACACATGGACAAAGCTGATAAGTCAGCTCATGTTTCCAGTTTTTTCACAGAAAGACAAATATTTTCTGTGTTTTGAGAACAGCTTCACCTCTCCTGACTGGAGATGTATAAAACTTGTTGTTGAACGCTTTGGATGAAATACAGATCCAGTCTGAAGGGTAGTATAGAATAAAGGCACGTTAAATTGCATTTAATGTTGTAAAATCAGTGAAAGTTAGCTTTCATGGCAGTGTGTCACTGACAGTTGGAGCAACGCAATGATGGGAAGTAATCAAGGTATAAAAATGAAATGAAGGAATGAGGAGGTGGACATATCATTAAATCAACAACATTAATTAAACAAACGAAGGCAATGCATTTTACCCTGTGCACACGCGCACGCACGCACGCACACACACACAGACACATACACCACAACGGGTATTATATACAGGAGGAAGAATGGGGAATATTTTGCAGGAATACATCACAAAAAGAATGCATCTTTTAACTGGCAAAAGTACCTTTTCCATTCAAATTCTTTATGAAGTTCTTTGACCTTTGCATAATAACGTCCTTGCAGTGTAACAATGCAGGTGTTTAAATAACACTCTTGTTTTGCGGACAATATAAAAGCACACGCATATTTAGCAGCGACCGTTTAATGCGTCTCAGTCTCGTTGTCGGCCGAATAAATTACGGCGCTGGACTGCAAGCGCACCGCCTGGGCGGTTGCACTGGAGCGCGTAAGTGCAGCAGGATGCAGGTCCTGCGGGAATAGCTGCGACAACGTGTGGAGAGGCCGGCTTCATCTCCCAGTAAAATGCGCTCAGAAAATGAACCCGTCACTTCAGAAGAACTCCACCAGCTCGAGTGTCCTGCAGAAACACGAGTGTGAAGTCATTGGAGATCCAGACAAATTTAATCTCTGGTAACCACTAAAAAAAAAGAAAGAAAGAAAAAATTTCAATGCGGAAAAAAAAACAACACGGCCTTGGTGGAGCTCACAGTAGGGCAGAAGATGGTCTTCACACACACCCATATAAACATACACACACACACAGAGGCTTATGGCTCACCTACGTTTAAGTCAATTGGACTAGTGTAGGGGGCCGGACCTCAAAACTGGGACTAGTTTCAAAACGGATCAGTTGTCACATTTTATTACCTCGCTATTTTTCTGCATTTTGTCTTGCAATGCATATCTACCGCGTCTACTCAGAGACCAAAGAAAAACCAAAATAAAATAAATTTCCTGAAAATCTATAGCCATCAGATCATATTTGTTTTAATAATAAATGTTCAATAATATTTTTATGGAACATTAAGAATTCTGAGCAGAGCACAGTTATGTGGGCTGATCTTAAAGTTTTCTTTTTCACCCCTGCACGACGCGAGTGAAGACGTGTACCGTTAGCTGAAGGCGAGCTTTACTGATTAGTGTAAGCAGGACTCAGGACAGAATGAGTCACGGCGGATTTTGTGTGCCTCTCTACGCCTCTCGAGGCAAATGGGCTGTTAAAGTACAGAACGCCTTAAATGGAAGGCAAGTGAAATGAAGAAATAAGAGATCAATAACCCCCCCCCCCCACAGAATGGCCTTGTGGTAAAGCCCATACAGACATCCACTGTAAGCACCTCTGAGTCATCAAGAGTTGAATGAGCTGCTATCAATGCCATTCAAAAAAAAAAAAATACTTTGTGCGTAATACAGCCCAGCCCAACAAATCACAAATGCCTTGTCTAAGTACATGTGTAAATACATGGTTTCAGTTGGCCGCTGTTCTGTTCAACGCAGCAGAAAAAAAAAAACCAACCACAGAAGCTGGCTTCCAGTTTAATGCACAAAAACCACTTACACACAAGTGACAGACCACATTACCCCCTTTCAGTTCCATTAGCTTTGATTTCTGGACGTCTGTCGGCAGTGGTTAGGTGTCTCCTCCTCTGAGTTATGGTGCTGCGATGCCTTTGAGATGCAGGGCACCTGATTTCTCTCCATCTCGTGTGTTATTATAACTGCAATGGGTGTGTGTGTGTGTGTGTGTGTGTGTGTGTGTGTGTGCCTGTGGGGGAGGGGGGCAAGCATGATAAAAAAAAATAAATTTTCAGATTCCAATAGGTCGATGATATAGGCTGCCATGTGAAGACCTGTATATGGGCCTGTGTGTGGTGGGGTGGGGGGGTTGTTATGGCTACATGCCCCCGTAGTTATTTGTGTCACTATTAGGGCTCAAGAGTTCCGCAAAGAAAAACTAAAAAAAAAAAAAAAAAAAAGAAAGCAAAGTAAAAGGTCTCTTTCCTTCTCGTCTTTATCCAGTGTGTTTAAATATGCATGAGATGCTCCAGAGACGGCAGAAGGGTCGTCTCAACGCTCATTTGTTCTCTGATTTCAAGGCTTTTAAAAAACAATATATATTTCTTTTCTAACTAAGCTATATTGGATAACAAAAAAAAATTGGTCACATCTTTCATTTTCCACGCCTGCCGTTTCTGCGTGTTTGCCATGCGGCGCAAAACATACAGACGTTAATGCAATAATAGACGGACACGCATGGCTGAAAATGCGAACGCTTCAAAAGTGAATATCCGCCGTGGTAACTGCGCTGCGACCGTTATGACACGGAGCTCATATCTGAACAGATAAAAAATTACAAAAAGGGCTTTAAACTTTGGAGAGGGTGGGAGTCGCACATGGAGCCCGAAGGGAAGCCGGCTTCCCAGGACTGTGAAACGGCAGGATGCGACACCTGCGTAGCCGAAGGTTTCAACAGAAACTCGCGTCGTATTGCTCTGCGGCGGGCGAAAATTTCCCAGCGACTCCCTTCGGAGGAAGCTGCAATTACCTGAAGCGAAAGCGTAGCCAGGGGAGAGGGGCGATGGGAACCGAACGCATCTTAGCTCCGTCTTTTGTTTTTAACCTTCAGAGGCAATAAGATGTTAAGCTCCGTGTGGTCAGGGAGCAGAGGTGCAATAGACCACAGTCGGTAGAATCATGATACGCGTAAGAACTGGGATACATGCTTTCCCCCACAAAAAATGAAGTACAGTGCAGTGGAGAATAAGGCGTAAGGGCGTTTTAGAGTATGCCCTGTGTGTGTGTGTGTGTGTGTGTGTGTATGCGTGCATGTGTGTGTATGTGCTTGCACCCTGAGGAACTCGAGTCATTTTTGCTTCCAGGATTCTCACAGGAAGTAGCATGGAAATTTTTTGCGAACAGACCTATTCTTGTCCGCAGTCTCACCTTATCAGTTATGGTATTTTTTTTACATTGGTTTTCCACTCAATGAATCACGTTTTCTACTAAATGAGTCCAAACACTATATTAATATTAATTTAAAATATATTAATTAATACTTAATTATATACGCAGAGGAAGGTCACCGGTCTTTCAAATGGAGCAAGCTTTGGACCTTTTTTTAGGTTTGTGTCTATTGGGATATAACTTTTAGTCCTTTAAGATGATTTTGTACATCACTATAGTTTCTTGAGCTGAGGCACAAATACCTGTCATAGTTAGTTCACTGAAACGGCATTAAATTATGATCCTTAGCCAGGTACAAACCACCGCCTTGACTTAGGATGTCTGTTTCTGTTTGTAACCCATTGCAGCGGCTATGAGCAAAAATACATTTACACTGACACCAAGGTGGATCAGCAAGAGAGATCAAAAGACCTGCTCCTCTGAATATTTAATATCACGGGTAACTTTATGCAGACGGTGCGCGAAAAAAACTTTCTGGCCTGTCCACTCCAATCTCCGTGAGTTTCTGTTTTGTTGCAGTTTGAATTGCATTGTTGTCTCTAAGTGGCTGTGCATTGACAAGGGATGCACATCAATCACTGGGAAGCGGTTGGCCGCAGTCAGCCGCTCGACGCAGTTATGGGGGCAGAAAGCGTGTTCCTCCACTCCCCTGAGATGACCTCGCTGCAAAGACTCAAATAGATAACAGCCGAGTTCAGTCACTTGAAGTAATCCTTTAGTGGCTAAAATGGCTGGAATGACAAAATATGGGGGCTGTGATTTACACATTTTGACATCAATAAAACCAGATACCCCGAGTGTTCCCTGTTGGGGGGGGGTTGGTTGTAGAAGGTGGCTTCTGGAGAACCGTCCTGTTGGCCGCGGGTCGGACAGGTGGCCCAAGCCCCTCGATGCGGAAACACGGCGAGTGAGAAAAGCCCGTCACCGTGTTTGTGTCCTGCCTGAAGCTGGGTCAGGCAGAGTGGTCGGGCGACGCTTTTCCCGGCTAAGCTAACAGCATTCGACTGCACGACACGAGGCCTCTTGTTCATTAATTTAACACTGCAAAAATGTCCCAGGAACCTCTAATGGATATGTTTTAAGTAATGTAGTTGAACAAATTTTTGTTTGTCTGAAAAGGCATTCCAGTAGAATTGGAGGCTATTATTCACATGTTCCTGCAGGCAGTCTACAAAACATTTCTTTTGTGTGTGTGTGTGTGTGTGTGTGTGTGTGTGTGTGTGTGCACGCGAGATTAACCAGGTTGGTAAAAACATTTTGAATGCACGTCTTTCCAAGAGCCTGAATAACCAAAGCAAAGCAGTTGTGTTTTAAGGGAAGCAGCTTTTAAATCACACTTTTGAAACGACAGGTAAGGGCACTGGGGCCTGTTTTGAGACAATGAAAATGTGAAACTTTCAAAAGAGGGCACTTGTTGTCAGAAGCCTAATGTTATGCATTAATTGAGGAAGTCAGACAGCAACATTTATCCAACATCTACTACTACTAAAAGAAAAAAAAAGTACAGAAGAAATGCACTGCGATACACAATGTCTGTATCCTCACTTTTTTGCATCTTATGTGAATAAAAGCCAACAACATAAGGAAATGTAACATCCTTGTTCATTATTAACTAGATTCTAACATGCTATATTGCAGCGCTAAAATGTTTGTTTGTACTAGTCTGAATTACTGGCGAACAGTTTAATTTAACCATAATTATTATTACGACTGAGAGCAATAATTCTACATGCATACATCATACACATTTTATGATTCAGTTTCTTCACACAATTTAAGCAAAACATTGAAATTACTTTCAACATTAAAATTTGAAATGCAAAGTCTGAAATTGAATTACGGGTTCATTTAAAATGGAGTCCCGGGGGAATTAAATTGTAAAAATTACTGGCAGTAATTTGAAAACATTTAGATGCTTTAAATGAATTGTTTTTTATGCATGGTTTTACAGAGAGAACTGCGCTACCTTACACAATATATTCATTTGTGTGAGAATATTGAGGTCAAAGTCTCAACAGACCTGAGTTTTCTGCGCAAGATGAAATATTTTCCCTAGACAGAGAAAGGTGGAAAGTATCATAAATAAAATATTATGGAGATGTGTTTCTAATATTGTATTGTCACAATCAATTTCCCATTACCTACCCTGATTTTGATATATACTGTATTATTTCCCCTTGAAATTCACTTTATGAAGCCAGTGGCTCCAGTTTACATATAAAGTGTTGCCTGGTGTAATGGTTGGAAATGGAAAGCCTTTGGCTATGTGGAATGAATTGAGCATTTAAGTTACAATTAGGTTAACATGTATACAGGCGTGTGCAGTTATGTTCACTCACAGGGTTGGGAAGAGAATGATGTTGTCATCTACGGTCCAGGAAAATTTAATCAGATCACTTACCAGGAAGGACATGAAACTAACCATTCTGTCAAACTGCGAATCACCAAACCACATGCCATTGTCACCTTTGTCTAAGCTCACTCATCAGCCAGCGTCCTCTTAATGATGGTGACGCAGCCATTAAATATAATAATTATGAATTTCCCAGGTTTATGGTGGGGTGTGTTTGGTCTGTACACCACCGTGCTTCCTAAGTAGTGCAAATTTCAGCATTTACAGGGAATAACCTGTGAAATGAACACAAATCTACACACTGTTTCAAGGGTCATGTCATTAAAAAAGTTCATCACAGAAAAGAAATAACGTATTTCCCTTGGGGATTTAAATAAAGGCATTTTTTTGCAGGCGTTTTCTGGCAGAAAATGTGCAGCTCGGTAAGACTGTTGTTAATTACCTCACTGCCAGTTTTTTTTTATATCAAAAGAAAATTTGACGGAAATGAGGGTCATGTACTTCACAAGGAGGGAAACAGACTGCACCGAATAATGGTTTGACTCCGAGATTTTAATTCCGGCAACACACAGCCGGCAGCAAACATTTTTTAAGTTCTTACTGTGAGACCAACGCAAATCAATGGACTGACAGACTCATCTGAGACATTTATTTCCAGGAAATCTCAGAGAAAAATTTTTTAAGTTATGTTTTCAGCTTTTAGTATTTTCAGGACTGAACAGAATGAAAAAAAAAATAACGTGAACATGTTCAGTTATCTTAAAACAGGTGGGAGAACGACTGCGTGCTGTTTGAATACGGGGCCTTTGTGACACCCAAATGGTTGCATGGTTGCGATGTTTTAGCTGCATTCGCAGAAATGCACGGCATCATTGCTGTGCTGTAAATACTCTGAGTCATAATCGGTACAGCTGGCAAAACTTTAACGCTGCTGTAAAACTTTGCCTGCTCTCCGGATTCAAGCCCGGGAGTGATGAGAGAGCAATAAAATTATAAAAGCAGATACCTCGCTGACGTACACCCCCTGCCTACAATGGTACCTGTGTGCACAGTCCACTCAGCAAGACAAACAGTCCTCTCTGCGACTGGGGAAGTCGAATAAACCGCGCTACGTGACAGAGCCGGATTAGCTAAATCGTCATTGCGGCAAAGAATGGGAAAATGACAATAATTATAAGGAAAAAAGTTCATGATTAAGGCACTGAAGAAGCAAAAAGCAAACACAATAAAAGCAGGCAGCTTCTTTCACTTGAGACTGTATAGCACTGCTGAGTTGTAGAAGAAAGACTGGGAATTCACAGATCCCTTAGAGCACTCTGTCCGGAGAGGTGACAGGTGCTAAGTGCTGCCTACAACACTGACCTTTGTTAGGGCACAAAACCAAGGGTGTGACAGACCCGCCGTTCCTCCTCCCCTCATTCTTCGCACAAGGACAAAAGAAATTGTGACAGCATTGGCCGGGGCATCCGGGCCAGCAATGCCGGCAGCCAAAATTGCAAGGCATTGTGGGAAGGCGATCGGCAGAGCGCATCGAGAACGTTGTAGCGATAGCCTAGTAGAAGTAAAGTTCACAGGCTCAGATGTAAGGCCGGCATAACCCATGTAATATAACGTCAAACGTTCCCCAGTTGACTTTCCTCGCTGACGTCGGTTAACAGGAAGTGATTAGCGATGTTTCCTTCAGTCGCAGGCATTAGTTGCTGGGAGGCGAAGTACATGAGGGACTGTCATATTACCGCTACCCAAGGTTGTTTTCGTAACCACTCGCCGTGCCCTCCAAACTCCACACTGTATATTCTGTTGTGCCGCATATAAAGACACTGTTATGAGCTGTTTTTACTCGCCGTGCCAAGATCTACAGCGCGCCTGCCAAATGCTTTTGCTGACGACGTTCTTGTGTAACGGCAACCTAATACCGCCAATAACTCTCGACGTTAATCAGTTCCGTTTATATCAGGTCATGTCCAAAGGAAACAGCCCAAGGAAAACAAACCACTAATAGATGTAAGGAATGACAACCACGCACGACATGACACAAAACGCTAACTTACCAAGCATCGGCATCAATCTGAGGCATGCTCAGTGCTTTAAAATTCTATTTTCAGATTAATCTAATTGCATTTTGTAATGCTCTTGTAACACCTAAATTGCAATATATAGCCTAAGAGCTTTTGAACATTACATTTTTATCCATTCAAAATATCAGGGGCATCATTTTTTTTTTATATGCAACATTTTTTTCCCCTTATTTTACTGGCAGCGAACCAGCAGTTCGCCGTTAATTTATTTATTGTTTATTTTCGGAATGGTAAAGCGATCAAAATGGCGTGTCACTTTAAACGTTCCACGCGGTGAACGTGCCCCAAACTGAGGCTGCACATTTGCCCGCCACATTCCCCGCTCGACCCAACTAGATTGCCTGTCACGTCTGACGCAGCACGTCAAAGGGTTCTCCTTCACTGCTCATGGGCAACACGGAAGGTCAAAAGAGCAACTACAACGGACCAAGCCATCTCCATTTTTTTTTTTTTTTACTCTGCGTGAGCAGCAGATATTGAACTCCAAAATGACAAGAGGGAGAACCTCCAAAATAGCTGCCAGCAAAATGCGTGGCTGATGGCCGCGTACACTCAGCGGAGGAGAAACAGGCCGGCCGTCTCAGAGACTGTCACAGCTCCGAAGCACGCGCCAGCAGCCGCACTGCTCTGTCTTGTGAAAACACCGCACTGACTAACTCTCGCTCCTTCATCATGTGTGTTTCAGGACCTCCCGACTGTCAAATTTGGAATTCAAGGTGGTAATGCTCCTTTACCCATCATGCAATGGGCATGCACATTCTGAGACTGAGTGAAAATAAAACATTTAGTGGACGACCAAAGTAATATTATGTGATAACCAAATGAGAGCACGTCAGTCGTACACTGGCGATGGAAACGGGTAATCATGTACTTTGGTCCAATAAAGCAAGCTGGATTTTGAGTTTTGACGTTTGTTTCTGGCTTGACCGCGAAGCCCTCTGGTCTAACCTCTGAATACACGGTTGATTGTGCGGTGCTTTATGACTCCTTTCGACTGACAGTTGTGACATGGGAGCTCGACTTTTGACCTCATCATGTTGGTGTCATTGTGCTCTCAGTCTTGAGATATGTGAACCGGTGGGAATAGGTACCAAGATGCGGGTGAGGGTTTCTCATCAGCGTGCCAATTACTCTGCCAGCCCTTATGAATGGTAGCATTTGCCTGACCGTCCAAATAAGCAAGGTCCTGTTTTGACTGCGAACTCTGTTATGTATTTCCATTATGACCTGCTGCTTTGGCTTTGGCTATGTTTTCTGTTTGTTGTTCTTCTAATCCACATGCTGACTATTTACAAGTAGAATGAAGTTTTATCATTTGTAGAGGGTGCACATTAGTTAGCAATATTGCTAAGAATTATTTTCTCTTTCATAAATGAGAATTTCACAAGGCTGCTATCAGACTAACATAATTACAGGTATAACCTTATAGATATGGATGGTGAAGGTCCAGCCAATATCAGCTTCACAGCTAAGTCAAATCGTATGTTGTTAACAATCTGTTTACATTCATTTGTTCATTACTGAATTCATTAATTTCTTCCAAATACTATATTATGTGGTTCCTATTTGTGCTGTTTTATATTTACCTCAAAAATGTGTAAAATGGTTTTATTATGGCTCAGAGCATGCAGCTGTTTAAACGGATGTTGGAAGTGTCTCATCATTAAAAAATGTGTCAGAAATTTCCTGTTATCTTGAGTTTTAAACACCTGAGTCCTAATTTGACTTGTACCTAATAGGATTATTATTATTAGTAGTTGCAGTTGTAGTACTAGTAGTAGTAGAAGCAGTAGCAATAGTAATAGTGTTAGTAACAGCAGTAACAATATAGTAGTTTTTAAAAGAAGTATTAGTAGTAATAGCAGTAGTATTAATAGTAATAGCAGGAATAGTATTAGTAGTAATTGCAGTAGTATTAGTAGTAATACCAGTAATAGT
>JABJVR010000036.1:1667778-1703087 GCA_025773905.1 Chitala chitala
TTCTGGCACGTCCCTCTCCAAAAAGGTTGAGGAGGCTTGACAGAACTGGGCGGAGATAAGGTAAACGCAGTGAAATAAATAAATAAATGCATGCAATCCATCCTCCTCCGTCCTCATCTGATCCTCCCAATTCTTCCTGTTCTATTCATCTTGTTCCTCTTCAACGTCATCCGCCTGTCAACCACTGCCACTTCACCAAAGTAAAAAGGACGCCATACTTTACCATTTAATATTCTTCGCTGTTTCAGCCTATATAGGCCCATATACAAAAAAATGACCACTTAACTGATATAGACTCTACACACACATTATCTTGTCAGTAAATAAAGTTAATAACTGTTCTCATTTATGAGGGTAATGTTTCATCTAAAATTTTAAACGTAAAAATTTTCTGTAGCTACAGCTCACTTAATTTTGGTTCTTCGGTGCTATTTATTTTACCAATAATTAAAACGAGGACAAAATAGTGCAAGGAGTAGTTGTCTTATTTAACGGGAAACACTGCTGATATTTACACTGAAATGCTTCATGCTGTTATGTCACTGTTTTTGCAGTATTATACAGTATTTTGCTCAGTGTTTGCATCAGTGACAGGAAACGAACCCAAAATGGTGGTGTATTTGTGTGTTTCAGGCTAAATGTGCCGCTGCTTGAGAGGGGTGAGAATTTGCGCACTGCTGGTATTCTGGCAGAGGCTGTACAAAGAGTGGGCTCAGGTGGTCCTCCAGGGCTTCGGCTGGACCTCTGGGGTTTCTCTGCGGCACGGTGAACTCAACGCAGGAAAAGCAGCCAATTACCCGCAGGGGCCTGGACAGTCTGCCCCCCCCCCCCAACACCACCACCACACCACACCACTCGCGGTCCCTGGCAGTTTAAGACGTGCCCTTAACGACGCTCGGATCTGCAAGGCACAAGCAATGCAAGGCAGAATGTCGACTTCCGTCCCGATTCCGCCGCAGCCGGCCCGCTCTATTCGCTCGACCGCCCCCGCACCTCGATTACGGCTTTTTGGGCCGGTAATCTTCCCCTGCACATGTTGTCCTTACTTAAGTCAAGGCTTTGGAGTCGTAGCTGTGTTTTTTTTTTTTTTTTTTTTACAAGATAGGAAATTAGCACTGGAGCCCCTTGAGTTTTAGGTACCAAGACTCTTCTCCCCACATAAACCCCACTCCAAATCCATGTTTAGTGCCATACACAGATAAGGGCTAAGAACTGGCATTCCGCTATAATTGACTCACATTCCCCCCCTTTAGTTTGGGATATCGGGGGAAGCAAAAAAACATTATCCCACTTTATTAGCTTTTTTGTTTCACTGAAAATTACTATCCTACCTCACTGCACAATGAACACAAATCCCCTAGTAAAGCCGTGTTGCTTAATAAACATTTCGGAAAAGGAAACGTTAAGTTCTCTGCTAACAAATAACATTGGGACGCTTTGCACTATGCAAACTGCTGTCTGGCCATTATTATGAATTTTATGTGACTGTAGGTACAATTAAGCTGACACAGAACATTTATACATGTTTTCTAAATTTGAAATGTGCGAAAAAGACAAAAAATGAAATAAGAACTTGCTTGCCTGCAATGTGTCTGCAACTGGTTTCCGGTTGTGAGGATATTGGTGGAGAACATCAGTGGTGTTCTCCACAGTGGTGTCTTTTTTGTTTACTGCTAACAGCCTCTTCCTACGTTTTCTTTTTCTCTCTCTCTCTCACACACACACACACACACACACACACACTCGCCACAACAGGTATTATACAGAGAGGGAGAACGGGGAATATTTTGCAAGAGGGTATTTACAGGTAGTGTGTTTATTCAGCACACACAGCTAATGAAATATCTGCCGTGAATAGGTGACATCTCGAGGGAGTCCAGACAAAATTCCACAATAATGTGGAGACGCAAACACAGAGGCACGGAAGCCAAATACATATGCAAACCCCTCCCTGATTCACCTCTTAGGGAGAAAGAGGACCAGTGAATAACTGATGTTTAGAAAAGGGGGGGTTAGGAAAGATTGCCCTTCTGCATTATAGCCTTACTCCAGATACCTTCAAGCTGTCTGTGAATTTTGCTACTTGTTTTTTTATTTGTACCAAGATGCTTAAATGCAACAGAATTATACTATAAATGGAACACATATGCACCATTATATTAAAACATCCATGGAACAGATTCATTGCAAAACCCTGTTACTGTGGTGACAGTTACACACACATAGTAACACATTACATTGCTTATTTAAGTGTTGTGTTAAAAGTAAAAAAAAAAAAAATTTAACTTTGCTGAAAAATCAATAGCTACACTGACATAGGAAATGCTTCATAATATTTTAAATTCAGCACACAGCATTCACACACTTGTGTCGTTTGTGAGTGATGGAGTGATTTAGTTTAACTTTTAATGAACCTAAGAAGGCCTCGGTGTCAAATGAACGCAGAAGGACTGTGGGAAACCACATTAAGACAGGTCGCGAAACACTCTGCTCCCCTCTGAAGTGCCTTAGCACCATGAGAGCCTTGTTCCCCAGACTGTAAACTATGCCACAGGGGGATCTGGAGCTTTCATTAGACAAACCGAGAAAACGGAGTCCTCAACATCTCTCCAAATGATGCCAATTTTGAAAAATGGCTTCTGACAAGGCAATAAAACTTTCATGAAGTGACCAGAAGGTCTCGCTGGGAAGCCAGTGACTGACCAGGAAACAAGAATGCCAAAATAAAATATAAATAAATATATAAACAAAGAAAATAAATAAATACGGGACAGATACTGGATGGTCATCTATTCACAAGACATACAGCACAGCACAGCATCTCTTGAGAAAAATCAAAAGTGTTACTTGCAGATATTTTGTCTGCTCACTGGCTTGCGGTGTGGTAATTTTTCTCCCTCTCCCTTCCTGTCTCTCTCCCCCCTTTTTTAGGGAGACATTTTCCCTGTGTATCCTCACTCACAAGCATGACTTATTCCCAAATTAAGTGCTAGGTTCCCAGGAGCTTGGGGACATGTAAAACTACCATCTTTACTCTGGATCCTCCGTGCGCTTGCCTGCTCCCTTGGCCTGCTGCAAACCCTTAAGATGATGAGCATCTCAGTGAGAGCTTTGGTAAATCATGCAAACAAAAAAGGGGGGGGGAGAGCGGCGGGGGGGCACGGAGTCGTCTCTTTTTTGCCGTTTTTTTGTACGACCAGTAAATTGATTTACAAACCGCTCCAGTTCAGAAATAAATACCGGCGCGCTGGGGTTCGCCTTCTGTGAAAGTGAGTTTAACTGCCCCAGCTCCTCCCGGAAAATTATCAAGCAGATATTTCCTTCGAAATGTATGAAAGGGACAAAAAGGACCTTCCTCACGATAAGACTTTAACGACCACAAGCATGCTGCCTAGCAGCACAGAGATTTCCAGTGCTGGATTACACACACGCACACACACATGTAAAAGAGGAAACTACATTTCCTCCACCCACACACACACACACATATCTCTCAAAAGACACGATGTCAAAATACAATTGAAAGCAGAATTTCAAGGTTTGAACAAAGAAATTAATTACTGGGGTACTTGAATACCTTTAATTTGACCACTTTCTCCCTTTCCGAGCTCTTGTGGCATTATTCTCCCATTTGTACATCCAGACTCTGCCAGTCAGCCAATGTACTTGACACCCGTGCCAACAAAAGCATTTAAAATCAGTGATTGCTTTCAGAAACTTTAATTACGATCTGAAAATGCTATTTCTGCTGCATAATAGATTCCAATTGTTTCAGTATTATCTGGCTTGCAAATAAAATCTACAGTATGTGACAATATTCCCAGGATTAATCATTCTTGAAATTCTAATATGCTCTTGAAATACCAAATAAAAAAATAGCAGCAATGTTGTTGATGTGATGGAAGCTCCTTGGTTTTTTACAGTCTGCCATTATTATGCATATCCAGGTAGAAAGTTAATTAACCCAAAGCTTAAGCTAATTATGATAGCAGAATGCTATCAACCAAACGCTTTCAGTCAGACAGCTGTCCAGAATTTCATTTGCTAATCATTTGTCTTTTGCCTGAGCATATGGTACATTTTCATGCTATCAGAGGAACAACAAACAGCTGAAAATCATTAACTAAAAACAATGCACGAAATCAGAAGCAGTTTTATATGGCATTGTGTCAAACAAAAAGCCAGATTCTTGCCCTATAAAGAAGCCGTGATGATTATTTTAGCCCATGCCACTTAAAAATTTTCACTGATAGCACCGTAAATGTGTGACAGGAATACAAATGCACAAATGAATTGTTTATATTTATATGCAAATGAGACTGGGTGTTTATTGTTTATCCACGGTATGTTAATAAGCTATTGCATATGCACATCTTCCCTGCCTCGTGTAACTGTGCTACAGGATTATTCATCTGGAGCAATAACATATTTTTCCCCCTCAACGTTTTCAAACATTTTATGGTTGTAAGGTCATGACCACTGAAAGGAAAATTATGAAAGTGTAATTAGTGTTAGCATACATTCCGGGCACGGATGTACAAGGAGAAAATTCAATTTGTGATTGGAAAAAAAACACTATTAAAGCGGAAAGAAAAACAGCAACAAATCGTGTGACATTAACGGTAAAAGATAAAAGATCTGATTCCATGGTGGTGGCTCTCTAAATATCTACCCTGACCCAAACAAATGAGACATACTTTACAATATGAAAAAGGTCATCACATTCATCTGGTAAAAAGTCAACAGGCTAAGATCGGCAAGCCCGATAAACACCTCAGTAAGCTTTGGGAGAAAAAAGGAGAGGGAGAGAGAGAGAGAGAGAGAGAGAGAGAGAGAGAGAGAGAGAGAGAGATAAGGAGAAAAACAGAGGGACACAGACAGAGATAGAGACAGAAAAAGTGAGAGAGGAAAGGAGAGAGAGAGAGAGACAGAAAAGCAGGGAGTGACACACAGACAGAGAGAGAGGGACTGAGAGAGAGAGAGAGAGAGAGGCAGACTTATCCAGGTTGTTTTGACCAACCTGCCTCTCTGGTGAGATACAGGAGTGGAGAGAGCGGCTTCTTTCCGCTCACTGCTTCCAACAGCAGATTGCCCTGTTCCGCGGGCCTCCAGGGCCTGCTCTCTGCCTGCTCTGCGCCTGGCCCATTCTCTGCCTGTGCTCCCACTGATTCTTGTGCAATGTGCCGCATTCATTTCTGTACCATGTGGTGTCGCGTCCCCGGCAAATGCTCGCTCTTATTTATTTCCTCCTTCAGTGTGTACAAGCAGTCGGCCAGAGTACAACGCCGGAAAAAAAGAAGAAACTATATATTGTATAAGCCGCATATAATGAGAAATTGCGTTATGTAATATCAAAGACTTGCCACATAATCCTTACAGCACACATATTTTATCCTGTAAACGATAGTGTCATTCTAATTTACGTAACTACGGTGAACTCAAGCTAGACACCAAACTGAAAGACTGTGAGGCTGTGCCATTGTACTCAGGGCCGTAGCTATGTCACATAACAGCATACCTGTGCACTAAACGTCGAATCCAGTCTAATGTCATTGAGAAGGCTGTGGCGTTTAATTAGACAAAACACCCAAAACGCTGGGAGGGAACACCCAGACGTATTCTACCAATACAGCGCTTTAAGCACGACACACTTGAGTATAGTCATTTACGCTCCGCGGAAACATACGCAACACGACAGTCGCGGCCTGGCAGGCATCTTTAGAGAACCACATCAACTAAGTCCTGCCAATTCTCCCAGACCAGAATGTGTAACTGCAAATACAGTCGTAGCGAGTCTGGAATGATTGATACCAATATCAGTTTCCAACATTACAAAGAAATAAAACGACTCGAGCCCTAATACAACATGTGACAGGACCTCTGGAAACATTTCTATTCAGGACCCCACCGGTTAAATTGCTTTTGCCGGCCATTCCCCCCGTCTCAGCGTGTCTGACAGACAAATTGATCGAAATATTCGAAAATAATATGCTTGCAAAATATCTCTGGGTGAGATTTCAGTCTTTTGAATTTTTTATACAAAAACAAAATGAAAGATAGCCTCTTTGATTTTCCTTCCATTATGTGTCCTGATCATGTGGCGGTGAGGGTCTCACAGTACTTCAAACAGCACGACACGCTGTAAACAAAATGTGTGACATTTTTCAGAAAAAAAAAATAAATAAAGAAACACGAGGCGTTGTAAGCTTACAGATGTCAGGTAGCGTGGACCTTAGGCCGACAGATTACGCTGTTCGGACGTAATAAATTCACACATCTGAGGTTGCCCTGGGGGTCCTCATTAAATGCGGGGTGTGTTTATTACAGGAAATATTGCCCCTATCAGTTAGGAAGCAAAAATCCGAATAATTTGATTGAAAATGTTGACAGTTCTGAATACACTTTGTGTGGACGTGTTATTATAGTGTTTTTGCAATTTTAATGACAAATTTCATAATTCCTATAAGTATTTTGTTCCTCTTTATACAAGTAAAAGCAGACATCTGTGCATTTTCAAGTCTTTTTTTCCTTAATATAAAATATTTCTCACCATTTACAGTGCCTTGTAAACGCAGAATTTATAGTCAATACCAGTGACAGAAAACAACTAAATAACAGGGTAATAAACAGTTTATGCATATACTCAAACAATACTGATACACACTCTGTGCACAACACCTTATAAAACTATACATACTTTTGAAACCCTTTTTTATTACCTGCTTAGGTTTTGAAATAAAAACAAATCCAATGGGATTAAAGAAGCCTCAGACCATCTTAGAAAGAAGATGTTTATAAGCACATACATTTGTTGGAGCAGTTTGTTTTTTTATTTTTTGCGGTTTGTTTTTTGTATTTGCATTTACCTTTTGTTTTTTTCTCTGTTCAATTCAGCTAAAGACATGACAACGCAGAGGGCCAGTCCATCAGTGTAAATTTGTCCAATATAAACCAGAAGGGATACATTTTGAAACACTACACACTGCAGAAAGAACTCACTCAGTACAAAGCAAGTTTTGTCTCTGGGTCATTTTTACATTTGCTGGTACTTTAACCATCAATTTGAATTTTGCATTTATTAACTGTAAGTGTTGTCTGGTTCACCTGAACATACAGCAACATGCTACATATCACCATAGCAACGCTTACTCATAAATGACAAATAAAGGTAAACAACACAAAGGACGCAGTTTTATTTGATGGACAGAGTGTTCTTAGCAAATGATAAACAGCATACAGAACAGAGAGGAATTTCAAAGCGGGACATGACAATAACATCTGGTATCTATTACCCGGATGGATGTGTGGATTTCATACACACCAATGTGGGATCACACTGTTTACCACACTGACTGGTGCATCTAGTTTGCTTCGTATATTGCAGAGATATAAAAAAGTACCTTTCTACAAGTATATGAAATGTCGAAAGAGGGAAAACGGAGATGAATTGCCTAAAGTTGTACCCCAGAGGAAGGCTACAGAAGATATTGCACTCTGAAATACTAAGTTATACGAAATGGTCACGAGAACAGCTCTCATAACATGTGGACCCACACCTCCGTGTGGTGTGGCTTACCATCACACCTTAAACATCCTGTCTCACTTCATGTCACAGCGCGTAATGTTGCCGATTACACTACTTCCACCTTTACCTGTGTCGGCTTCCTGTAACCTGTGATCTTTATCCCCAAAAGCCACTTAAACTACAGCAGGCAAAATATTAATTATTCCGATTGCAAGTCGCTTCTCATTCCAACCCCAGCACTTGCTTGTCTCTTATATCCCTAAAAATCTGAATGAAAACACATTTTGTCAGGCAAACACAAAAAATTGCGTTAACACAGCATCACAGTCACAAAAAAATTATGATGCATTAATATGCATTGGCCATAGTCATACAGTCTGACATCTTTAATAATACACAAAGAAAAATAGTCAGTCGTTGCCAAATAATGTTAATTGGTCCAACTCTTAATTAATCACACTTATCGTCTTTATCTGGGCATTGATCAAGTGGTGTGGTCGCGATGGCAAATAATCTGTATTACCACGACGTTTATTAAATAATGTCTATTAAACCTGTTTAATGGCAATAATTTCACTGAATAGCGTTTGCTGAATTATACATCTATTAAACCAGACTATTAATTGATAAGTTCTGTTGTTAATGTAAAGAATGTTTATGTTGCCATTCCTCATTATGATCTAATTGCTATAAATATTGAGTTGAGAAACATTAACAGTTTTTTGCTGCATGTGAATCGGTTCCTCTGTGAAAGATTTTTTTTTTCTTTTTCCCGTAGAAAACAGCACTGTCAGAGCAAAATTAGGTGATCTATCATTTTAAGATATGGTCTTCATATACTGTTTACTTGAAGATATCAGTAGCCTCCAGCCAATTTTGACCAGGAACATTTTGTGATATAGCAGTGATTTGTATAGAATCATTTCCGTGATAAATGTAGCTCCAAAACAGGCAAACCTACTTTAATATCACTACACGGGTCTTAAATCTTATGTTTGTAAATCTGAAATATTTTTCTCCTTCCACTTCAGTTATGGTCTGTCACTGTGATTTCTTATCTAACCTCTGTCTGAAATTTTCTTCTGAAAGAATTCTGTTCGCTAAAGTATGTCACAGAAAGCACTCGCATAAGTCACACTCGTAAGGGAAGCGACTTATGCGCGTTCCACAACACCGCAGTGCTAAGCATAATGCTGCTGTTAAAACAAACCACAAATCACGAACACTTCGCCGCGCTACACGAGAACACGTTCGGCGCGTATCAACGAGCCTGAATGGAAACGTCTGCTGACGTCGAGCGAGCCGTGCCAGAGCCAAGCGTGACCCCGTCCGCAAGGCCCACATTGACGGATCGGCGCTTCTTGTATTCTGGGTTTATTGCGGTGCATTTCCCCGCACCTAAAGCAGCCTTTGTTGATATTCATAGGAGTGTGAGTGTGGCAGCCGGTCCGCAGTTTGATTGGGTAAATCTTTGTGTTTGCATGCAGCTTCCAGGCGCAGGGCACTTTTTACTACTAAAGCAGAATGTCAATTGGCGGTTCTTTATTCCATTTCGCGGGAGCATGTGGCGTCTCATTTGGCCTACAGCGACGCATGCCATCTGTGGAACTCATTGCAGGGGTTCTATTTGCATGCTAAACTGTTCCTTGAAATGTATCTGGTCCTTAATTTTTCAGAACAAGAATGATTTATTCGGCAGTTGCCTCCTTTGTTTCTAACTCTTAGACGCGTTCTCCGAGTGTACTGTAAACCGGTTTGTGCAATAAAGTGAAACAACGGGATAACGAAATCGTCCGCGTTAAGCGACGAGTAACTACTCGGAATCCTTTAATGTATCTTCCGTTTTTTCTTTTTCACTTAGAAGGGAAGCTTTTGATCATAAGCATGTTTAATAATGTAAACTATGAAATCTGCACCCTGGGTCAATGTAGCACAAAGAGTCATTAAGCAAACATTAAGACAAGATTAAAGAAGTACACGTCGGTTGAAATTTACTGCAGACTTGGCGTTTTCGTTTGCAAATATTTACATAAAGCAATTGAGGCAATTTAAATGCATTCTCTTACAGCATTCCTAAATAAACATTAAAGCATAGAATTAATCATATACGAATGTGTTTGTTTGTTTTCTCGCTCTCTCTCCCACAGACACAAACACACACACATATCTGGAGTAGTATCATTTACTTCACACAAGCCCCAGATAGAAGGTTGAACACACAAGAATGGCTCTACTGACTGTACAACCAGAGGTAGGGACAATTTGTCTTTGAGAAGCAGTGAGCGACTTCATATAATTGCACAAAGGTGCTGTTGAATGAACCAAACCCTTGGCACTTAAGCAAGGTAATTGTCCACAACAACTCGGTAACCTCCCTCCGTAATTTGACATTCAGCAGCAGAGGAGAGCGTCTCAGGGACAGTCGTCAGTGTGGTTATACACACATAATAATCAATGATGGACAACTTTACTCTTACCCCGCGCACTGGATCATTAAGCTGCTGGCTGAATAAAAAAAAATATTTGCTGCATGTTAGAAAAAAATCTAAGCAGTAACCAATTTAGTACTTCATTTACCGTCAAAGGTGCAGCACAAGGACCACGTCGGCCCTGTACAGAGTTCGCTGTTATTCCGTCATAACGTTCTTCTTAGTAAAATGTATTTCCACTTTAATAGATGAAAAATATCTGTTGTTGAATCTGTAAAATAAGTACAGTATAATAAAAATGAGGAATAGACATTTTGAAACATGCCTCCTTTTAACATGGTTTTTTCAGCTTTGAAAAAAGAAAGACTTGGGGAAAAAAAGAGAAAGACTTGTACCTAATATTAGCATTACATCATCTGTAATGAAGCAGATTCTAATAACTTGCCCTGTAGGTGGGTGAGTGAGTAAAACACTTGTGATTAAACTATCACAGCTACCGATGTCATCATGTAGCGAGGTTCTGTCCTGGGGGGCTTTTTCTTTGGGGCTTTCGTGCACGAGGCGTCGGCCCCCCCTCACTAAACGGTTGCACAGTGAACACGTTGTGTGAGGTCCGCGGCGATAAAACAGTACCCCATTAATGAACATGAATGCTAAAAACATAAAATACAATTATTATTTTTTAATAAAAGGTTCTGTTCCATCTTTTTCATTTCTGCACTGTGCGCACTATTAAAATATAAACTTTTTTCATTCTTCAGTCTAAATCCGGAAGCAAACAAGTGCGTTTATAATTAGATTATTTTTAGCGAGTCCTTATCCAATGCACCATTTTCAAAAATAAATTGCTTATTATTTTGACTGATATTATCACCTCATTAAATGAATACAGGCCGACTTCCGCTGCTATTGACACTGTTCACGTTGTGTCGCTATACGACTGCAAAAAAATCCATGCAAAGGTTTCGCACGTGCTGCAATAGTTTTTCTTTTATGCTCTTACTCTACAAAATCTGAAAAAATAATCTCTCTCTAATGCTTCAATCACAACCACTGCAAAATGTACAACAAATATTGGCATTACCACTAACCTGAAAGTTGATAATATTTGATTGTTTGAGCTGTTAGGTAAGTTATTCCTCAATTTAACATACGTTAATGATGTCAGGGCCGTTAAATCGTGCTTTAGGAAACAGCACTAGTTTCCAAAAGGAACAAAAGTCCTTGACCGGAATTGCAAAGCATATTAAACTAAGAAATAATCTACTGATGCAAATCATTAAACATATTTGCTTTTGCTTACTGAACCTTAACGCAAAATTCAAACAATTTTCAGCATGGAAGAGGCAGCGAATCGATACTACAAGATTTCCTTTTCATTATTTAGTCTCGCTTTTCCTCAAAACATTATACAGTATATAATTTAAAGTGGAATTAACAATATTAATAATTGGCAAGTTAAAAACTCTCCAGTGTGTGAAAAATAATTATTATCCTATAAATTAAGCATGGCTATTTCACGCTTGCAGTATATGGAAATGTTATAAATACTTTTAATGTGTCGAATATGCTGATTAATGCATAAATTAATCACAATGCTATAAAATACTAGAAGCACACATTACTAACACGGACAAGTGATTTTGCTAACTGTTGATAAATGTTTAGTTTTGGCATGATTTACCATCTGTGTAAATCTACCTGTTGGACCCACACACTCGACAACCGGTTTGCGATATGTTTAAAGAAATATTGATTATGAAAGAAATTTTTCTTTTGTTAGTCATGTAGACGCATCTTAATTTTCCTCATTTTTAGTCTGCGTGGATTATTTCCCTGACACTTGAAGTTACATCGGACAACAGTTCTTTTTTAATTTGCATCCACTTTGTTTGTTTGTTCAAACTTTAGTCACAACAGTATGTATACTGTATAAAATTACAAACAAAAAACCTTTTAATTAAAACACTGAAACTTTTCTTTTTTCTTATTTTTTAGTGATGGGTCAATGAATCATGACTGGTTTTGCTGAAGTCACATCATTCTACTTAGCTCTGAGAATAGCACTAGATCAACATACCAGCTCAGCTTCTCCCATAAACCTTAACACCGATTTGTCTCAGCTTGCTGCATCCATACGTCCCTCTCAGAAGAGCAGCAGCACACCATGAAGCTCAACCCAAAGCCTGTCCACTTAATCAGCCGCTACGTGAGATCCTGCTCCCCCCTCTGCCCCCGAGCCGCGGGCCGCGAGGCTTACGGGCCGCGACACGGGAGGGAAGGCGCCTCTCCAGTGATTAGCTTGCCGGCGCCTTGACACGTTGTCAATTACGGCGTCGGATTGTCGACATCAGAGAGGCCTGACAGCGTGGGGCGTTTATTCTCAGATGTTTGTAATCCAGCTACCAGGCGGCTTCAGGGCCGCTCAGACGGCGGATGCGGGGATGGCCGCTGGACACGCCAGTTTCTGTTTGTTATTTGCTGTTATTTACTTGCCTGGGAAAATAAAATAAAAAAGAACAAAGAACGCTTACTTAACGGGGTTTGAATTACTGCGAGTCCTCAAGGTGTGCCGTGACAGTGATAGACCGTTGTTACGGGCGTACTAATGATCACAGCCAAGCAACAGACACCCAGTGTGAGAGTATTGATTTACTTTAAAGCTTACCCTGCTGCAAACACAAACACACCCCCTCTAATTGCACAAAGCATGAATTAGAGCTGAGCTTGACCAATGCCACGGGCGCGGAGAGTGCCATCAGTTAGCGCTAGGCCACAATTCTCTGAAGGCCAGTGGAAAACTCCTTCTTTTTGTGTCTGTGTTGTTCTGACAACTCTCATCTTAGTGAGCAACCTGAAAGCTGATACACGCACCATGTCTCATTTGGTTTAGGTTCCTCCATAATGCACTGCAACAGAAATTATATTCTTGTACATGTTGCTAAAAGAATTGAATAATAATAATAGTAAATTTCCAAAAAAATTCATATATCAATGACAGGGCATTATGGGGGTCTGTATTTGAGGCAAGGGTACTGCTATTAGCATTGCGCTGTATTCATCCAGTATGAAATGTATAACTTAGATAGCTAGGTGATGTGGAAACAATTCAGGATTGGTTTATTCTTTTTCTTGGAACTGAACCCACAGACCACCCAGATAAATGCCCCTATGATGGGTGGGTTCTCTGGGATTTGCCCTGACGTGTGCCCTTTGCTCTTCAGGATAGAATACCAACTCCCCTGTCCCTCTCACTGGCCCTGTCTCAGATTAGTGAAAACAAATTAAAGAAATTTTGCAACAATCCTGTTTTTAGCAGGAATATTAAGAAGCATTGGGTTAAATATCACTTTTGTCAGGTCGTTAGTGGAAATCTTATAGGACCTGGAGAATTCTCTTTGTGGATTAAGATAACTTAGTGCACATCACTGATTAGAAAAGTACTACAGAGTTTCACGTGAAGGAGCCTGCCTCCTTTCATTCCTGCAGGTCTAAATGACCTCACACTTATCGGCGGTAATACAGTCATTAAGGGCTAAGTTGTTTGTTGTGTTGTGATCGAGACGTTCAGTAGGGTGTGTAAATGATCCACCTGAACACAATACAACAGCATCCTTCGGGGTTTAGTCAAATCCTGTGGTGTAAAGCAGCCAGTAAGCTGAACACAAAAAAAAGCAAAACAACGGAACTCGATTTCTGTGAAGTTCAAAGAAAAATCCCCAGCCGTTAAACAGAAGCGCCAGAAGACAAAGAAAAAAAAAAAAAACAGTGCCAAAACACTGATAGTGACCTAATTAAAATATTGGACTTTTGCTAATATAGCGATAACACCAGAAATGCTGGTAAGATGAATCCTCCACTTGAAGTAACAGCGTTTAAAAATACAACACACATACAAAAAAAAAATGTTTCCATTGCACGTAATTATTTTCGATATTTCATCAGTTTTGGGAGGAACACACTTGGGAGTTGGAAATAAAAAAAAAATCAGACAGAAGCCATTTAAATTATCCAAAATGAATGGCTGTATTCAATCTACTTTTGGATGTCGAAATGAGGTTTGCGACGCTGTCTGCGCGTGCCGTCAAATTTCTCATTTTGAGCCCGACTCCGTGTTCCGGAGAGCCCCATATTTGCGTCGGCGGAACCTGCGCTCAGAAGAGCTGCGGTTCTTTGGGGATCTGCGGAAAAATTTTCACAGTCTGATGAGAAATGTTCCACTCCATCACATCTATAGATTATTTTTCGGCCTGTAAATTTCATACTTTTATTAATCAAATCATTCAGCAGGTGTGGCGTCCTTGCGGAGTGGGATACTGGGCGGACCATTTGCACATTGAGAGACCCGAATCTTCCTGTGAGGGAGGGGGCACCTGGGATCCAAAGCGCTTCTGTTGATTCCCCACTCTTGAGTTTTTCGTGGCCAGGAAATGCAGCGCCGATAGGAGAAAAAAAAAGGGGTGGAAAAAACTCGACAGCAATCTGTAGACCCGGTTGGATGTTGGAAAGAGCCCAGCAAGCTGAACCGTGTTTGATTTAGTGTGCACAGAAACCGGACCTGTCAAGAACAACGTTCAGGAACGGTGTCCAACAACAGGTGGAGCCTCAGCTGCCAGGAACAAACATTCTAATCTGATTTTAAATGCTGCATTTCAATCCTCATTCAGCCTGAAAGCTCATAAAATGCACAGAGAAAAACACAAGAAAGGCAGAATACTACAGAAGGGAGATCAACAGAACATATTTAAATATAGCCATTCGAAGAGCATTATCCCATAATTGTGTTAATTAAATAAACACTGTCTACTGTGTCTAACTCAAATGTTCAGACCCCTCCTCCACCAACTCCCACGTAGTAAACACATTCCAGGGTCTCCCATAATGCATCTCTGCAGCTCATGTAATGCAAACTTATATATGCAATGAATGTATGCAAATTGTTTATGATCAGTACAATAACTGTCCACTGCTGGCCTGGCTTTACCCCTTTACAGAACTGTCTTCTCAGTTAGGGCAGCAAAATGTGAATTTTAGCTCAAATAATGTACTGCTTCTTACATGGTCAAAACAAAGATGCTGTAAGTAATGGTACACTATCACTGTTTCACACACACACACACACACAGAAAAGCACTATTACTAGAAGTATTTGTCAAACTCAGCTTCAACATTTTGCTTTCTGAAACAAGACAACATTGAAAAGCATGACACATTTTGTACAACAGCAGTAACCGGCCAATCTCATGAAACGTCCTTCTTACAAATGTCATTGACGGGGTTGTACAGAGTAAAACTAATTACTGTGCTCTGTTCATATACAATTTTACTATTTATACCAGACATTTCATTACAGACTGATTTTTATATTTACAAATACATTACTGTAACAATTTTTATATATTAATAGAATAAAAACAAAAACAAGGTTGCATTCCTATGAAAACGATGCAATATTTTAAGTGGATACCAAATACCTACCATTACAAATGCAAGTTTTACATGCAAAAACACAAACTTTCAATATGCAGAGCTTATGGGCACTGATGATTCTAATTGAAGACAGACCTAAAATATTACTGTCCCAAAATCCAAGCCCCATCTAGAAGTTCAGTCCAAGTGTGTGATTTTTTTCAGTGAAAGCGTTTGGTATGTTAAGCATTTTAGGGAACAAATAATCATCTCGGCTGCCTGGCTGGCGCTGTCTGTCTGGGGCTGATCCAGATAAGCAAATCCCAGGCATCACCCGGCATTGTCTTCACTGAAGGCCGCACAGTCATCCAGCAACGCCCCCCCCCTCCACTCGCCCCATCACAGCTCTGACTTCTGGGGGCTGTCCCACTTTGGAAATCTGTTGAGAGGGTAAGAACAGTCACCCTTGTGGCCGTGCCAAGGACTGCTCGAGACAGCGTGAGCTCGGGTTGGGCCTAGCTGCCTTCAATCAGACAATCAGACAGAGCCAACGGCACAGAAGTGAAGCAGCAATGACTGCCAAACATGGGCTCTTTTTAAGGCTGGAGGCCTGATTATGTTACCTTAGCCAGGTGTAATTCAGCCTGTACTACAGGTAGGTGGCCCACAGGAACCTGGGGGATTTTTTTTGTAGTCAAGGCAAAATTTATTTCCCAATATAGACAATGAAGTCAAAATGAGTAAGTGCGCCCTAAACTCCAGGTTAACATTTATTACCTCTTTACCCATTTATTACTGTTACTTGTTCACTTGTTTGGTTAAAGACTAAAAGCACTGAAAAAATTATAGTGATCGGTAGGTTCTCTTCACAACTTGATTTTAACTTATTTCAAGTGTAAGGGCTGGGCACTCTCAAGATTTTCCAAAGTGCCACACAGAAGGTGAAGAGACAGTTTTAAAAAACATATTGCAATAAACATGAGGACAAGACGGCTGATGAAGTCGTAGAGATGACCGTGGCCTATCTCAGCAGTGGTTCTCAGGTTCCGTGATGCCACGTAAACAGCCACGTAAAGAGACTGAAGGTCTTACATGAGGCCTCCAAGCGCTCTGGTGCCAGATGCATGGCCCACAGATAGTGTGGCATCGAGGTGAAGCCATTACATGGGTCGCCACTTAGAAAATAACTAGCAGGTGTAAATTCTTTCACGCTCTGTCTGCCTGAGGTGAGCAGACTCACTGTGGAAAGGGTGGCAGAAATGAGTGAGTCTGCTTACCGCCACGCGGACGACGCCCGGTCCGCTTAATGGGCACCACACAGAGAGGCAGAGCCAGCTGGCAGCCGCTGGGCCGCTTGTCCAATGGGCAGCAACGTAGCCCCTAAACCCATGGAATCTGCAGCACCCGTTACCTTGTACACTCGCTGCTTATTTCCAGCACGTCTGGGCGACAGTTTATGGATGGGGATCAAAAAACGTGACAAGTGGTTCGAAAATGAGACACGCGTTACACAAAGTGAAGCTCCATAGTCAAAGATAAAAAAAAAAAAAAAAAAAAGGCAGGAGCGACCCAGTTTCTGTACACAATCAGGCTTTCAGTGAGTGTTTAGCTGTTCAGTAGAAACCCATCAGGTAGGTGGCAGAAGGTGTTTATTTTGTGCAAAAACAGTGATGTCTTACCAGATTCTGGGAAATCAGACCATTTCAGAGTGACTACAGACTCACTTCCCTTTAAAAATACTTAAGCACAACAGAAATCTGAATTTCCCATGAGCAGTGTTTCACAGGCCCCCTTTTCGTTTTAGCAAAATCTACGGCAAGCGTACTTGTTTCACACGACAGAGAAAATGTATGGCGTTAAAATGTTAAGGTATGTACCGGCATTTGCCAAAGTCAGATGTGTTCATGAGACAAATGACCTGAGCATTTTGAGTTGAGCTGGTGCTCAGCGCAAAACTGCTGATGGCAGTAAGGTTCTGTTCTGGTTCCTCTCAGATTCATTAATGCCAATTAATCCCCTGCAAATCCCAGAGACCAATCAACGCCAATCAATGTGAGAAGGCATGCCTGGAAGAGTATGAATGACAGAAAGCCAGCTCAGTGAAAAGGCCTGGTGTCTGTAGAGCATGCCGCTAAGCCCCGTAGAGCCACATGCTGCCTTTACAGCTCACAGCAAAACCCGGAAACTCTAATTATAACTGAAATTAGCATCATAGCTAAAATAAAATTATCACTAACTTTAAATTAAGTGTGAAACTAAGTAGTGCTGCTTTTGAATTGTGCAGTGATTTGCTGCATGGAAGGCTGAAGGCTGACCAGCATTTCAATGGCTTAGCCAATGAGGGACAGAAATTTTGTACACAGCTACACAAGCTGGTATTGGGAATATATACAAAGTTTTCCTATTTTCTCCACATGAAACAACATTGTTTGGGACAACAAATAAGTCTGGTCCTAACTGTTTTTGATTTGAGAGAGGCAAAGCCCCAGCAAACAGGGAATGTCCTGGACATTCTTGGAATGTTCTGGGAATGTTCCCTGTTTGCTGGGGCAATCTTTCCAAGGGAACAAAACGAAATATATCGCCGCTTAGGTTTTACCTTGATTTTGCTGTGAACCGTGTTCACGGCGGCTGCAGCCAGAGACACAATGTGCATCTCGACATTTTTCAAATGGGTCTTTTTGAACCAAACAATATAATGAGATATTCCTTCTGGGAACAGCTCTCGTCAGCCTGGGAGTACTGCGGTTTAATGAAACGATTAAGTGCATCACACAGAATGACTTATAAGGACAAAATGTATTATTTTCTCAAGGTAAATTCCTCAGTAATATAAAACCTATAACCAATTCCACTGCAAAAGGTGACACAGAAGCTAACCCAATGGAGGGTAATTTAATTGGCAAAAATACAATAAAAGATATTGCACTTACAATGTATTATTACTAGAAATTATTGGAATCACCGCAGCTTAATTTCAAGAGCTCTATCAGCTAAATTATAACGGTCTATCTTTAAATATCAAAGACTATTACATTAAAGCAATAACTTACCTTCCAGCTACAATAATATCAGTCTGTGTTATTGCAGCACCTAAAATCAACCACACGTCTTATTGACAAGCTGAGCTAATTCCGCCCCAGCCTGTTGTCTGTCTGTACTTTTTGCCAGAATATCTATATTCGCGCAATTATTTTCATATGGCGTTGTGATAACAGGGAAAGCCGGCTCCCGGGCAGCCTTCGATATTTGCTAGGGAAGGCTGGCCACGATCTCCGGTAAGTGGCAGATTGAGTAATGGAGCGGCTCTGTCAGAGAAAGTGGTCGGGCTAAGGATGAATCACGCCTCGTGGCCACGCCGCTGACCCCCTGCGCCAAGCAGGCGCACTGTCCGACAGGGAAACTTTCCCCGGCCATCAATCATCCCGCCAAAGCCCAGTCCAGGCGCCAGAAAAAGGGGAAGGGATGACCAGGCAGCGGAACAAGGACGAGTAATGAACAACATTGAATGATTCCTCTCTAATCGTCCCTTGCAGTGAAGGGACGCCGCCCTGATCTGTTAACGGCGCTGACGGCACCGCAGAAAGATAGGCGCTTCCAGCATACCACTAGGCCCTTAATGTGATTTCTTGACAGAGTATTGTGCAGAGAAAAGGCATGAAACAGCATATGCAGTTTTTTTTTTTTTTTTTTTACAATACAAAATATATGCTATTCAGTCTAAATGCTTCTTATTTGCTCACAGTAATTAATTTGACAAACATGCAACAGAGACAATCGATAAACGTGCCCAGTAACCGTTACGATCTGACAACGGATGGCTAGTCGCCAAAGTAAGATTGCTTGCGTTATCTGTTCGCCAAATAGTTCTTTTTTCTGTTAACAGCAAAAAGTCCTTTTCCGTGACTAACCTGTTATTGTTTAATTGATGTTATATGTACAAAGCTGCATCTTATTTTTTGACAACTTCCACCGTCTTTATGCACAAAAACCTTTACTTTAACTGTGAGTACACACTACTTCATGAAATTGGTCTTAGAGTTGTATTTCAAACACTCTTTGCATAAATAAACTATGCCTATATACAAATACTCATAAGCTCTAGGATACTGTTCATTTAGGGGATTGCATAATAAACATTTGAAAATGTACATTAAAATTCTCAAAAAACACAAGAAAGAATGACCTTATAAACACAATTAATGGTTATGAAACTATTGGAAAACTCGTATATTATTGGAAAAGCAAACAAAAGTCAGTATGTGTAATAGCATCACATCCACTTTTGTGCCATAAACCTGGAAAAGTTCAGCAAATAAAATCACAGAACATTTTTTAAATGTAAAGTAGAGATTAAAGGAGCTCCATTATGTGGAAAATAACCAGGGGACCCCAGGGTCTTGCTTCTTTGAAAATATTTCTGCTGCATGATACATCTTCATGTACTAACTGCTACGGTGCATATATTCTAATACCATTTAACAAGGCAGATACGGAGTTTTACTTGTGTTATTAATTGCACGGGAAGTTAAACCATACATCCAATTAGCAGTGTACTTTCTTATGCAGATTTGGATCTTAAAATGAAACATCTCCCTCCTCAAAAAGCAAAAAACAAACAAGCAAATGAAAACTGCTAGCATATGTAAAAGACAGAACTGTTTATATTTAACTACCGTTTTGGCGTGCATTTGCTTTTTTGTAACATTAAATTGCTCTGTGTAGTTTTCTACCTTTATTAATGCTGCCAAAATCCATTGCTCGCAATTACAAAGGAGTTAGTTATCCGTCGCTAACAATGAAGATTAGAAACTGTTCACAGGCTTTAAAAACATTTCCAAATTATGTTGCAGAGAAAAGCACAGTAAGACAGAATTCACTTTTCCTTTCAAGTAAGCATAAACACAAAAGATGAACTTAAAACTTCCATAGTCCTCACTTAAATACATAGATTTTTCGTCCAGTTGGGGACGATTTCTTTTTTCAGTAACATCAAGATCATGTGGCTGAAAGAACAGCTCGCAAGATAAATGCACCATTTAAAACCACTTTTTTTGGAGTTATGTTCTGAACACGTTTCCACCCAAGCCTTTCTTAACATGTCTTTGTTTTGCATTTTGTTTTGTTTTCCTTTTTGTTTTTCCCAACGTATGGCAGTTGTTTAACAGAATACAACATGTATACAACACCCCCTTCTATGTGGACTACCCAAAGAACCTCAAAGCACTTGGAACAGCAATTCTCAAATAGATGTAATTATTTACCGGGACGGGGGTGGGGTGGGGGCTCAGGGTAGAGGGGGTCAAGATGCAACCGCCCCCACCAACAAATCCAAGAATAGAAGCCCATCCTATTAATCTCCATTGTGTGGATGATAGATATGTGATAAGGAAAGGGGCACTCATGTCTGTTCCTGAGCATGACAGAGCTGCAGAGATTTACAGCCTCGCATCAATCTTGTCATCTGCTTTACAAACAATAACTGGCCGAGAGCACAGCAGGACGTGCCCAGCTACTGTACATGTGCACTCATTTGTAATGTTTCTTTGTTTTTCATTGCTCTTTTTTTTCCACTTGATGCAATTGTATAGAACGTTTCCCTTCCTTTCGGAGTCGAGTTCCTGCGTTTGTTGCCATGGAGAGAGGACGAAGGACAAAAAGAGAGGAGTCATTCTGTCATCGCCTACTTTTTTTTTGTTGTTTTTTTACTGTTGGTAAAGCAGTCAGGATAGAGCAGAGACAGGGTGGCAATAATTTGTACCTAAATAAGGTGCACAAAGGAAGGAGGGGTGGGTGAGAGTCCTTCCCAAGCACACTATTACATTCTCCGCTGCGATAAACAGGAATCCAAGCGTTCGACAGGTCAGCAGTCATCTGCGTGGAGTCGCCGACTGCAGGTGAAAGCACGGCTGACACGTCAGTCAGCGACCCCCCCCCCCTTCATCTGTGGGTACATGATGACAACAACAAGAACAAGCGGGCCGCAAACAGCACCCACGTGGCCTGAAAACGGCTGCGCATTTCACGGGGAGGGTCTCAGGGAGGGGTCTTTCCTTCCTTTGGACAGTCGTGGTTGTGGCTGTGACTATGATCTTCATCCATACAATGGTCTGCCTCTTCTGTATTCCTCTCGGCAAGTGTTTGGTTTACACAAACCCTTGCTACATGGGGCAATGGACTCATACAGTGGGGAATAGAGTGGATGGGCTTTGGTGGGGGGAGTAACTGTGCTATTTGTCAGCAATTAAGTTAAAAAATAGCAGTGCTGTAACCCCCAATATTATTCATAAGAAACGTGTTCATGCACCTAAAAACCCATGTTAAACTGCAACGTGCAAGTTTTAGCCATGATGAAACACACCGATGTTAAGCGGACTAAAACCATAACAAATTAGTGAAAATTTCCTTTTTTCTCCTTTATTCTCCATACAGTTTATCATGAAATAAAATGGGGTAATTTTGCATAATTCTGCTTTGGTTCCTTCATTTTGACAACCGTTTATACATTTGAGAGTTTACAGAGCAAATCAACGAATCAAATCCATAAAAAATCATTTATACTTGCGTTGCGTTTCTCGCAAGCATGTCTGCATTAAATAAAACAAATGTTTCACATCTGGTCACAGAAGAGGCCTTTTATAAATGCAACAGGCCTACATGTGTATGCCGTTTCTTTTATGTTGTCCTCGTTACACTTCGGAATTCTGACACGTCTGGCATCATCATCATTCAAAACATATGTTCTTATTGGCACGACATACCGTCTGGAACTGAAAGCCATGGCATGGAGACGCTCACATACAGGTGCACGCAACAGCTATTCAACCCAAAACTGTTGTAAAGATGAAGCGAATGTGGTTAAGCCCCATTTCGTGTGTGTTTTCCCTGCCACCATTGTATATTGTATTTACACACCAAGTGACGAGGTATATCTTGATGGAAGCATGGGGCCAACAAGTGAGAATTTTGAAAACTTTAAAACTTTATGATGTGTTACAGCATTTTCATGTACCCCTTCACCAGTGTTAATACTGCGCTCCGATTGACACGATAAATTTTGCATGAGAAAGTTTTCTAAAGCGGTTTGGCTTGCGAATGACGGAGCGCATGCTCGTCATCGCAAATCATTAAAATCCTACCTGATATATTATGTGAGTGAAGTAACTGTATTTCAGTTTTACGATCAGCCACGACTTTCATCCTCTTCAGTGGCATGTCATTAAACCCCCGCTCTTCCTGAGCGCCCTGCCTTCCTCTTCTTCAGGGGTCTACGATTCAGACACGTTAAACCGAGTCAATACTTCAGCATCGGCTCTCGTTGTAAGCATTAAGGTCTTAGTTACAACTACTGCTTCTGGGAAAGGATAAAATCATTGATTTACTAGGCTGTCAGTCAGGGCAACTAGCTTGTGGATTTGACTTCTACTTGGCTTTCAGCTGAGTTGAAAAAAACATGACAGAATCTAGAAAAGTGTTTACCCCACTGTTGCTTTTCATTTAAAATCATTAATGCACAGTTGTTAATCCTTTGTGCGGAGATGTTCCTTCCTATGGGCAGTACATGTGGATGCCTAGCCCTCCCCCCAAACAGCCTATTTATTTTTCGCAAAGGGGGCCCCTAATGTAAGATCTTGCCCAGGACCCCAGAATGTTCAGAAATGACTCTGTATTTGCCTCAAATTGTGTTTGATAAGTTGAATAGAAGAAATTGAGAATTGGTTTACTGTAATCAACCCAAGGTTGCTGTAGAGGGGGGAAAACCTAAGACAATTCCAAGGGGCTCTCAAAAATTTTAGTATAGCATAACATCTGAACATAACAATATCTGTCATGGGGTCCAAAACCTCTAACAGTGGTTCTGAAGCTACCCAATTCATTTTTACCCACATCAAATAAAGAACGTATATACTGCGATTCTCAAATTGGATTATAGTAGGGAGTGGAAATTATTTGCTTAATTTGTGAAGGGTCTATTAGTGCAAGCAAAAATCATTTCATTTTCAGCGGATGTGCATTTCCATCACTTAGCAGTTCAGAGTTGCACCCAGATTCTTCACAGCTGTTAGTCAAGCCGTTTACATGTAAGGAGCACTTCCTGTAGTCTCCATCATCAGGAGAACCACGATGTATTTTTTAATATAATGTCAGCATATATATCACGTTTACTTTGTTGCCACTTGAGGCAGCCTGGAAATCAAGCCGGCTTTCGCGTTTGTTTTCCAAATAAATATGGAGCCAGATTTAAGCGCAAACTCCCAGTTTTCAGAGATATTGATGGTGAGCAGAATTAATACGGCCTGTGAGACGGCATGCTGGATCCCCGACGAAGCCCCGAACGCTGCGGGTTCTTAGACACTTGACATTTGTTTTTCATCATGAACTTAAAGGTCACTAGCTGCCGAAGTGCGCGGGATGCCTGTTTTGGCATGGATTTGCATGAATTTTATTGCCTGCCGTCCTCGCTGGTAACTCCAGTTGTTTGAATTAAACAATGCTTCTTCTTATATTATTATTATTAGCCCAACGCTTCTCCGAGGTAAACAGAACAGGAAAGAGGAATTTCTCGAGTGTCTTTATTTATTTGTTTATTCGTTGACTTGTTTATTTATTTGCTGAGCACTCGGAGCCAGAGGGAGTTGTTTGCAGAAAGGTGCCTAATAGTTGTGGCACACGGGAGAACAGCAGGTCCAGGGAGGTCCCCGGCAGTCGTTATGCCAAGCAATACACCGACGCAGCGGTCAATCAAATCATTAATTATCTTGTGACGTTGCCATGATGATCTCCCATCTGTAATTACAGCATAGCCTGAACACAGTGGATGCTTGGATGGCACCTTAAATGTGTTTTAACCCCTGGCTTTGTTTAGGGGTTTCAAAAGTGATGGCTACCCTGAAAGCTTTTACACTTGGCGAATCAGTACCACCCAGAAGTTTGTTGTTAATAATAATAATAATAATAATAATAATAATGGATATGCAGACAATAACACTCATGGGGAAAGAATGGGAAAGATGTACCTATTTGAGAGAGAGAGAAAGAGAGAGAGAGAGAGATAGATAGATGTTTAGCGAGATCTTTGTTGTCATTCCGTAACAAGGTACAATGAAATTCGGTAGCTACTCTTATAGGTGCATTAAGAAAGAAATTTTAAATAACTAAAAAGTAAGAAAATTGACCCATACGATATAAAAACACAAACAAACACCACAATTTCGCACATTACTTGAGTGATAAACATTCAAATTTCTAGTTGAGTATAGTCGTAGCTATCAAATAGACTGAAAAACTATTTTTATTTGCACATGATTTAATAGTGCTGTAACGTCTTCCAGAGGGTGGTGGTGTGGGGTTCCTGACAGTGCTGCGTGCTCAGCGGGGCACTCAAACACACTCGTTTTCCTTCTTTGTGGGGTTGAGGGCCCCACAGTAAGGTCAGGTAAACCAGCTGTTTGTCTGCACTCAGCCTCCTCACTCCTGCTTACTGTATGAAGGTCAGAACTACATCTGAAACAGGAGGCCGAGAACACAGACCAGTCTGTACGCAGGGAAAACACAGCAAGCACTATAGCTTCATAACAGTTAGGAGCTCCAGCTGCTGCTTCCGTCTCAGAAAAAATCGAAGCGCCAAAAATAATCATCATGAACGAGCCTTCGTATCATGACTCTGATGTAACGGTGCGGAGTAAAGTGGACGACATTTACAGCAAACGCTTAGTCAGGTGGGGCACTGCTGCATGCAGGTCCTGAAGGTAGATTTACTGTAAGCCGTTTGCAAAACAGCCACATATTCTGAGATTAATGTTGTTTCTCAAATATTCCCTAAACTTGCGCACCCTAAATGTAATGTTAGAAAAACAATCACTTTTAGGCCCTTGAAAACACTGCTTTTTCCCCATTGTGGTACACGCTTTTATAAGTCCTACAGATACAATTCCTATAAATAAAATTTCTTTCACACAGTGGAGACAGTGCGTCATTAATAATTTACGGAGAACACTGTAAATTACACGAATTAATAACAGACGGGTCACTCGTGTTGGGGTAAATGAGGGCAGATCCCGTAGTAAATGATAGCAATTAATAGAAGAGAGTCCACAGGTTTTTGCCGTAAATTACGAAGGTGAGATTAGGCCCACCTACGCAGTCTTGCCTTCGATCCTGAAGTCACTCGGCTGTTATTTCCCTGTGGTGACTCCATAGACTCACCTCCACCTTAATGCGACTCTGTTTATGGTGTTCATGGGACCCAGCAGTACACAAAGCCCTGCATGCTACGGTACAAACACAATGTTCCTCTGCAAATCTGAGTTGTCACGGTTACGCATGTGGATTCATAAAGCAAACAGGAAGGCTGACACAGGCACCCAAGCACTGCTGACCTCTGACCCCTGAGCTCACATGGATAAAGGCAGCAATAGAACCAGAGTTATGAGTTCCATTTGAATGTCTCCTTCCACAAACGAGATCAGAGCTTCTGAGCTCTTTGGTTCCAATCGTTTGTACAGTGAATATTTAATCAAACAAATCCCATATTAAAATCGTTTAAGGCACAAATCTGGAAGGCCAATATTTAATCAACTGGGTCCAACCTGCCACAGGGAATGCCCCTGATTTCACTTACTAGACGCTTGGTGCAATTAAATATTGTTTGATATATGTATGCATGTACTGCCCCGTTAAGGGGGCTGATTTGATGACCTGGTCTTAATTGTTGTCTGTTCCATGTAGAGCACAGTACGGCACTAATTTGCAAGGAGAGCTATAACACAAAGTAGAATGAGACCAGTGCAGAGAATATTTGAATTATAAACCTCACTAGTCAAGTATAAGGGGTTTAATATGTGATAATATAAGGGGGGGCATATTAAAAGAGTTTTGAGGAGTGGTGGATGGTTCAGATACATGGTTTGCACCACATTAATGTGGATTTTAAATAAAGCACCACTCTATCATTGGTACTCATTGACTTCATGCCCTGCAGTTCGTAAAACCAGACGCCAAAAAACCGCAGCTATAACCAGCCTCCGAAGTAGCGATAACAAATGACTGTTTTGTGAGGAAAATAAGATCAAGGCCAATTTAGCTGTAAAATACAGAACGGAACGCACCAGAGGGATGCTGAACACTAGAGACGTAGCTACTGCCGTGTGTGCGTTTGGAGCTTTGTGAGCCGAGGTACCGTAGCGCTAGGCGTTACTTAGCACAGTTAAGGAATCCCTGTAATTGCCTCGACGCAGAAAAAATAGCACTCTTTGGTGTCTTTATCTTAAAAGTACAAAAAAAGATTAATAACCCTGTCAATACCAGTGATAGCTATAACGGCAGGAGCAGAATGAGGAGTTGCTACTCTAATGCCTTTGTTATTATTTGTAGTTTTCCATTAAATGAAGATATTTCTGCAATAATAAGGCACTTACTGATCACAGAAAGAACAATGAAGTTAATAAAAGGTCTGAGTGATTTGAAATAGCCCTGGGAAATAGCTAGAACTATGAAGGCTATAAATTTGCTTGTGTACACAAGTTGCTGTCATTTAATTTTTATGAAAGACCCATCACAACATATTGCATCAGATAAAAACAGCGACCACGTCGTCATCACCCTTCACACCTGCCACAATGGAGAAATCATGCCATATTACAAAATGATGGCTTTGACATCAACCTGGAAAATAAAACGCTCCCTTTGCTTTCCAATATTCATTCCATGACCTCGACGTGTCCACAAACTTTCGACAACTGCCTGTCTCCCTCTCATGCTGTAGACCATAATCCCAACTGAACATGCAGGCCTCCATAGAAACCTAAAGCAACAGAAAATGATAAATACATCTAATAAATGTGGGCTCTTTTAAGTGTTCAGATAAATGACAATGTAACTTCCTGACGTTCTTCGACTCTAGGAGTAAAACACACGGGCCATCGTTGCAATTATGTGTGATTGAACATACGACAGCAATACATTATGTCACAAATGGCTTTTGTCAAACAACGAGTTCAGTATTACACTTAACCACCAGTTAATGCTTCAATTTGAACAATTTTTTGCCTCTACTAAGGTTGCTATAATCCTGTAGCTAATACCCTGATCAAAAGGTCTTCAAAGTACACTCAACATTACCTTTGTGGAGACGTCTAGCCACTACACAGACTGGTAGGCGTTCAGTCATATTTGTTTTTTACTCTGACCACTCTGCTTTCCTTAACATGCCATCTGATTCTCGAATAAATGCGGGTGAAAACATATACATTATGGCAATCAGTGTCCTTATGAATTGGAGCCACGGTATTTACAACACTTTGGATCAGGTATATTGCAAAATTGTCCATCACGTTAAAGCGAAACAGCAATAAATGATTTCCGCGAGCGCGGTGTGTTGCCTGGACGACTTGCCTCGTTATGCAGAGAAGGTGATGCCGAACGCGCACGCATGCGGATTCCCCGCGAGGACATTCCCGCATCTGAGATCATTTAGAGGCCTGATTTATTGTCCATTTACGACGGGGGCCTGTAAATGCACTTTGGGGAGAGACGATGAATGTGCTCAAATGGCAAAATGACAGCGTCCTCGGGACCCCGGCGCCCGCAACGATTCGCGTTCGGGCGACCCCACCTGGAAAGGTGAGGCACGTGGACCCGCTCGCCATGTTCTCCTCTCAGACAAAAAAAAGTAAGTAAAAATGCAGCCTCTGGTTTCAACACCCCACCGCGATGGGGTGCGAGTGGCTAAGCAGGGAGAACACTGTTGCACTTTAGGTCACGACTGCACCTGTGTGTGAGAACAGGCGCCGACACCAGATGCTGAATGATAAGACATTGATTAGCTGTTATAAGACACATGCAAATAAAATCGATTCACTGTGACATTTTGCAGGTGTCTGGTTAGGCTTTAGTCACGGCTGTCAGGTGCCATGCCTGTGTGAACTGGCGAAGCCTGAGTCAGTACACGGCGCGGGTGAGACCCACTCAGTTTGGGGACGGGAGTAGAAGGCAAAGTGCCACACCGACTAAGATCTTCCTCAAGCCCACCAGGATTTCAGCGCCATCTGGATAGACTGTCAGCATGCCCTGCACAGCCAGGTGTGAAAACCGCCCAGTCCTTACCAAAGAGTACAATCTGGGCCTGTGTCTAATGAACTCCTAACCTCCCACTCCCCCCCCCCCTTCCCCGCTAAACTGATATGACATTTTAGGCGCTCATCTCTGACATTTCCGTGTGGGACAGCGATCCGTTGCGTTGCGATGATGGATTTCATATTCACGTTTTTTTTTGTGCTTTATTCCTTCTCTGCTGTTGTCTATCTTGGTAAACATGTTCACGTTGAGCCGGGCTTTATTCCGGTGCCCACGCCCAAAACCAATAAACATGAGCAGTTGCTCTGGACCAAAACCCAGGTAGACCAAATCAGCTGGTGGGAATGTGGGTTGAACACCCTGTTGAATTCTGTCTGAGGTTCTGAAGATAAAGTTCTGGTAGTGTTTTTCCACAAATCCACTCCTTCCCCCACCACTCTCTGCCTCCAACCGTGCTATTTTCATGTAGAAACTGGAAGTGTAAGACCCACATCCAGGTGGTTTTTTCTTGCTGATCAATTTTCATGAAGAGTTTTGTAGCATCTGTATTTTGAAGAGTTTCTATTCTCCGTCCAGGCCTGCAATACCAGATAGAGGAATCCCGGAGTCTGCCTTACAGGAGCACAAGTTTGTCCAGCTGTGCTTTGGAAATATTGCCCTGGCATGAATATCCATAAAGTCCAACTAACCTTCATCTGGTTCTGCTGTTAGTATTGTGATATTAATATGGTATTGTGTTTGGTTGTAGAGCCTTTCTCTGGTCTGAAGACCTCAGAGATCACTGAACATGGTGTTGGGTTGAGTTAAGCAGCCTTTCCCTGGTCTGAAGACCTCAGAGATCACTGAACATGGTGTTGGGTTGGGTTAAGCAGCCTTTCCCTGGTCTGAAGACCTCAGAGATCACTGAACATGGTGTTGGGTTGAGTTAAGCAGCCTTTCCCTGGTCTGAAGACCTCAGAGATCACTGAACATGGTGTTGGGTTGGGTTAAGCAGCCTTTCCTTGGTCTGCAGACCTCAGACATCACTGAACATGGTTTAGAAAACCCTTCCTGATGTGAAAACCTTAGAGATTGTTCAATATGGTAATAATTTGGTTGAAGAACATCAATTTTAAGTCCAAAAAATAAGGAATGTCTGCTTTCAGACATCAGTGAAATAAAGCATTTAAACTGAGTTTATTGAAAATTTTCAGGTCTATCTAAACTATCATTTTCAGATCCTTTCAACAAGAACATGAGAAAAACAGTTTTTGTCACATTTCACTGCTGTGATGTGAAATCTCCACGTCTGAAACATTACATAATTTTTTCTGCTATGATTTCTGGCGGTTGTGTTTTGGTTAAAAATAGTTTGGAAACATGGAAATTTATTTCAGATACATTTGGCAACAGCCAGATTCATAACAGTTCAGACTTTTTTTTTTTTTTTTTTTACATTTCCTTGCTCCCATTGAGAAAGCAAAATGAGGACTGTATTGGATAATGCCAGGCTTTTAAACGCTCCTTTTTTCCACCATTTCTGAATCACAGTCTCTAAGAGCAGTCCAGCCCTTCAGGCTAAACTCCTCACGGACAGAAAGGGATTACAAAAATACGATTAAAGTGCGTGTTTATAATACGAGATCTTGTAAATTACAGCCGCATGCAAATTATTGGAAAAAATGATAAACAGTGTAAAGGGAGTGTGGGATGGATGCATATGGCTTCTGTTCTGCTAGGCTTATCTCCACAAAGAAGACAATTCTCACAATTGCTTCATGGTTTGAGGGGTTTTTTTCCCACATTGGCGTGTCTGTGATCTCTTTCTCACAGGAAGCACTGGTTTCCTTCTCCTCTCGCCCTTAGCTGAGCCGTTTCCTCATGCTGTAACATCCTAGGGATTCCCCACAAACTTCCCATACTGCACTGCCATTAAGCCGCATGGCTGACTCCAACCCCGGTGATGGCCCGTGTGGACGGACAGAGCTCGCCTCCCTTGTAGGCCGCACCGTGCGGAGCAGGGATGGGCCCACAGAGAGCACCAGGGACCTAATGCCTGGGGATGTACTGGTAGTCCAAGCCGGGTTTCTGGCTCTTGCTAAATCAGTCAGAGGCCTCTGCCGTGGGGTTTGCATCTAAGGGTCGCTGGGACATAGAGGGAGGACGACGGCTGCACGACGATGGCTGCAAGCGCAATCTCGTTAATCAGCATCATTAATTCAGCTGATAGTGAGCAGCCCCCTCTGCTGGAATCATGCTGCCACTACACCACCCCCCCCCATGTCTTGCCAGCATTTCTGTAGCACTCAGACACATAGCTGTGTGTGGCAGTCTCTCTCCTATGTGTGCTGTCTTCTCCCCAGCCTCCTCTCTGCCACTTAACTCTCAACACAGCAAATTGTTTTAGGCCGGTTTCGGCATCTTTACGTCTTCCAGAAGCTTCTCTTGTAAGAAGGTCTCACTGAGGGGTTCACCTTCTACACTTCCTGCTCTGCTTCTACTTCTCCTTGGCTGCTCTGCATTCTGTTTGGTTAGGCTGGCGAAGAGTATATTGTATAAAGATGCCATATTCTTTACTCTGAACCGAAAGAGATGAGGCACACTTCTGCCTAAGGCTTTTGTCAGTGTAAAGGATGTGGATCGCCCTCCTTTTTGCACCTTAACATTTCAGTTGAAGGTAATTTTTGAGGCCATTTAAAAAGTCTTCCATTACACCCATCTCTTTGGGTACACCCTTGCTATAAATGCAAACGAGGCCAGATAACAACAATTTACAATTAAAAGGAAAAAAAAAAGAAACAGACATGCACACAGAGGAAATGTTTCTGAGAAAGTCTGGAGGGGCGAAAAACTAGCAGTGTTGCTGGAAGTCAGTCAAGGCTCCTATGGCGTATTGTTTCCAAAGAATGATTCCGTCTATTTAAAACGTAAAAGAAAATAATAAAAATGAGAAGTGCAGTTGCGTTGGAAACGTCTCTTCCTATGATTGTGAGATGTTAATGGGAAGGTGCGGCTCGCAGTCTGCGCTGTTCTAACGGCTTTCTTTTGTTTCAAAGCCCAGAAAAGGTTTGTTTTTCCTCTGTGCCCTTCCTCACCGTTCTCCGTTTGGAGGAGGTGGTGACAGCGTTACGACGCCGCTTCCTTGCCCGCACCCCTGCAGATGTTTACGCCGTTTTACGGCGGAGTCTGGGCACCCGCAGAGAGGCCTCGCTCACAGGAGAGATCGCCCGCCACGCCGCCTCATCTCCGATAGCCGCTGTACGCTTTTAATCGGCCTGCAATCACCTGCAGCATAAACGCCAGAGTTTGACTTGATTAGGTGATTTAATGAGGCCAACTGACGGGATATTAATGAGAAACTGAAACAATTTTAGGTGATGTGGGTGATTGAAGGTGACGGACTCAAAAATAGCTGGACAGTTATGGGTGTTTTTGGCATGTTCTAATAGGAGCAAAGCCCCCCAGGTTTAGAGCTTATTTTAACTCTGTACGTTCTTAACTTTGTTTTTAATACTTTGACAGTTTCAGGATGTTGAGTGTGTTTTAAATAAATCACTTTTTTTGCAGGATAGTCATAGGGCAGCAAAACGTCTGTTTCAAAAGCACCAAAACCCAAAATTAATACACCGACATATGAAAGCACATGTTACAGGGATGCAGTTTCCTCATTTTGTATTCTGTAGAAATATTTAGTTTTCAGTAATTGTTACTTTCTATTGTTACATTATAATACCATTATTACTATTATTACAGTTAGGTTGCAACTCAAATTTAATGATACAGTGTTTTCAATAAACATGAAGCAACAAGAGTTTAAGGACCGTGAACTGTCACTTATATAATAATATGAATAATTTATTGCCCTTTTTAGGCCACACGGTTGCATGTAAAGTGTGACGAATGTGATTATATCACACTTATTGCAGCTACGTGCCAAATGACCCAAGATAGCACGGCAGTCTATCCACAGGGGGCACAGAGATAAAAACTCACCACAATTTTCCATTAGAACCCCCACATCAACAAGAAGGTCATTAGGGTCCGACATCATGGGTGAAAGGGGTGGGGGGGAACTGAGTCGACACGAATTTAAACGTCGTGGACTGCCCCTCTTTTTATACCTCCCAAATGAGACACATTGGAGTAGTCAGCTCCTTGATTATTCCCACTACCGACTATCGAACTGCTTACATAACGCGGCCATTGTCAGCCACCCCCTCCCTGATGGATTCCACTACGGCTTTTGGTCCTCGTTTTTTTTTTAAATCTAGCACCCGAATCTGCACTCCATCCCATCTCGCAATTCATATTTAACATCTCGCTCTCTCGCCGAGATCCGACCCTGCGATATGGCTTTTCATGCCGTGCTGTTGATTCGATATTATAAATGTCTGAGGAGTGAGCAAATTAAGAAGCATGAACTATGACAGGCTCTGACACCGACTGCGGAACACGGTGGCCTGTGTGCACGACGCGCGGCATAATGATTACATTACAATCTGGTGATATTATTCAAAATGACTCCCCAATAAATGAATGATAAACTGGAGGTTATGCTTCCGTTATTATGAGGTTGATAACGTAGCTAATCAGTGTCCAAGTAAATGCCATTACATAAATTATGAAGTAGACTTTGATGCATATTCCCAGAGCAATGTCATCTTGTGTGGGTTTCACTGACTGTGAATTGGAAGCCGTGGCTGGCTGTGAGTGTGTGTGTGTGTGTGTTCTCTGTTACCTACGAGTCCTCACCCTGCGCTGATGTACTGTCCCTCTCTGGACGCAGCGTGTGCTGTTTCTCAAACCCATTTTCAGCTGACAGGAAAATCCAAAATATAGGACAGGGGAGAAAGGGTTTAGCGAAGTTAGCTGAGCATCTGCAACGGGTCACGGAGCGCGAGAACGCCGCTGTCCGGCTCCCTCGATGGAAGCCATGTCCAAGTGCAGAATCAGGAAGTGGGAGCAGAGAGGGGTGGAGGTGGAGTTTTAAAGCACTTATGTGTGTCAGATCGGGCTGAGAAAAAAAACATTTCTGAACTGAAAAATCCAGAATGTGTGGAGTTACAGTGGTACCTTTGTGTACGCCTTAACTTACTCTAGGTTCTCTGGTTTCCTTCCACAACCCAAAGACACACACCTCAGTCGAATGTGTCACTTTCGACTGGCCGTCATGTGTGTATGTGGAGGGTTTGAGGTCCTTTAGACTGGAGACTGATTATAGGGTTAACGTCCCTGTGTCAAAAATTACCATCGGTTCTGACATGTTCACTGCGAGTGAGGTAATAGGCTGCTTTTAGTGTGAGACATCACCAGCACCACCTTAATCAGAGGACAACAATTCAGACAACACAAAAACATTCAGGGGTCACAGCCTCCCTTAGTAGAGATGCACTTACACATGAAAGCTCTGCCGTGGCAAAGGCCTCCTCACTGAACGACGCTGAGATGATGAAAAGGAATTCCCTTTCAGTCCCCTGAAACACCCCCTAAGCCGTCCTGTGACAGACTCCCTCCACAGGCCTTATTACGCACAATGCCAGCCAGGCAAACGTGCAAATAGACATCGCGAAATCTGAATGGGCTGAGTATGGAAATGCAGATGGGTACAATTTTCATGACATGGGCTGTAATTCCACATTGGTGCTCTAAAGTGTGTCACACTGAAACGGACACCCAGAGGCCCACAGAGCTCCTCTGCGACGTGATATCCAAGTGGCCGTAAGCAGAGGGGCGAGCCGGTCCCGGCTTGGGTTCACCCAGACTTGTTTTGGCCCGAGGCAAACCCGAAGGCTGAGGAGCATCCCAGGTGCTTGTAAACATACCCATGTTTGATGACATCACGGCATCTCACAGGGGTTTCAGAACAGAGCGCTCAGACTCCAAACGCAGAACATGCAATAATGTGTAGCTGTTGCACAAAATTCTACACACACACACCACAAACGTGGTTCAATATTCCATAAAATTCTTTTCAATGCTTTAAAAAACACTGTACTTGCAGTTACTTCACATTGTGTATTGGTGCTATAATAGTCTAATAATCAGAAGCTTATTTTAAGATATCAAATCTGGAGCATCCAATAAGGTATGCAAAGCGATTGGTGAATCGCAGGTCTTTGTACCAAATTTTATGCAGGAAACAGGGTGCCTCAGCGTCCAGATGCTCACCTGCAAACGCTACCCCCCAGGCCTGACTCCAGGCCAGTTTCCATAGACAGGAGGTGCGCTTCGAGCAGAGAAGTGATCGGGCAGAGCTCGCATTCCCCCCCGGGGATGCTCAAAGTTCAGCTAGGACGTAGGGCTTTCTGCATAACGCGTGTCCTCAGCTGTTTGGGCTGGCGCGACGAACGTGGGAAATTGCGGCCGGCATAAGGGGAACGCTCACGCTCAGCCTGACCGTACGGAAAGTTTCGTGTGTCTTTGCACGAGGCCGGCTGCCGGCGGACATGGTGCATAATGGCGGCTCGTGGGGAAAGTCCATAATTTGAAGGCTTAACGAGTTCTACGTGTGACAGAAAGGGATTCACTTTGCTCAGTTTTGTGTCGTCCAGGAAACCGCCAGTCGATACGGCGGAGCGCTCGTGTGTGAGTGCAATTCAATTGGGGGCTGCTTTGTCAGTCAAAGGTTTAGCATTATTCAGGCTCGCTAGTGAGACACCTGATTGATTCACTTGAAAAGGCTCTTTGGGAGTTCAAGTCAATAACCGTGTTTTTGTGCGGTTCTTGGGGCGCCTGTGTGTTTTTGTGCGGTTCTTTGGGCGTCTGTGTGTTTTTGTGCGGTTCTTTGGGCGCCTGTGTGTTTTTGTGCGGTTCTTTGGGCGCCTGTGTGTTTTTGTGCGGTTCTTGGGGCGCCTGTGTGTTTTTGTGCGGTTCTTGGGGCGCCTGTGTGTTTT
>JABJVR010000036.1:1703272-1719292 GCA_025773905.1 Chitala chitala
TGGGGCGCCTGTGTATTTTTGTGCGGTTCTTGGGGCGCCTGTGTGTTTTTGTGCGGTTCTTGGGGCGCCTGTGTGTTTTTGTGCAGCTGTGAAGTTAATGTTATCAATATTATCGCCGTTAAATCATGGCATTTACTACTCGGCTCGTGTAAGACTTTTTCATTTTTAACGAACATATCTATGCACGGTGATGAATACGTGCTATTATACCTGCCCGCACGTTTCTATGCGGGAGGAGAAACACAAAGTTTGGGAAGAAAACAACACGCCATACACTCACTGACTGTGTGGCGTGCCAGCTGAGTGGCTCGTGTAATGTTTTTTACCTTATAGTACAAGATTTATGCACAAACTGAAATTATACGTGCTCCGATAAGTTACCAATGCTCCACGGTGTTTCTGCTAGCGTTATCCACTCTCGGGATAAATGGTCACAATTTTGTAAGTGATTTTCTTTCAGTTAATAAATACACACATATACCTCGAAAATGGCGGCACAGCCTCAAACATTAACGGTTATGAAAACGTACAGTTAATGAAGACTCAGAAAGTTCGTTTAGAAAATCAAGGACATTGTTTCTTTTTTAACTTTCTTGCGAAAAACAATAGAGGCCACCAACAATTTCAGTGTGTAACACTACACAAGCTCCCTAACATCTGTGATCGCTGTTTAATACATATAATGAATACTATTGTGAAGTAGGCAGCATTAAGTACTTGACAAAGGGGTGAAAGAACAAACACCATCTCCAGATGTGAACACTTCGGTCACAGATTCAGCTGTTACGCCACCTGCTGTCCGTGTAGATACACCCCAATTTATGGGTGTCCCTGCCACTGCTGGCGCCATTGTCCCACTTCATGGAGCTGAGGTTTTCACTAAAGCAATGATGATACATTTAGAGATACAAAAATTCATATAAACATTTACACGGCAGTCAATTGCCAAGATCATCACAAATCAACCAGATGAGAGGGAAATCAAAACAAACACACACACACACACACACACACACACACACACACACACCTTTAGCTAATGCTACCAACAGTGCCCCATGTTTACTTAACAGGTACAGCCGCTTGAGTGAGCACGCGTGTGTGTGAATTGAAGGATCAAAGGCTCCGCAAACACACATCAGTAAAAACACTGCCGAAGCAGATCATGCTGATGTGTCTTTTTATCACACAAGCTGGCCTGTTTTTCAAGTCAAACTAAAAGGAAAGTGGGAGTGGGGGTCTGAGCTGGGATGTAGGGTTGTTGGGGGAGGGGGGGATCACAGTGTCTGGAAAATGCCACCTGACAGCAGGTAGTTAGAGTGAAGCGCTCTCCTAGACTTCCCATCTCTGAACATCCATCCAGATGGTAGATGAGAGGGCCGGAATTCGCCGGCTGGTGACAAACACTCTGACGGCGGTGGCGGCGTCTGCTCCCGCTAAACCGAAAAAAGGGGAACCGTGCCAATCCTTCTACTTACCCCTCCTCCGCCACAACACACGTGTTTGAGTCCCAAAATCACCACATCAAATGAAACGCAGCCCGGACGTGTAACGAGGCGCACTTGATGTGGAATTGCAAACGCAGCGACAACGGCGCGTTCAAAGACGGAGCGCATAAAACGGGCGCCACTGTCGTTCTACGGAGCTGGGACACGGTGATCGTCAAACTGGAGAACACAAAGGAAAAAGCGATGGTCTGCTTTCTTCTGTGAGCGAAATGCCTGCTTTACCGCTTTCGGGTTTATTTAGGGAATGCCGCTCATAACCAGCCGCTAAACGCAACGAACACACACAAGCGCTTAGTTAGTCGAGCCTGCATTGAAGCTTTTTAGACAACTGTTACAACTGCAAATACGCATGCAGGGGAAAATGCATTATTTGACACTGTTCCTCTTACTAATTGGCCATGAGAATTTAGTATTTATGCAGAGTGTAAACGGCAAAACTGAGCGGTACTTCATGAAATATGTTTGATTGCCTTGTGTCCAGTTGCATTAACGGTACGTGAATGTTGTGTTAAACTGTGTATAAATATACAGAACTTAACGTCTGGGTATAGTGGCTCTGTGTAAAAACCAGCACATAATAAAAATCATGGTGTGCAGCATTCAAACAAACTTGCTATTTGCAAATTTGGGGGGGGGGCAGCTTTGGACCTGTGCAGGTGTCCAGGTGTGTGGAGCGTCAGGTGACTTCGGGAATTAGGCCAGTCTGAGGCAGGCACTTGATTGACGCGCTGACTGAAACGAGGTCTTTCCTTCGGAAAGGAATTGTTAAACCGCCAGATATCCGCTCAGCAGCAAGTTTACCAAAGGACTTGCAATAAGAAGGGCAGATTTGGAATATTTGACAAAAAAGGATTCTGTTATCCTGAGACAAATGTCAGTTTTCTTTTAAACATTCCTCCTGTTTGTGTCTATCTGATCTGGCACGTGGAACATTTCACATATTTTATTCTAAAATTACAGTTATGGCAAACTGTATATAGATACATATGACACAGGTCTTTTATGAAATATGTATTTTAACGTGTATATCACATTGCTTTTAAATTATGTGTTCACAACCTTGTAACCCCATCAAAGTGCTGTTAAAGCCCTGTTTTAAATTACATTTCAGAAAGTGAACATAACCGATCCCTAATACTCCTGTGATGTAATTCGGATGGTAGCACCTTAAAGGCACATCACTGTCTTCAACCTCATTACCTTCAATCATTCTCACATCTTAGCTACTGGGTGGGCAAATATAGTTAACAGTTTTTTTTTTCTTCCATTAAAAAGAAGACCTGACAGATAACTGATGATGAATCAAGATGAAGATGAGTCAGGGAGGGTCAGGACTGGAAAATATTTATCTATACAAAGATGATTGTGAAGTATGGGGAAGGTTGTTCTGGGTCTATGTGATAAAGTCTGGAGGTGCTACTGTTTTTAAGTGAGTCTGTTGGTCTTCTTAAAATTACACAGCATGCACGAGGGTCCCAAAATCAAGTGGTGTTGTGTTGTTGCACACAATCAGTTGGTTTCCAGTGGGAGAAGTGGCACGTGTCCTGGTGACCTCAATACAACATGCTAGAAACATGTCACAGTGGTGTTGTGTTCTGCAGTTAGCAGAATATGCAGACCCATACAGACGAAGTTTTAACACATGAATGAGGTCATGAATTAACCGATGAAAACAATAGTAGTACAACAGTGCAGATTTTCAGTGTTGGATAACCTGTCCACACCACAGTTAGCCAAATTGTTTTCACCTGGCTTACGTGAAACCGTCAGATGAAGGAGCAATGTCAGTGCAGCATCTGAGCTCAGGGTAACAGGAGGTCGCAAATTCCAGCTGCGACTCTCTGCAGTGTCGCATGTTGCCGTTTGTCCAGCAATCAAGTGACAAACTGCACTGCATTTCAACTCGCCCTTAAATGCAAGGTACAGTTTTAGCGCCACGTTTGTGTCTAGTCCTAAATTATGGTCTGCTAATTACGGTGGGCTGAATGCGAGGGCTGCTTTAACAGTCCAGCGGTAACCAGACAATGACAAACTACGCCTTCGGTTGTCACAGTCATTATACAGTATGCACAGCGAGCCCGTGTTTTTATACCCTCTCATGAACCGAGTAACCTCAATTTATCATGTTCAAAAAACATGAATTCTTTACTTAGCAGCTTGTCAGATGGTTTTATCCAAGGGAATTTACACAACTTACACTGTCTTACAGCTGGATAATGTATGAAGAAATTTGGATTAGGTGCTGTTCCTCAGTCTGGGGATCCGTGACATTTCCATCCAGGGACTTAAAGCCAAAGGCTCACTTAACCACCAAAACTATCAGCTTAGCAAAGCCAAATAAATACAACTGCCTGGCTGCTGTAAATATGACACTTTTCACTAGTGTGGGTTACTGTACACTTTAACATTGTCTTCATTAGGCAGATACTAGTTTTTATGATTCAGTTTTCTATTTATATCACAAAAATACATATTAAAAAAACAATTGCTTTATGCTATGTTGTCTTCATTTAAATGTAAATCCATCAATATTCTTGTTCGTTACATTTCTGCCACTGACAATGTCACCTGTGTATTTTTTCGCCCCAGGTTTTAAAACCATCTCATTGTGAAGTAGTTTAAGTGCCTTATCTTTGTGTAACCTCATCTTGTCATCCTCTCGAGTTCCCCCACTCTCCCCCCCACCGTGTCCCTGCTGCAGAAGCTTGCTCAAACACGTACGTGCAGGCGAGCACACACACACGCGCGTGCACACACACACAAACACACTCGCGCTCAGTACATATCCATGTGTGTACACAAACACGACTGGCACTCTGAGCTCACGCCGCGGCAAATCGCGTGACTTTTCCGTGCGCGTATGCAGTCCGACATAATGAGAGGGATGTAAAAAAAAAAAAAAAAAAAATGATTGCACATTATAGGGTCTGTGCTTCACCAGCAAGGAGCTCGTAGCTTAAAGCAACTCATGAAAAATGAAAGAGATTTGGCTGTCATCGGCATGTGCTAGCTCTGACCTTGACTCGAGACAGGTCTAACAGGCTGCTGAATTTTTCAGCATGGAAGGTGCTTCTCCACAAGGTATTAAAACAAAACAATCGTTATGGTGAAGAAGACAGGCAGCGGAGAGAGATGCTGTAATTAATATTGGGCATTGCAGGCATTGTGATCCACCCCCTCCCTCACAAAAACTTCCGATATGTCTGGTTACGCTTTATTTTTCTTTATTTTAAGCAGGATTTTCTATGCCCTGGTGTTTGGTTCCCCCGTCGTTATGGGGTTGCTGAATTGCTACTGCCTAAACATAAATACACATGGCCTTCCTCGCCTTTAAGACCCTTACAATGTGTTTTTGAGTATAATTATATGGATGCTGATTGGTGTGACACAAATGCATGTAAAAGGGCTGGAGAGTTGGCATACCTACGGAGCCCCTGAGACAAAACAGGGACATTTTAGGCTTTCCGCCTGAAAGTTCTCCTCTGTTTGAGAACATGTTGAGTGACATAAGGGGTATGTGAAAAGGCGGGGGCTGGGGGGGGGGCAATGTGAAAGGCCGCTGTGTGCCAAGCTTTAGGGGGGACAATAGCAGTTCAAGCTTTTGCTAGAAAGCAAGACACCCCCCCACTCACCCGTCACTTACCCACACTCTGTCACCCCCCACTCCATCAGACTTTCTCAACCCCCAACTTCCCAACTTAGCCAGGTCAGTGTCAGCATAGGCAGGAGGGTAATTTGATCCCCAGGCTCATTGAGGGTGGGGGTTGGACCCCCACCCTCCCATGCTGCCTTCAGTGTGCAGCCAAGTCCTTAGCAACTGCATCAGACTGGACGAAAACCAGTAGGCCTCAATAAAGAATATGTTTGTGTATCTGAACTTTGCTGTTCTCAGGTCTGCTAAAACACCCATGAGACGGCAGTATTAGTCAGACCATACACAAAGCATCATGTTCAAATCCCTTTTTAGACAGAGTGGAGGAACTTTAAAACATTGGCATTTAATTACTGCATTCAGTGCTAAATGCTAAGGTGGGCAGTAGTTCTGAAACAAACTTCAGAAGACGTTCACACTTCAGTTCACAAACGCAAAAGTATCATGAAGTATCTACATTAACAACAGAAGAAGCAGACCGATCATCATCACTCAGTCCCCCCCCCCCAAAAGATGATCCTTTTTTAGATACTTTTATGTGCTGTTTCAGAGACATGTAAAAACGCAACCTGAGCATGACTGATTGCCATGTTTCAGACTCTGTGTTGGCTGTACACATTTCGTGTCTGAGTTGTGGTCCGTCGCATGCTTTCACGTTCGGTTAGCCGCTCTGACCTCTCCCTGCATTTATCTGACAAGCAAACAACAAGCAAACAATCGGGTCACCGGAGATGTGTTTGTGGGAACCGCTGACCACCAGCATCCCAAAAATATTCTCCGTCCGTGTTGTTTCTCAGCCTACATATTTTCTGCAGACTGTTATAAAGCCCTGCATAATTTCGACAGTGTTTCAGTTCCTGAAACACTCTACCCACCGTGTTTCTTGTACACCATTGGTGCTATAAAGTTTTGTGTAGTATTGCCTCTTGGCATCCACGTTTACCAAAAGTCCTTGAGAGATGCATGTGACAAGGTCTTAATCAGCTGACACCTTTACCATGGTAATTGCGTTATACACACTCAAGTTTCTTTTTTAATTCCTCGCTATGAATAATGCAAGACGAGTGTGTGTTGTCAGGAGATGATAGAGCTGTTAGTTTTTTAGCTGTGCTGCTTGAGAACCTTATGGGAACATCTCATTGTACCTCGTTTTTTATGCGAGCGGAATCCTACGTCGTACGTCTTGATCAAATTAATGCTATCTTGGTTTGTAATCATTCCGCAGAAAATCGTGTTAAATGAGGAGTAAAATGAAACATTATTAAATGTATTGTGAATTATTTTGACTAATTTTGTGTCGTGTTGCGTTAGCTTAGCTTTCGGAAAACATGACATTGGGAAATAAACAGGGGTTTAAATATCGGCAGAGATTATGTGGCGGGCTCACGTCCCCTTTCGCCATGATCCCGGAAAGGAGGGTCAAGGGTCCAGAGAGTTCCTCTAGCATGCAGGCGCGGGCTGGGTGGGAGGCACAGAGGCAGCTCGCACCATTTCCTCTGTCTGTGTTCACAAAGTTGTGCCCCCTCCACTCTGTCCCCACACCAGTTGCACGCAAGTGTGCCCCCCCCCTCCACAATAACAACCATTTTCCCCCAAGAAGGACAGATCTTTGTGTGTGTGTGTGGAGGCAGGGGTTACTGGACTGCAAGTAAACACTGTCTAAAACATTTAGGGTAAGTATGTAAGTACCATGTAAGCATCTTTTCACAATGATTGGATTTGTCCATTTACTTTATGAAAAAAGATGAAAATACACAGTTGAGAAGCATCGTGTTACTCTACAGATTTGCAAGCAGTATTACATTCGAACAACATGTTCGCTATGCCAGTTAAAGACGAGATAACGCTGGACGCATTAACTGCATTTACGTGGACCCTGATAATCTACATTTCATCGGAATAACGGCTCATAAAGGGTGGCGTAAGCCTTTAGTAACCTGACTAAGTGCATGTAAACATTGGATCTGATTGTTTCCCTCTTCTTGGAATAATTGTATTCTTTCTGTATATGTTTGCCCCACGTGGAACTAACATTAGGTGATGTGTTTCTGGGAGGGACATAACACAGCAGCAACACAGCAAAACTGGTCTAAGGCGGATGCTACTTATTTGTTGGAAAATTTAGAAGAGTTAAAAATTAATGATCGACATGTTGGCCAAAAAAAATGTTTTTGAAAAGTTTAACAAAGCCGGAATATACGAAAAAGAGAAGGCGGAACCACTTTCAGCATTTCACAAAAGTTGCATTCTGATTAAATGCTCCAAGCATGTAAACGCACATTTTATCGGATTAGCACCCGTGTAAACAGTTAAACTGGAATCTGTATTCGGAACGGTTTCAATCCGACTGAAGAAAAAGCCTCCACGTAACCGCAGCCACTACTGCATCTTATTCTTGTTACAATACTTTGCTATTTCCAATTTAAAAATAAATTTGATGCAGAAGCCAGCAAAACGTCAGCTTGAGACCTTTACAGCTACCATTTTTTTTTTTTTTTTTTTTTTTGCAGTTGTTCATGTTTTCACCCTGAGCTGGCAGTCAGCTAAAAACAGTTCAGAAGGGGAAAAAAAAAGAAAATCACTGTCTTTACTTAATGTATGCCATCAAAGTGCTCAAATGTTTGTTGTGAGTCTGTGTGTGTGTGGGGGCATGCGGGGTTCTAATCTGCTTCATTGCCTGAATGATGGGCTGGTTCCTAGGGCCCAGGCTTGTCAATAGAAGTTCAGTAATTAACAGAGTCACATGATGCTACCGGCAAGATCAGACAGCCGGATTATATCTGTCAGCTTCCCTCTTGTGTGTCAATACAGAAGGCTGAAACCGCGTTTGCATACCTACAGCACATAGCGCTGTGCCTGCCCAAACTTTCTCCCATGATGAGGCAAGAGGAACACTACAAAAATACGTGTGTGTATTCGCATGTGCGAGCTTCAAAGCACCTCTGCTGGAGATAAACTACGGTGATGACATCCAATTACATCAGTCTGCATTTAATGTAGGTTTGGTCACGTAACTTGGACAAAAATAGGCAAGTAAGCGAATTGAAAATGTTTTGAAATATTATACGGACGGCCCTCCAAAGAAGAGGGCATATTTACGCAATGTAATGCCATGCCACTGCGTGCTCATGTTAATGCATGGGGTGCAGTGGATTTAACAAGGGTCTTACGCTTTCCTGCATTACCAAGTGTAAAGGTCACTGCAAGAACAGGTGAAAAGTATGCATTTAATTACTGTTTAGAAGTACCACTTGACCTTTCACAAGAGCCTGTAATCACTTGAAGCGGAGCCAGCCGTACCCTTATACAGAGATTTAAAGTCCTGCAGAAAGAGCCCCATACAGTTGGCGTGAGTACGTGTGTTGCGGTCACGGATGGTTTTCATCGAACTCAGTTTTCCAGCACGTTATTCTGCTCTTGCTAATATTGGCCACATTTTCCTGTTAGCATCAGTGTGCGTGTGGGGAGGGAGATCAGGGGCAACGAAAACCCCCTCACCATTCATGCAGAAGGTATATGTTAAACTTAAACCTGCGTTACTGACTGCAACATATTGTTTCAATAAAGGGCCGTTTTATTCCTGCAACATTTCAACGTTTTTCTGGGGCTGCAAAACCGTATATCAAAGGTTAAAAAGCAATGTCCCTCCTCGCAGATGTCAAGAAGGAAGCGCTGACATTACCATGGAAGCCCTTATAATAACTTTCATCTGGAGGACGTTATGAGAAAATATTTTTAAATGCGCACACAAACGTGCGCCTTAAACTGTGTTTGTTATGTTTGAGTTTCTCTTTACAATTGCCTCACCGGACTCCGTAATGGGGTTAGCAGAAACACGGACCAGGCTTTGAGTTTTCCACTCTAAGCATAGACTGTATGTGAACGCAGCTGGGATGGACTGTGTGTGTGGGGGGGGGGTTTCAATTTTACAAGGAGGAACTTCCAACTCAGCCGTGCCACTAAAATCCCACATATTCAGAAGGACACAAAGTGCACAAGACGTAAAATCACACATCAGACGGTGCTAACGGACAAACACACGGTAGGAGAATAAAACATATTAACCACCTGTAAACTCACCCACACTCAACCACCAAAAAGGTACACATGTGACATTTTATATGTTATGAATGACAGTCTTCTATGGAGGCCACCTACACCCCTACTGCCAAGTTCTCTCATATTAGTCAAATTTAATATTGGTGTGCCTGGAAGGGATTTGTGTACACCCCGCCTGTCTTGCCCCTTTCATTAAGGAACAGCATAAGGATCATTAGGAGGGCAGCGCTCGTGCTGGGGGGGCCGGGGGTGTCATGGCCTCAGTCCTTCCTCACACGGAGGACAGAGGCCAACATCGTTTATCTTGTCTGTCTAGCAGAGGGGGTGATTTAGCTTCTCTATTTAAGGAGCCACGGCAAACATGTGACATGCAAGTGTGCCCCACGCCAGTGACCGCATTATAAATATATTATCACCGCATTGAGGACATCAGTCCACAGTGAATTTGAGACGATCCGAGTTTGACCGACTTGAAAAATTCCAAAAACCTCCCTATTTAGAAGTAATGGACGACGCCGCTGTATCCAAATATGAATAAATGATGGGCTGTCCTTAATGGAGATGAGTGCTTAAAGACAACATTAATTATTTATCAGGAGAATTCACAGCCAGATGAGGCAGAATGAAAATATTTCTTCCTACAGAGAATGTAATTGTTCTAATTGGACCGTCGGAGCACTAATCAATATTTGGAAATCGGTGTCATCCATGTCTAATTCATGCCACTGGGTTAAAATAAAACACCGACCTTGTGCTGGAGCGAATACGATTATAAAAGTAGGTACGTTTGTCCATTAAAGTGGCGTGTTTTACTGAGGTTGCTCAGTAATGTGTCTGTAATGGAAATATAAAATATATAACGCTGACAACTGAACGTGCTGTAACTGAACGCGTCGTGCTCGCGGTATCGGAGATTCGGCGCGTGAGCTCACCTTACGGCGCGCGCAGGACTGCGCTTTAATTAAAGCAGAGAAGCGAGAGCAGCTATCAAAGGTCTACATTAAATATTCAAGCTTCTCTCCTTGGCACACGAAGGGGGCTTAAACGCGTGATTCTCTCGACTTTACGCGGCGTCAGAAAACGCGTTTCGGGCCACGCGACGCCGCGCCTCGCCTGGTTTCCGGACTCGCTCGCCGCGCGCCCGCGCCGAAGCCCGCTAACGCGTTTACGCGAGACGCATCACGGCGCGCGACGTGCGTCGCGCGATTAGCCCCGTCTTTGCATTAAAAGCGCCCTCTTGTACGTAATCTCCCCGGTACCCTTTTGTTGTCCGAGTAGTTTACCGTTCTTTACGGTTTTGCTACATTGCCCCTCTGGGCTTTCCTTGCTCTTATTTTATTTGGTTATATTCAAAACTCAGGTCTACAGGGAGGACATTAAAGCTAACCCTTAACCCAAACAATACCCCTGGTTCATATTGCGCAACAGCACACAGGCAATATTTACCAGCGCACTGTTGCTTTTTTTTTAATATAACGGGGTGCTGCTGTGCGCATTAGCACATATTTTCTGCTCAATCAGGCTCGGTGGTCGGGCATGGTGTACATACATCCTGCAGGGATAACAGAACCCCACCCCCGATCATAACTATAGGCAGAGCCCCTCCTAGGCCCATACAGCCGCCGCCACCCCATGCAGATTAGTACCCAGGTGAGAGATGAGTCTGAGGGGCCGCTCGGGTCCAGCAGTACACCTCTGGAGGAGTGCACAGCATCAGCACCTCAGGGCTGCTAGGGAACACAAGCAAAGCGTGTGTGTGTGTGCGTGTGTGCGTGCGCGAGCGCTCGAAGTATTAAGCACTGGTCAGATGCATACTGTAGGCATTGTTTGCAGGATGCATATAATGCTTAGCTAAGTTATTTCACTACGTGATCATTATCTTGGACAAAAAAAATCATTAGAGTTATTTGCTGGTTTCTCAGATGTCTTCATTAAAAAGGGCATACAAACATAGACACGTCACAACTGAAATACTTCATTTTTGTGCAGTCCCTCTTGGGACTTGAAATCACATGTTTTTTGTTTTGTCACGAGTGAGTTTCCTGAAAAGGCGCTGAGGAACCTGGACCAAATATAGTGACCAACTGTAGTCCATACGTGTCCACACAACTTTAAAACAACACAAGATTGGAATGGATCACTGCCATGTCTGTTTGTGTGTTTGGCTATACGGGTTTACATGCAGGCTAGTGCAGTCTTGTCCAGCTTTAAGTATTACTTTTCTTTCATTGACATAATTGCATTTTATTCAATGGGTGATATTATATTATCGATATACTTTCATAATTGAATTTTTAAAGTTTCAGAAAATACATTTAAAATATTAAAAAAAAACAAGATGCCCCGAGTTAGGGGGGAGAAATGCTAGGGGCAATTCAATTGGATATGAGCTTGTGTTAGGAGAAAATAAATCTTAATTCCTCGCTGTCAACAGGGCGCCTTTCTGTTAGCTTTATCTTAATAGCTGGAGACTCCTTCAGTTTCTGTGACGACGCTATTTAAATTTGTGTAGTAATAAACAAAGCCCATTCCAAGTTCATAAATCTGAAGACCATAAATTGTACGGCGGTCTAAAAAAATACAGGAGTATAAAAATGTAATTTCATATTTTATGTGACACGGAACATTCAAATTAAAGAGGTGTCTATGAACAAAATTAGATGACAGCGCCATACATTACTGCCACTAATTATGCAGCTTCTAAATTATAGATGTGTTGCGTATGCTTTATGTAGACGTTCTGATTGCTATCCAAACTTGCTGTGCACATATTACGGCTTCGCACTTAATTACCAGTTTCCTTGAAATCTTCTCCGGCACGCGGAATTCTAAACATGATTAAAGGATTTTCACTGTATATTAAACAGAGAAAACATCTCGTATTTGTGATGAGAGCTAATTGACTTCAGAGTTAATGGGAAACGATGTCTGGCCTTGAGTGCGTTACATCAGCTGCCTGTCATCGTTGCGAGTGACGCATTCCAGACACTTAACCTGCCAGGCAGGCTGCGCTTTCATTACGGCGCATTAAGTTGAGGCGAGCGCTGTATAACGCCGCGCGCTGCGGGCTGGAGACAAACATGATATCTACTGAAATGGGGAGTAATTACCCTGCGTTATAAAAAGTTTGCGGAGCGTTTCTTCTGTTGTTCACTTTAGTCTAAAACCAAGCAAATATGACTCGTGCTCGGAAACAAGTGCATTGCCGCTCTGTAAGTGTGTTTGTGTGATGCGTTACATTTAAAGGTTGTAAACTTGCAACCACCTGACACGTGTCTACTGATGAACGTGTATGTTAAACACACTGCTGTGTGACATACCTGTCGCATTTGTTTCATCTGCAGTGACGAGGTACTTAAATTTCACTTTTTAATGAACTGCAGGTTTGTGCCTTGTGTCCGATTGTACGGTTACCTGTACAGTACGTCTGAGATGGATCAGAGCTGAAATGTTGCTAGATAGACAACTGCAGGCCCTTATTGCAAACAATGATGCTAAACCCTGCTGTGGACTTTTAACACGCTGTTGGCAGTATGTGTATGTGTATATATATATATATATATATATATATATATATATTTCTGCCATTGACTGAAAATAACGTTGCCTTGTCATTTCTCAACGCGTTCGTTACTAATCAGTCTGCTGTCACCGACATAAAAGGAAAATTCAATTAATTTATTTACTTATATTGTTCTATGACGCATACAAACACAATCCGGTGCCATCACTTACCACTGTTTAATGTTTAACAAGCTGGGTCAGATAAGCAGCAGTTAAAAAAGTCTCTCTTCTGAAGAAGTGCGGTCTTTTTGTGAACATAATTGCAATTAACACAAGTTCATAGCAGATTTCAACACTATTTAACCTCGAAAAGACTTCAGTTTCGATAATCACCATTTTAATAGCTAATGGCTCTAATGTAAGTTCACACAGCGCACACAGAACTGTGAGAGCACTTGTTCATTAAAGCGTCGCCTATTATCCCTCTCCACATATCGAAGGTGAATAGTAATAAGCGGGATTTCTGTTTCAAACGGAGCGAAGGCTCCGCAGTCACAAACAAAGGGGGCTATTGTTGTTCAGTCCGAGGATGGTGCGAAGAAGCGAGAGTCCTGGACGCGGCATGCTTAAAACAGCGCCTCGCCTCTCACCGTGAGCACCATGGTGGTTTTCGTAAGAGCTCGGCACAGCAAATACAATTATTAAATTCAATTCATTAGCTTTCCAAACCAGCTCCGGGGGGCGATCGAGCCCCCTTGCTGTATCCACAAAAAAAAAAAAAAAATTGTTTTGTTTAAAAAATCTGACCAAGTATGACTAGCACCATGGGCCATAATCAAGATGAATTTCGATACATAATTCATTTGATTTTATTATAATTTGCTGAGTGCAAATTATTCCTGCTGAAAATAGCCAGAGGTAAAGTTTTTCTTCCCCTAAAATAATAATAAATAGCATTTGAGCTAATATTTATTAATGTCTATTTATTAATGTCCCATCCATGTGTGGCTTATACAGGTTGGAAGTTGATACAGTAGGCCAGTTTTTAATCTCCTCCTTGCAGATGAAGGTCTGGGTAATTGCTGTATATTCTTCTTTGTTTCCAGGACCTTTGATGAACTCAGAGCTAGGCCTTTATCAGAAGACAAAGTAATTAGCAGAGAAAATGAAGAGGACTGGGGTAAGAGTTGGGGAGGGGGGGGGTGCATTAAGTTGATTGGCAGCCATGCAGTTGGGGTGGGATGCTTAAAATATCTCACAATTTAGGAAGTCATGCTTATCTCTCACTGGCCTTGTTGAGTGATGGGGAAAAAAACACCCTGCAGCTTCACATCCCAGATGGGTCTTTGCTGTTGGACCTTTGAAACACAGCTTCAGGAAACTGTATTTGCCATTCAGAATAAAAATCACGTGCAAAATGACCAATGGTTTGTAATGTGTGGATTTATTACTAATTTTCTTACTACTGTGGACTTACACAGATGATCTCACTGATAGAGAGGCATTTGCATTTTATATGTAAATAAAAAGAGTTTTAAAAGGTTTCATCACTTGTACTTGAGTCGATTTAATTTTTTTTTTGTTTTGTTTTTGAGGACATTACAATTTTTGACGGAACACCAATTAATACTATTTGTATAATGGCTGTGTTCAGAATACATTCATGTAATGTTAAGATATATAAGTGGAACATTAAGCCATCAAATCCATATCATAATAAATAATTCCACTGAACTAGAATTTTGTGTGGAAAGTTGTCAAACTGACCCAGAAAAAACCCTAAACAGAGCATAATGTAATTATTTAGTGTATTTAATGTATTTTTTATTTTCATATGTCGACTACACGAGTTTCAGCTTTTAAAAGGGAACAAGTTACTGCATTAACTTTTAAAATAAATGCTGAGTTAATGCAATGATATTTGCAGACAAAAAAAAATCTAATGTAAACAAAAACAACCGAAACGAAAGCAATAATATTCATCACTGATCATCGGTTCTCCTGCAAACAAGTGGTAGTGAAACAATTCATTATCATCTTATTATCCCCCCAGTTCATTTGTCTCTTACATATTTATTTATGGTATTAAAAACTTCCCTCCAGACGGTGACTGATGAGGAAATTTGGAAGCACGGATCTCTATGTAACATCTGCACTCTCGATTTTTAAAAGGCAAAAAAACGCAGGGCCCAGTGTAAGTGTGGAAATAACTACTCTGTACAGCAACATGGAAAGGTGTTATATAGGCTGGGCACGTGTGAGAAGAGGAACATTCTACCGCGCTTGGACGTCTCACACATTCACACAAGCCTGGAAAATTAACAACACATTTCATTGTCTCAAGTATCAAATTCAATCGGAGACATAATTAATCCTGGATATCCCAGCCAAAAGGATGTGTCTCATTTTCCAAGGAATTTCCTCTCCGGCCGGCCTGGAGGCAGGGCGGACTCCTGGCTCTGGTACGCCTGCAGACTGATTGCGAGACTGGGGCCGCAAGGTTACCGTAGAGACAGACTCCTTCACGTCGCCTCGCGCCGGCCACGCTGACCCTCTGCATGCAGCAACGTTTCCCGTGACCCTGCGAGAATTTCTCCGTGCTCACGTTTTTCTAATTGTGGTCTCGGAGACTCACAAGAGATCCAATCAAAGCTGTTTCCTCACTATAGTGCTGCTACAGCAGTCCCTCCACATTTAACATAAAAAATATTTCATCTCATATTGTAGTCTGCTGTCAAAAATATACATTACTTAAAGTAATGTATAAGTAATAAGCATGTAATAGTAATTCGGATGAAAATAGCTAGTTGAGGAATCAGAGGCCTGAAATGTTGCATTTACTTTCAGAAAGTAGCCAATAGGAGGTGACATAAGTTGTGGAGATAAGAGCAGCTCTGATACACCACGTGGGGAATACGTGGCCCCGCCCCCGTCCTCACTGTCTGCCTACGTGTGTTTGCAAAACGTGCTGTCTGCGCAGACTCCCATGGGCGGCCCCGCATCCCCCTCCCCAGGGAGAACGCAGAGCTGCTCCCTGCAGACGGCAGCGCGTAATTGTTCACAATCTACCCTGAAATGGCGCTAATTTGGAGCCATTGACAGCGGTTAAATCAAAGGCCTGTGAGTGACAAGTTTTTTTCCCCCTCCTCGGGGGGGGGGGGGGGGGGGGGGGTAAGAGAAAAAAAAAAAAAAAAAAAAATATTTTTTTTTATGAATAAAAAAAAATAAAAAAAAAAATATGGTGAAAAAAAAAATAAGAAAAAAAGGGTGTGTGAGAGTATGGAGTAGAGAAAAAAA